>JAWZYU010000003.1:13408528-13649528 GCA_038380435.1 Ryuthela nishihirai
TAACAGTGAACACCGATCATCCTTCAACTACATTTTTATTAATAAATAGATCTCTGCGTTTGTCGTAAACTCAACTACCGAGTGGTATGCAGTACTGGGACGTGGAGTGGCATACACACGTTTGACATGAATTTGGCTGAATATTACTCCTTTCTGGTACTTTGGCTTAATCAGACTCGAAACCACTTTACTTAAGTAACAATAACAAAACACTTTATTTTCCTTTGCCAAGATACACAACAAATTACCCTGCCAGAGATTACTATTCTCTGCGTAGTTTTCTCGCTATTTTCTACTTTTTACAAATTATGCCTGGCGCCCGTACGTCGCCAGCGCTCACCTCGCTGAGCACGAGTAGACTCAACCTCCAAGTTTTCATTGCTCTTTAGATAGGGTTTCCTTTTTGTCCCTTCTGCCTTTGCTATGGGGCCTGTCCAGCTCTGCTTGTGCAATCAGCATAACAGAGCTAATTCTTGTTGAATGCAGGTAGGGCGTGACCTTCCCTGCTCCTGAAGGTACGAAAAAAAAAGGGGGGGGGGGGGCTCATACTGTCCCAGGGGAACCGGCCGATCCTGACAACGGTTAAACGATATTGCCCAATGTTTAATTTCTAATTATTTCTAGCATTTTTCGATCCAAATAGCATTAAGATTTTGATTTGGTCTTCGAATAGCTAAATTATTTTAAATTTATAATAGGCATTAATTAAGCAATTAAAAATGGCTCAGCAGCACGCCTTTCCATGTTCAGTAGACTCTCGATCAACCGGGAAGTTTAAAAATATAATGTATACCCGAAAACGGACGTTAAAATAATATGCGGCAGTAAATGATTTCCTACATATAAACGTTTGCCGAAAGGCGAATGAAAAAGTAAACTTCCTTGTTATCCTTTGTTGTGAATTTAAATATGGATAAGCACTGGGCGTGAGTTTCGAATAGTGTATTTTCAAACAAATTACAATGATATGGATGAAATAACTTATAAACAAACTAACTACTATTTTACATAAATCAATAACACTTTTTCTACAGAGCATACAAGACCAGTCTGTCTGCTACTAAATTACTACCTCTTCACTGTCTGTCGTATCTCTTGAATTTCTCCACTTCCGGGGTAAACAATCCTTCATCTTGTGGTAGATCACTAAGTTTATCTTATTAACAACACAAAATAATCAACCGCGCACACACCATAATAAAAATACTTCTTCTTGTTTTCACTTAACGCGCACTGACTCAAACTACCTGAATGTCCTTTTCAGATCTCACAACTTTAACACACTTAACACGTAAATACTCAAATGAACTTCTTAATCTTTCACAATACCACGCACTACTGCATTACATTTCTCTCATTTTCTTCCGAACTGTTCTAAGTTCCAATTCGTTGGCTAATTGAAAGTCACGTCATGAAGTCACTGTTGCTCGTTCATCTGTCGTAACACTATTTTAAATGAATAAAGTCCATACTACAATGCTTTCCAATCCTTTTGGTGTTTTCTGTACATTTTCTCTGGATGATGAATTAAACATAGCTTAATTTATTTATATTCAATAAGAAAATCCACGTGTGGAGGAGCTAATGGAATTTGTTGAAAATCTGAATGTGAAGTTGATTAGAATCTTTATAATAAACTGCAAATTATTTATTCTAAATCAGAAGTTTGTACATGTTTATCTATTAATATCATAGCGAGTTTAAGTACAAAGAATATGTTTACTGTTTCAAAGATGCATATATTCAATGCCAAAATTATAAAGTTAATTGGCGTGTTAAAAACAAAATATTAATAATCCCATTTACGTTGTTTGCAAAATGTTGTAATGCTGAATCCAAGATAAGCAACTATCCCGTTGTACTATTAATGGTCATTCGTTGAAATCCAATAAGTAACCCCGTAAACGCAGCGGAAGGAACAAAAATAACAATTTCTACGATTGGAAAAACAGGAAATTCTCACCTCATCAGCCTGGGCAAACTTCTTAAACATATTACTGTACGTCTTGCGTTCCTTTGTTTTCTGCTTCTTTATTTTATCTTGACAAAGTAAGATATTATTTCTGGCCGCTTTGTTCTCGGGATTCAGCGTCAATAGTTCCTTGAAATCACTTAAAGCTTGTTCGCAGTCGTTGATTTTTTGCCGTCCCTAGGAGAACAAGGTACAGAACCTCTATAAACTTACATCACGAGTAGCGAGGAGAGATTCAGCATATTTTAAAAAATACAATCAGAGCTGGCCCAAGGTATTTTGGCTAGAAGCAAATCAGCGCTTTTCCTTCACAATTTTTTATTTCCTACGAAAATGCTCTTAAAATTTAGACACCCCAGAAAACCACCAGCTTCACCAGTAACTTGGTCCAGTCGTGCACAGAATAATCAATATCACAATAACCAGTGGCGTAACTGGGAGTTGCCCCAGGCGTCACAATCGAATGGGTGGGGAAAACAGCCTTTAAGAAGCAAAAAGGTTTTTCCATTTTCGGAATTTTTTCCCTCTATCTGCCGCCCTCTATTGCAGTTGGTTGGTTGATTGTTTGGGTTTTAATGGCGCATTAGCATCTAAGGCTATAATGCGTCATACAAAACAGCCTTTAAGAAGCAAAAAAGGTTTTTCCATTTTCGGGATTTTTTGATCCGAAAATAGGAAAATGTCCATAAGAAAAATGATAAAAGTCGTGTAATCCGTAACCAAATTTTAAAATAAACCACAAACATATACTAAAAATGTAAAGCAATAAAAGGAAACATAGTCAACAACAAGAAACAAATGTATAAATAAGTTATTAAAAAGTAACTCAGGTGTAAGAGACCTGGGTTAAACATTGTAATAAAACTATATTTCCGAATAAAATATCCTGTAAAATGTAAAAATTCAAAGACAGCGTTAAAACAACAATGATCTGATAACAAATGCCCGAGTGTAAGGGGCTCGGACCTAAAATCATGAAATTTAAAAAAAAAACGCTGCTCAAAGTTAAAACATGGACAAGAAATTAAAATATGTTTTATAGTTAAAACGGTGTCACAAAACTCGCACTTAGGTTCGCCATCCGCCCATAGAAGAAACGAATGACTTAAACGGAGCCGAGCAAGTACAACTTCCTCCTTGTGATTCCTGCGGTAACAAGACTGCCATTTTTAATGATAGGTTTGATCTCAAATAGCTTGTTCGTAAGCTGTTCTGACCAAGATCTCTGCCACTGTGCCCGGAGCTCGATGGCAAAAAGCTGCCGGAAATCCTGATATGGAACCAGCAGCAGAGAGTCGGACAAGGGCGTGGCTGACTTGGCAGCAGCATCTGCCAAGTCAATGCCCCTGATACAGAAATGACCGGGTAAGAAGCAGAAGAGAATCATGGTGGTGGCTGCCAGACGATGGAGCTGCTGGCGGATCTTAGAAAGAACTGAGTGAGGCCGATGTCTCACCAAGATCAAAGCCTGTAGCGAGCTAAGCGAGCTGGTGTAAAGCACACACCGATGATGCTTAGCTGCCACATGGTCCAAGGCGAGACTGATAGCGTGAAACTCTACAGTGAAGATGGAACACTGCAGTGGGATCTGGTCTGCAATGATTACATCACTGCAGTGGGATATGGTCTGCAATGATTACATCACAGCAGACCATGCAGATCCCACTGATGTACCAGACTTCGAGCCAACTGTGAAGACAGGCAAGAAGTCCAGGTGCTCAGCACGATGGCTGGCAAAGAGTTGCCGGTAATCACAGTCGGGTGTAAAGGCCTTCCCCGTCCTGTACAGGGAAAAATCACAGGAAGGGGAAACAGCGAGCCACAGTGGAAGCGGCTCAGTTGTCAACTGTGTGAAGTTATCGACACTGGTGTTGATGTCTCTGAGGTAGCCTCAAACTCGCAAACTGAAAAGACGAATGGCAGTCGGCCGATTTGTGTAAATCACTTCCCACTTTGAACTGAAAACCCAGTCCCAAGTGGGATGGCCAGGCAGGATCGCAATTTAGATGCATATTGTAGGGACAACTGCTGACAGCGAAGAGATAAAGAGGGTTCATCGGTCTCGAAATATAGACTCTGGACTGAAGAGGTGCGGAAGGCTCCTGTGCAAACACGGAGAGCGTTATGATGGAGGGGGTCGAGCACCTTCACCACTGAATCTCGGGCGGAGTCATACACCTGGAATCTGTAGTCCAGTTTCGATCGGACAAGTGCATGGTAGATGCGGAGCAAAGAATATCGGTACACCCCCAAAGAAAGGGAGGAGAGGACCTCGACAATGTTCAATGACCGCATGCACTTGGAGCCGAGATGACGTATGTATGGTAAAAAGGTAAATTTCCGATCGAATACGAGTCCGAGAAACTTGGTCTCCGCCACAACTGAAATGATGTTACCCCTGAGCTGGAGCTTGGAATCCAGGTGGGTTGGGTTGTTTTACCTCTGAGCGGCACTTTTTTGCACACCACGGGCTAAATGGCCAGGTCACATGGACCCCGAAGGCTCAGAGAAGGTTGGGGGAGGGGACCCACTGGAACAGCTGTTGGGAGACAGATGGTAGCCTCCCGTCAAGGCCATCCAGCATGTTCTTTAACGTGCACAGGGTATGTCTCTCCCGCACATGGGCCACGGCTTAACGTCCCATCCGACGGACGACGGCCTTTTCAAGCCCATCAGTGTCCCCTACTGACCGTGGCAGGGCGGGGAATTTTGCAGAGATAAATCTCAACGCTGACCCAGCTGGGACTCGAACTTGGGAACTACAGATTACGAGCCTGGCACGCTACCGACTGAGCCACCCCCGCCCCAGGAATCCAGGTGAAGATTACACTTGTGGCAAAAGTGCACACAAGTGGTCTTCTGTGGGGAGAACTGAAACCTGTTTGCCGTCACCCAAACAGAAAGATTGTTCAGGGCACTTTGCAGTTTTCTTTCAATGACCTCATGTTGGATGAGGAGCAAAAGATGCTAAAGTCATCAACATAGATGGCACTGCCTACTGATCGAGGAAGTTGTCTAGAAATAGAATTAATCCTGACAGCAAAAAGCGTAACACTCAGAACACAGCCTTGAGGCACCCCCTATTCTTGGGGGTACGGCCATGACAGGGTGTTGCCGACACAGAACGAAAAAATGTGCCGATAAGAAGTTGGAGATGAAGATCGGCATGTGACCTCTCAAGCCGAAGCTATGTAGGTCACGAAGAATGCCAAATCTCCAAGTAGTGTCATACGCTTTTTTGATGTCGAAGAAAATAGACACCAGGTGCTCTCTATGTAAAAATGAATTTTTCATAGCCGATTCTAGGCGTATCAGATGGTCAAGAGCTGACCATTGCCTGCGAAAGTCACACTGGGTGTTGGAAAGAAGGTTGTGGTGTTCTAAATACCAGATGAGTCTGGCATTTATCATTCTTTCCAACACCTTGCACACGCAGCTTGTCAACGCAATGGGACAATAATTCGAAGGAATCTTGGAATCCTTTCCTGGCTTAGGGAAGTCCAAGACTATGGCCTCCCGCCAGGTGTCCGGAAACTGCTCCTCGAGAAAAATGCGATTGAAAAGATGGAGCAGCTGATCCTTACTCGATGGTGAGAGATGTTGGAGCATGGCATAATGGACATTGTCCGGCCCAATAGCAGATGCACGAGAGGAGTGCAGAACAAGATGAAGCTCCACTGTGAATGGCCTGTTGTAAGGCTCCAGGCCATTCGAATGCAAGGACAGTGGAGAGCGTTCCACTCTCCAGTGGCAGGGTGGGGAAGGGCTCTCCCAGGTGGCAGATATACAGAGCAGACAGTCAGTGAGAACCCCACGAAGAGGCGGATGGCTACAGCCTCTAAGTTGGTGGTGAGGGGTACGACCTGGAATGAAGAATGGTTGCTCACGAGGATGGCAACACCTCCGCAAGCTGGACCATCTCCATCCCAGTCCCAGCGAACTAGTGAAAAGTGCTGGATCGTGGGATCTGTGACTTGTTTGCAAACAAGTCTCCTGCAGGCACACACAGATGGGCTGGTGTGCCTGAAGGAGGGCCTTGATGTCGTTAAGTTTCCTCTGGAATCCACAACAATTCCATTGTAGGAGTGTAGCCATCTCAGGACTTAAAAGAGTGGGTGGACGACGAATTCCTATTCAACTTAACCACAGCAGAGGACAGTTTAGTGAATAGGGGGTGGGATCCATGTCCACGGAATCGTCCGAAGGACATGGATCGGTGACCGTCTTTTGTGGAGGAGCGATTAGTTCCTTTTTGGGCCCTGATGGGGGCCCCTTTGGTTTGGAAGGTCTAGTTGTCTGAGGAAGGGGAGGAGGCCTTCCGGTGGAGGTGAAAGGCTGAGTTACAGGAATGGAAACCAGGGTTGATTTCGAAGTCGACACCACCCTCAGTTTTGCCTGCATGAGGAGGTATTTTGCTGCAGGTGAGAAAGACTCAGTTGGTGGTACACTGATATCAGTCTGCACCACCACCAAAGTCATTGGAACGGTGAGCTTTCCAATGACTGCACTGGCATAGGAAATCTTGCCAGGTGGGGCGGGCGGTGCAGCGAGCTTTCTTGCCTCAATATAAGAAATGTTGTTCATGACCTTGAGGCGTTGTACCTCCTTTTCCTCCTTCCACTTTGGACAGTCGCAGGAATATGCCGGATGTTCACCACTACAGTTCACACAGCATGCCTTTTCTGCTGTGCAATCAGGATCGAGTGATCCTTACTGCCACAGCGAGGACAGGTGCGTTTGCTCCGGCATGCTGTGCAGGCATGACCGTACATCTGACACTGAAAGCAGCGCACAGGGTTCAGTATATACGGCCGCACCTCAAAATGCAAGTAACCTACCTTGATGTAAGAAGGCAGGCTTGGCGTGTTGAAGGTTACAATCAGTACCGAGAGGGTACCAATTTACCATCACGGAGAGTCGAAACCCGGTGAACTGCTGTTACACCTTGGGGAGTGAGCTCTGAGAGGATTTCCTCCTCGGTGAATTTGAGGAGGCCCTACTCAGTGATCACACCCCAAGAGGAATTCAAAGTTTTGTGGGGAGTAACCTCGATAGCCACTCCACCATCTCTTTGACTTTCAGGAGCAGTTTGGAGTGTTTCGAACAAGCGGTCTCAACTTGTAAGTCGCCAGATCGTAAGCGCTTGACGAATTTCGGCTCTCACGCTAGACCTTTCAAACTTTTGTTAACCACAAAGGGGACATGTCGCCAGTACCTGATCACCCGTGAAGTGGATGATCAGGAATCTGGGGAACGACACAAAGACGACGACGGCATTGATAACAGAGACGAGAAAGATGGGGGCTTGTGTCAAGACCTCTTTGCGGCATTGATCGCATTAATATCATCATCAACTCGCATGTTTGTGTTTGTGTGGTTCAGTGCCCGCTGTCCCCACCCTCCACGGAGCACAACAAGGGGATGCCCAGTCAGGCACCATGGCTACATAGGCACTACATCCACACAGACAGTGAGCAAAGCCCTCACAAATAAATAGAAGGAAAATGAAAAGAAAAATGTGCAGAAAAAACTTTCTACATGAAAGGAACAAAGCGTAAAAGAATAAAATTGTAAATGGCCAAACTGACCTCACAAAGGAATTATAGCTGCAAAATGAAAATAATCTGTGAGGAACCTTGCAAACCTGTACCTGGACCGTGGGCAAGGCTACTCACCGTTCTGCACAGTTGACCCTAGCAGGACCTACCCACCAGTTGATTGCTCCTGGGGTGCCCCCCAGGAGCAATCAACTGGTTTACTGGAAGCAGAGGCCAAAGCTGTTTACTGGAAGCAGAGGCCAAAGCAGTGTATTGCAGAGGCCCCAGAATCTGCTGCCCAGCCCCACGATGACAGGCTTCTCAATGGCAAAACGGCCAAAGGGGACCCCGCCAGTCATGAACTGAGGAGAGAAGACGGGAACCCCCGAGCAACTACCAGGATCCTCCTTTCCCGGGACATGGGTCTCTGCGTACGGCAAACACAAGGGGGAGCGTTCAGGACTCTGTGAAGGTAACCAAGCCAGCGGAACCTTCACAGGGTGGTCCCCTCACTGTGAACAGGAGCTCCCACCGAGGGGCTCTACTGCAGTGAACTGAAATGTGGGGCAACAGTAATAGTCACTTGTTCTGGGAGGCAAATTACCTAATTACGCCACTGACGATATTTCTGGCAAAATTGCATCCTACTTTCCATATCTGTCTTATGATACCTTTTCAGGTGGTGCACTGAAAATTATTTTTCTCCTGTTACTCCTCAGCAGCACTTTTTTTTGCACCCAATGGGCTAAATGGCATGGCCACAAGCATAGGTCCCCAACTTTTACCAGGGGACTAAATAGTTATAGTCAGGGCCGGATCTAGTTGGCGAGGAGAACCATCCTTGAATACTAGTAAAGGTAACTGAGGCAAAAACCATTAAACTTCTGTATATTTCAAGAAATTTCTTAAAACACCTCTAAAACGAAAGGGAAAATGCTATACTGCAATGGAAATCTAGTCTATTGTCCTTCTTTTACTTTTTTCCTGCTCTATTGAGTCATTTGTTATATCCGAATATTTAGGACTGTTCATGAAAAAGGTTAGAAAAATGAGCATTAATTTTGATGATTGTGGCAAGGAAAAATCAGCCAAAATATTTAAACCTTTCTCTCATGTTCAAAATTGTATTTCACAAATTATTAACACTGTTTATACATGCCTTCAAATATAGGCATTTCCTCTAAATGACAGCATTTTCCCCTTCTAAATATTTTAAACTGCTACTTATAATTTTCAATGTAATAAATGTGTGAGCTTTTTCCAATTGTTTCAGAAATGCATTTGCTTTTACGTAACCCTCGCACTGCATTAATTGAGCACACACGAACTAGTCCAGCAGACTTCTAACTCTATGTCAATGCTACCACAGACTATGCTTATACTTCTATTTGGCATTTCCAACCTCAACTATAGCAAAAATCATACTTTGACGTAACAATTATCTTTTATCATTCCTAATGTCCGACCCCACCTTCTCGTGGTGCGGACCGTTAGTAACTTTCAAAAGAGATACTCTCTTGTGGAAGTGAACGGAAGGGGAGGGCTGCCAGATTAGTGTGGCCTACTGATCTGGACAACTATGGCTACTTTTCTTTTTTTTCTACCCTGCTGAGGAGTGGTCAACCACACAGGGTCCGGGTGCTGACCATATAAACCTACTGGACTGGAGAGATATATGGCTCTGAGCTTGATTATGGATCCTGATTTTGCTGCACTGGTGGGCTTCTGTGGAGGGAAAATCTTCCGCTGTGTTTTCTGTTTGTTTGTGGGTTGACAGCCCCAAGTGAATAGATTCACACGATATGTTTATCAGCTGGTGGATAATCCTCAGCAGAAGTCATCGCAGGCACCTGAACTCTTTGCTTCTATCGGCATCGTCAAATTCTACATTGGAGGAAGTCTTCAAGTGTAGATGGCTTCAGCCTTTAGTAGTGGGGGAACGGGTCTTTGCCCCATGTCTGCGATTAGGGGGCTGTTTGATATTGTCGGCATTCCCTCTCTCAATAAACATAGTTTCTTTAAACATCCCACTAACCATTTTCTCTCCATAGGTAGTTGGAATGTGAGGACTCTGCACAGAGCTTTTTCTCTTGATGTCCTCACACAAGAATTCCACCGTTATAATTTAGATATTCTCGGCTTGCAAGAGACCAGATGGACAGATAAAGGTCAGATTCTTAAAAATAACCTTAAATTTCTCTTTTCAGGGAGGGACGACAATAAGCATCACCAAGGCGTGGGTCTGCTTCTCAGCAGACACACTAGCGATGCTCTTCTAGGATATGAGTGCATTAATGAAAGGTTTCTTACAGCAAAATTTCAGACAAGCGTTAAAGACTTGAAGGTTATCTGCTGTTATGCCCCCACTGAGGATGCCGATGAGGATCAGAAGGATAGGTTTTATGAACAACTTCAGGATATTTTGAATTCTGTCAAGAAAGGAGATATTACCCTTGTTCTTGGTGACTTCAATGCCAAAGTTGGTACTGACTCTGCCCTTTGGGGAGGAGTAATAGGCCCGTTTGGTATTGGTAGCTGCAATGGCAATGGGCAACGTCTCCTACAGGTAAGTAAACTCAATGGATTCAGAATAAGTAACACTTATTACAAACACCACGACATACATAAGTACACATGGGTTTCACCTGATGGGCTGCATAAGAATATGATTGATTACATATTAATTAACAGCAAATGGGCTAGTTCTGTTAGGAATACCAGGTCATATAGGGGAGCTGAAATTGGATCTGACCATTACCTTGTTAAAAGCGTCTTGCAACTTAAACTTAAAAAGTGTTGTGCTAGGGTTAAAAAATTTACTTTTAATACTGAAGCTCTGAAAGATCCAATTATAGCCAAAGCTTACCATGATAGATTACTTAGTCATTATGACAGTCATGGTTTGCTTACTACTGAAGTTGAGGAAGAATGGGATCATTTTAAACAGGCTTTTTTGGAAACTAACAGTGCTCTTTTAGGGAAAAAGGAGCAGAAGAGGCAAAATTATCTGAATGATAAGGCACTTGAGCTTATTTCAGTAAGAAAGAACTGCAGGAATGACCTTAATCAATACCCTACTAGTCCTAATAGAAAGCATTACAGAGACCTTAATAAACTTTTAAAGGATCAGTTAGCTGCTGATAAGAATCTTTGGCTTGATGGTTTGGCTGACAAAGCCAAGGAAGCAGTTAGACAGCACAACAGCAGAGAGCTGTACCAGATAGTTAATGTTTTGTGTGGTAGAAAACGGACAGGCATACAAGGATTGAAGGATAAACAAGGTAAGGTTATAGAAGGGGAGGATTCTGTCATGGCTAGGTGGGCTGAGCATTTCAGTGATGTTCTAAACAATGTAGTTAGTTCTACTCCCATTGTTTGCAATGATGATAGATGCATTGGTGGCTTTAATGTTGGACCTATAACACAATCTGAAGTTATTTTGGCTGTTTCTAAACTTAAACTTCATAAATCCCCAGGGGTAGATGAAATTACTACGGAAATGCTTAGAGCTGGGAATGTTTCGGTTACCACTTGGATGACTGAAATTCTGAATATCTTTTATGATAAAGGCATGGTTCCTAAGGATTTTACCAGAGCTATTGTTATCCCTATTTTTAAAAAAGGTGATCGCAGTTCTTGTGATAACTATAGGGGTATCAACCTACTCTCTGTTCCAGGTAAGGTTCTTTCCATGATTGTGCTTAATAGAATTAAGAATCTGGTTGACAGTCAATTGCGTGATGAGCAATGTGGATTCAGAAGTGGTAGGGGATGCGTGGATCAGATATTTTCACTTAGGCAGATTCTTGAGAAATGTTTAGAGTTTCAGAAACCTTTGGTTGCTAGCTTTGTTGATTTCAAAAAGGTTTTCGACTCTGTTGATCGTCATAATTTGTGGTTGATTGCGAAATCATATGGTATACCAGACAAGTTAGTTAACATAATGAAAGCTCTCTATAATAACACTGAGTCGTGTGTGAGAGTTGGTAAGGCTTGTAGCAATTGGTTTAGCATTACTTCTGCTGTTCGACAAGGGTGCATTTTGTCTCCTTTTCTCTTTAGCTTGGTTATTGATTATGTTATGCGAAATTCACTTCAAGGGAAAGATTTTGGTCTTAAATGGGCTGGAGATAAGAAAATTTCTGATTTAGGTTATGCTGATGATTTAGTCCTTTTGGTAAATGATGTTGATGAGATGAACTCTTTCATTCGAGCTGTTGATGAGACTGGTAGTAGAGTAGGTTTGGTTATAAACAGAGAGAAAACTAAAGTAATGAAAATTGGTCAGGCAGGCTGTGATTCAGTTAATCTGAATGGTTGCAGTCTTGAGCAGGTGTCACAGTTTAATTATCTTGGGAGCTATGTAACAGATAATGGTGATGTGCGGCATGAGATTAACAGACGAATAGGGATTGCTGCCGGGACTTTTAAGAACCTATGGAGAGTGTGGAGAAATAGGCGTCTACACCTAAAGACTAAAATTAGACTGTATAATAGTTTGGTTCTTTCTAGGGTTAGTTATGGTAGTGAAACTTGGACACTTTGTAAACAAGATAACAGGAAACTAGATGCTTTTGATTCCAGATGCTTACGCAGTATCTTGGGCATTAGGTGGTTCAACTTTGTAACTAATGATGAGATTAGGCAAAGGAGTTTGCAACCTCCTTTAAGCAGCATATTGTGCAGAGAGAGACTCCATTGGTTTGGCCATGTTGCCCGTATGAATAATTATAGATTGGCGAATAGGGTTATGAACAGTGTGCCTAAAGGCCTCAGAAAGAAGGGGAGACCTAGGATGCGGTGGGCAGACAATGTCAAACAAGACCTTGTTAGAATTGGTGTGCAATGGCCAGATGCAGTAGATGTAGCTCAGGATAGACTTGCTTGGAGAACTAAATTGCACGGTCTGGTTGGACCTCCATAGCCCATGGCTGCTTGAGGATGATGATGATGATTGTACGCATGTTAATTTGGGTTTTGTTTTGCATGATACAAGATGTAAATATAATTTGTGTTTTTCAATCTATAACACAGGAGAGAAATCTTAATGCTGGGAACTGTTATCTGACAACTACAATTATGAGCCTAGTGTTCTATTGACTGAGCCAACCCCTGGAATCTGTAAGAGGGCTGACCAAATGATTTTATAAAAATAACTGAAAATGCAAGCCTATGACAAAATGTGAACTGTGGCAAATTTTTGCATAGTCAACCTGACCTGATTGTAAAGTAGCAAAAGCTTAAACATTTGAAAAATTCAGACACTGAAAAGTTTGCTAGAGAGGTCTCGTGGATTTGTGGACGTGGGGCCCAGTTACAGTCTTTGGTAAATGCATCACAGTAAGTTTGCTACCACTTTAATAAACTTTCATTGCAACTTTCTTCTTATATATATATAATATTTCAACTTAGATACTCTTCTTCTTCCTTCAACATTTGCAAGCACTTCTATCAAGTTCTCAATGTAGAATTCATCATCATCATCCTCAAGCAGCCATGGGCTACGGAGGTCCAACCAGACCGTGCAATTTAGTTCTCCAAGCAAGTCTGTCCTGAGCAACATCTGCTGCATCTGCCCACTGCACACCAATTATAACAAGGTCCTGTTTGACATTGTCTGCCCACTGCATCCTAGGTCTCCCCCCCCCCTTTCTGAGGCCTATAGTCACACTGTTCATAACCCTATTCGCCAATCTATAATTATTCATATGGGCAACATGGCCAAACCAACGGGGTCTCTCTCTGCACAATATGCTGCTTAAAGGAGGTTGCAAACTCCTTTGCCTAACCTTATCATTAGTTACAAATTTGAACCACCTAATGCTCAAGATACTACGTAAGCATCTGGAATCAAAAGCATCTAGTTTCCTGTTATCTTATTTACAAATTGTCCAAGATTCACTACCATAACTAACCCTAGAAAGAACCAAACTATTATACAGTCTAATTTTAGTCTTTAGGTGTATACGCCTATTTCTACACACTCTCCATAGATTCTTAAAAGTCCCATCAGCAATCCCTATTCGTCTGTTAATCTCATGCAGCACATCACCAGTATCTGTTACATAGCTCCCATGATAATTAAACTGCGACACCTGCTCAAGACTGCAACCATTCAGATTAACTGAATCACAGCCTGCCTGACCAATTTTCATCACTTTAGTGTTCTCTCTGTTTATAACCAAACCTACTCTACTACCGGTTTCATCAATAGCTCGAATGAAAGAGTTCATCTCATCAACATCATTTGCCAAAAGGGCTAAATCATAAGCATAATGTGAATTAGAAATTTTCGTATCTCCAGTCCATTTAAGACCAAAATCTTTCCCTTGAAGTGAATTTCGCATAACATAATCAATAACCAAGCTAAAGAGAAAAGGAGACAAAATGCACCCTTGTCGAACAGCAGAAGTAATGCTAAACCAATTGCTACAAGCCTTACCAACTCTCACACACGACTCAGTGTTATTATAGAGAGCTTTCATTATGTTAACTAACTTGTCTGGTATACCATATGATTTCGCAATCAACCACAAATTATGACGATCAACAGAGTCGAAAGCCTTTTTGAAATCAACAAAGCTAGCAACCAAAGGTTTCTGAAACTCTAAACATTTCTTAAGAATCTGCCTAAGGGAAAATATCTGATCCACACATCCCCTACCACTTCTGAATCCACATTGCTCATCACGCAATTGACTGTCAACTAGATTCTTAATTCTATTAAGCACAATCATGGAAATAACTTTACCTGGAACAGAGAGTAGGCTGATACCCCTATAGTTATCACAAGAACTGCGATCACCTTTTTTGAAAATAGGGATAACAATAGCTCTGGGAAAATCCTTAGGAACCATGCCTTTATCATAAAAGATATTCAGAATTTCAGTCATCCAAGTGGTAACTGAAACATTCCCAGCTCCAAGCATTTCTGTAGTAATTTTATCTACCCCTGGGGATTTATGAAGTTTAAGTTTAGAAATAGCCAAAATAACTTCAGATTGTGTTATATGGCCAACATTAAAGCCACCAATGCAACTATCATCATCGCAAATAATGGGAGTAAAACTAACCACACTGTTTAGGACATCACTGATATGCTCAACCCACCTAGCCATGACAGAATCCTCACCTTCTATAACCTTATCTCGTTTATCCTTCAATCCCTGTATACCTGTCCGTTTTCTACCACATAAAACATTAACTATTTGGTACAGCTCTCTGCTGTTGTGCTGTTTAACTGCTTCCTTGTCTTTGTCAGCCAAGCCATCAAGCCAAAGATTCTTATCAGCAGCTAACTGATCTTTTACACGTTTATTAAGTTCTCTGTAATGCTTTCTATTAGGACTAGTAGGGTATTGATTAAGGACATTCCTGTAGTTCTTTCTTTCCGAAAGAAGATCAAGTGCCTTGTCACTCAGATAATTCTGTCTCCTCTGATCCTTTTTTCCTAAAAGAATACTGTTAGTGTCTAAAAAAGCCTGTTTAAAATGATCCCATTCTTCCTCAACTTCAGTAGTAAGCACACCATGACTGTTATAATGATTAAGTAACCTATCATGGTAAGCTTTGGCTATAATTGGGTCTTTCAGAGCTTCAGTATTAAAAATAAATTTTTCTAACCCTAGCACAACACTTTTTAAGTTTAAGTTGCAAGACACTTTTTAACAAGGTAATGGTCAGATCCAATTTCAGCTCCCCTATATGACCTGGTATTCCTAATAGAACTAGCCCATTTGCTGTTAATTAACATATAATCAATCATATTCTTATGCAGCCCATCAGGTGAAACCCATGTGTACTTATGTATGTCACAGTGTTTGTAAGACGTGTTAGTTATTCTCAAACCATTGAGTTTACTTACCTGTAGGAGACTTTGCCCATTGCAATTGCAGCTATCAATACCAAAAGGGCCTATTACTCCTCCCCATAGGTCAGAGTCAGTACAAACTTTGGCATTGAAGTCACCTAGAACAAGGGTAATATCTCCTTTCTCGACAGAATTCAAAATATCCTGAAGTTGTCCGTAAAACCTATCCTTCTCATCCTCATTGGCTTCCTCAGTGGGGGCATAACAGCAGATAACTTTCAAGTTCTGAAATTTTGCTGTAAGAAACCTTCCATTAATGCACTCATATCCTAGAAGAGCATCACTAGCATGTCTGCTGAGAAGCAGACCCACACTTTGGTGATGCTTATGTTACCCTGAAAAGAGAAATTTAAGATTATTTTTAAGAATCTCACCTTTATCTGTCCATCTGGTCTCTTGCAAGCCGAGAATATCTAAATTATAATGGGGGAATTTTGTGTGAGGACATCAAGAGAATAAACTCTGTGCAGAGTCCTCACATTCCAACTATTTATGGGGAGAAAATGGTTGGTGGGAAGTTTAAAGAAACTATGTTTGTTGAGAGAGGAAATGCCGACAATATCAAACAGCCCCCTGTTTGCAGGCATGGGACAAAGACTTGTTCCCCCACCACTAAAGACTGAATCCATCTACACTGGAGGACTTCCTCCAATGTAGAATTTGATGATGCCAGTAGAAGCAAAGAATTCAGATGCCTGCGATGACCTCTTTTCAGGATTATCCACCAGCTGATAAACATATCCTGTGAATCTATTCACTTGGGGCTGTCAACCCACAAACAAACAGAAAACACAGCGGAAGATTTTCCCTCCACAGAAGCCCACCAGTGCAGCAAAATCAGGATCCATAATCAAGTTCAGAGCCACATATCTGTGCAGTCCAGTGGGTTTATATGGTCAGCACCAGGACCCTGTGTGGTTGATCACTCCTCAGCAGGGCAGAAAAAAAGAAATGTAGCCATAGTTGTCCAGATCAGTAGGGCTCACTAATCTGGCAACCCTTCCCTTCTGTTTACTTCCACAAGAGAGTATCTCTTTTGAAAGGTACTAACGGTCTGCACCACGAGAAGGTGGGGTCAAATAATTAGGTTCTAGGCCTGGATGGTTCTATGCATCATCACAGGGGATTGGTGCATAGCTCTCCTTCCAGTGACTACCTAGCTACCATTTAGAGACCATGTAGAATTAGGAACCATATTTATTGATCTTCTAAGATCTCGAAATGTTACTAAAACTGCAGAGGACAAATGCAAACTGTGTAACTAATTAGCCAAATGAAGTTCCACTAGTTACATACTTATGAAGTTTGCATCTACAGACACTGAGATTATATTTAATAATCAGTGCCTATTAAACTTATTTTCATATTTTACCTCTAATTTTATGTTAAAAACGGTGTATTAGAGCAGGTGCGCTGTTGCACTTGAATTCACGTCACTGCAACTGGAAGTGCTCAATAGCCAAGTGCACTATCCACTTGGTCACGGGACAGCAGTATAGAGAGGATACCATAACGCAGTTCTTTCATAACAAAAGCAGAAAAATATTGATTACCTGACCTCTTCTGTATAATGCCTTTTCATTTTGTGGCTCTATATCCAAAACTTTATCACATGACTTTATTGCATCCAAGTAATTTTCAAGCTTCAAAAAGCACAAAGCCATATTAAGATGACCAGCTAACAATAAGGCTGTTCTGGGTTTTTCTTCATCAGGGGACACTCCTGGTTCATTTTCCAAATACGTTACAATTCTCTTGTATTGTTTCAAGGCCATGCTATAGCTTCCTACCTGGATAGAAATTTGAATTATAATAATGGTTACAAGAGTACATTATAGCACTCATCTAAAATAAAAATTAGTTTCATCATATATTTATTCATTGTTTGGAGCTGAAAGTTTGGAGTTGTTTTGCCTCTGAGCAGCACTTTTTTCACACACAATAAGCTAAATTGCCAGGTCACAAGGACCACGAGGACTCAGAGAAGGTTGGGGGAGGGGGCCCACTAGAACATCTGTTGGAAGACAGATGGTAACCTCCTGTAAAGGCCATCCAGTGTGCTTTTTAATGTGCACAAGTTATGGTTCTCTCGTACACAGGGTCATGGACCATCTGATGGATGGCGGCCTTTCCAAGCCCATCACTGTCCTTTACTGACTGTGGGCAGGGTGGGAAGTTTTGTGGAGATAAATATCAACACTGGCCCAGCTGGGACTCAAACCTGAGAACTGCACTATTGACTGAGCCACCCCCACCCCTTGGAGCTGAAAGAAATTAATTACTGTGTTATTCACAATGAGAACGCTTAAAAAAAAGAGAGTTCCTAAATAATAGTTTTAAAAAATGCAACTATGCACAGCATTATGATAAAAATCTTTAAAAAACTTTCAATTTCATTAAACATTTTTAGCATATGTGCTTTTAACACTGATAAATGTTACAGTGGTAATAAAAATTAGGTAATGTATTATTAATTAGATGTCAACATGAAAAAAAAAAAAAGAAAAAAAAAAAAAAAAAAATCGGTCCAACTTCAGCTATCCTGGATGAAACCAAATTTTTGTTCCAAAAATTATTTACTCATGTTTAGTGAAGGCAACTGTGTACGGTTTATATTTTTATTTATGCTTATTTAAAATTGTGTAAGTAACCTTCCAATTCATGCATGATATGCTAAAAATTGAATGAACAATAAACAGTCGATGTTTCATCTAGAATAAGTGAGTTACTATATATTTCCATTTGTTATCAAAAGAACCAAAACGAATTTCCAATAAGGGTCGTATAACACAGTGATATACTGTATCAATTATATGTAATTTAATATCAAAAATTTCACTGTAAATTTCACAGTTTTAATGTCACTTTGCTTTTTAAAACCAATTTTCACTAATCTACAGCTTTTGAGTGCTCTTAGTTCACAGGGATGCAGGTTTATTATTTAATTGTTCAAGGATCTTGTCAAAAGTTCGATTTTGAATGAATTTTTGCATTTGCATGAAGGGGTTGTGATTGGCAGCCTCTGGTTTTTTCAGAATGCGGTCACAGGTTTCAGGCTCCTAATCCCTGCAGTTGGTGGTTTCAATGTTTTGATGTCTCTCACCTGTTGAATAGGGGCGGGGGTGGTTCAGTCAGTAGCGTGTCAGGCTTGTAATTTGCAGTTCCAAGGTTTGAGTCCCAGCTGGCCAGCATTTCGATTTTTCTCTGCAAAAACTCTCCATCTTACCCATGGTCAATAGGGGACACTGATGGGCTTGAAAAAGCCGCTGTCAGTCGGATGAGATGTTAAGCCATGGCCCTATGTGCAAGATGATTGTAACCTGTGCACATTAAAAAACACACTGGATGGCCTTGACAGGAGGTTACCATCTTTCCCCCAACCTTCTCTGAGCCCTCCCCCTGATAGAGGACCACCTTGACATGGTGGGGGGGCTGAATGGTGCCTCTGTGAAGTAGGATCACGGCCCATTGTTTCCTCATTTGCACGATGGGATGTGGACTTTGGTGGCAGGGCCTGTGAGGGTCTGCAAACTGGTTTGAGAGGGGCCAGTCTAGTGGGCTTATTCACTTGCTCAGAGAAACTTTAGGTTACCGCCCCGACAGAGGGGCTGTGGCTGAGAGTTCTGTGGACTGGTGTTGGGGGGCACCAGTCCAGCAGGCTCATTGGTGCAGCCTCAGTGAAGTTGGGGTACAGACTGCTTTTGGGGGGAAGCGGGTATGTGGCACTGATGGAGAGGACGAAGTTGAAGGCTTGTGACTGGAAAAGATCCTCGGTTGACAAGATTATCGATGGAAAAGCGAAACGAAAAGTCTCCACCCCGGGAGCCAAATCAACTTGGATCTATATATCCATTTTTGTGGCTAACCGGGGAACAGATTAAATTTAGGTTTTGACCGATGGATGAACCTTTTTTACCGATGGATTGAACCGGTTTTATAGGATTGTTCACCATAGGTAGCCATGGATGAGCTATGTCCTTGTGGCACTGTCTTGCCCCAGCTTAGGTAATGGTGTTCATGGCATTCTTCCCATAGATGGTGTGCAGCGATATGCTGCAGTACATCTGGGACTTGCCTTTATTTAATGTTAATGTTCTCTGAGCCCTCGGGGTCCTTGTGACATGGACATTTATAGCCCATTGTGTGCAAAAAAAGTGCTGCTTAGAGGCAAAACAACTCAACCCAATCCTGCTGAATAGTTATTGATGATGGGGATGCTCTACAGTTGTTGTCTTTTTTATCGATATGGAGTTCCAGCATTGAGTTTACAATTCTTTAAAAAACGTTCTTATGAGACTTTTTTGCATTATTTTTCTGTATTGTCCCCATGGTCTTTAGTTGGTTTTGACAAATTTGAAATTCTGTGAAAAACACTATTCGGTTGAATTTTGCGGGTCTACAGTTTATCTTTCATGATATATGTACTGTTGTTTATCTGCTGACACATCGGGTTTCCATTGTCACAGATGTCGGAAGCTGTGGTGGGTCGGTGTGCTCATGGGGTGAGGAGGAGGGGAGCTGGTGTTGAGATGTTCTTGTTGTGATGGAGGCAGTTTTAGTGTTGCTGTGTAGGAGTGGCAATAGTTCATTAACTTCAGGGTTGCAAAATGTGTGGTTCTCCAGTTTCTTGGCGGCAGTAGTAGAGGGAAGCTCGTAAATGTAGAATTCATGGCTAAGATTTAACAGATTTTAAAGGTTTTTTAAGAACTTTAAACAGGTTTTAAAAAAACATTTGTCATTACGCATTTCACAGTTTTTCATTATGGCATCTTTATGTGACTAAAAGGAGTGCTTACCCAGTGGGTTAAATAGCACTATCCTTCAATCAGTGTTTGCTTGTTTCTTCTGTTCCCTTTTACCCAAAAAGAGTACTGTTGGTATCCAAAAAAGTGTGTTTAAACTGATCCCATTCTTTCTCAACTTCAGCAGTAAGCAAACCATTATTGTCATGACTAAGTAGCCTATCATGGTATGCTTTGGTTACAAATTTTAAATTAGTTTTACATAATTAAGCTTATATAAAAGATAAGGTATCATTTGATATATTCCAAGAATTTGTATTTTGAACATTTGCCTGGGGAGAATTTCCTTCCCAAAGTTCTGTCGAATCAGGACCGGAAAAGAATTGAGATGAAGTGGGTGGGCCAAATATAAAAAAGAAAAAAAACTCAATCGACCTGAAAAATATAGGGGGGGGGGGGAGCAAGAGGTGATTTCCAATGCTATATAACATTTTTCCCTCCGTTTAAGTCTTTAAAAAATTAAACCTAAGTTTATTCTTCAATAGTATGAAATATAAATAAGTTCAATAATTTTTTGTCCATATTACCTTTTTTTACTGCACTGGATATAATTCTACAATAAATCCCTATTTTATGAAAAAGATGCTGTGTAGCTTTCATTAGTTATGTAATTTGTTCACTAATTTTAAGTGGGGTTAAATAACAGTAGTTTTAGCGACCTATGGTAAGAGATAGTAAGGACACCTCCCCTTCTTCCTACCTTCATGGACTCGGGTTGTGTGCCAGTCACAAGTTCTTAGGTGACGGTGGTGGCTTGCTGCTGTCACCACTGAAATCCACAATAAACTTCATAATTTGATTTTAATGAAATTGAACACTGCTAATAATTAATATGTAAACATCGTTAATCTATTAATCGATATTTTTCATGAAATATAGAGGGAATTATCACAAATATATGGTCTTTTAATCCTTGTAGATGATTGTATTCCATTGAGCCTAGGGGTGGTTAAAAAACATCACTTATAACAGAATTAACTACAATTACACCGAAAAAAATCTTTCTAAAAGATTAGATATTAATTATTTTAAATAAATTAATTAGAATATTACTTTTGTTAATTTAACGATATTGAACTGACACTTTACCTAAAATATGGATGGCAAAAAGAGAAATCGGTAACTATATTTTTCATTCTTGTTGCTTACAATTTTTACCTTAAAATAAGTTGTACCCTTTTCTTTAGCCTTCTTTGATTGTTCCAGCTTCTCATCACTATCCATTTCCCAAACTTCTTTCGCCTTTACAAAAAAAAAATTATGTAAGAAAATACCTGCAGTAATGCATTACAATAATAATGTTCATTTTAACAAGCAATTGAATACAAAACTTATTATACACAATTATATCCCATATTTTATGTATAAATGAAACAAAGAAATTAAAGCATAACAAAAGAATAAAATGCATTAGTATCATAAGAAAAATAATTATTAAACTCAGAAAGAGAATATCATTGCAAATGAACTTATCACTTTGGTAATTAATGCAAGGGTTACCATAACTGTAGAAAGCCATATATGAATGTTTTTTGAAACTGAGGGTGGAGCTGGATAAATGAGTATGTTATGTAATATTTATAAGGAGAAAAAAAATACAAATTTCAAACAGTTTATGGGCTCATAGGATAAACTGATGAATCCAAAGGATCTCATAGGATAAACTGATGAAATCCAAAAATACATCTACAGAAAAAAAATGCATGCAAAAATGAAACGTTATGTGAAAAAAAAAAAATTTTTTTCTCAGATTTAGTGTTAACATGTACCTGAAATACAAGGCAATTTTTTTAAACATTTTCAAAACATCCTCTGTATTTTACCCCAATTTTGTTGACTTGGTCAATTTTCCCCTGTACACCTACAAATTAATAATATCGAGTAACTTGAAATAATATTCAATTTTTTTTTATTGTAAAAAGAACAAAACAATTTTAAATAATAACACAAAATTTAATTTTCATCTGTCACAATCCAAACACAAATGTATTAGCTTTTTTAGGTACAGCACATCTACGCAGACACTAATTGGTCCACAGTAGTTGTCAATCAGCATGCAACCCACTTAAGCATGAGTGTAGCAGAGTAGCCATATAAAAACCACTATGCTTGAATAAAGGTTCCTTAAAGTTTGGAAATATATATATATATAAAAAAAATAAGCTGTCCTATGGCCGAGTGGCTAGCACGCTTGGCTACTGATCTAAGGAACCTGGGTTCGAGCCTCGGGTAAGGCATGGATGTTTGTGTTGTTTTCTGCTAAGGTCCTGCCATCCTCTCAGATCTTCTACTGTGGCACATAAACTGATAGGCTCCTGTCAGACCTGTGTGGCAAGCAGCTGCTTGAGGGAGCATTTTTTTTAATTTATTATTTATAAAAAAATATTTTCAGTAGATATATGGAATAACAGCATTTTTTAAAAATAGACATTTTCTAAATTATGGACCAGATAACAGACAGACATTTCAAATACATACTGTCCATAGAAAATATAGATGTATGGTAATCATATGTTAATAAATTACAATTACTTTGAACAGAAGCTCGAATATATTTCGTTAATTCACTTGGACATTGTACCATATCCTGACATAATTTTTAACAAGTTGAAAACATTTTATGAGAAATGCTCTCTGCTGGGCCAAGATAAATTTTCCTCTTACAACAATATTCATTTGAAAGATACACGCCTGAGAATGATAGAACAAAATATTAGCTAATATAGAGCTCTCAAATGCTCCAATTTTAACTGCATTTTTCAGTTTACTCCATTTCGAATAAAATCTGTTTAAACTTTTACAGTATTTCTTCCATTCTCCAAAAGTAAATTATAATAAAAAGGATTTGGTTGGTTGTTTGGCATTTAGTGGCACATTAGCAGTTGAGGCAATAATGTGCCAAATGAGACGACTAAAAGGGTAAAAGAAGCAGAAACCCACAACCAGAGTTAAAAGCCAAGAGAGTTAAAGGTAAAGAACAAAATCAACAGATATAAAAAAATACAAAAACAAGCAAAAAAGATAAAGATATAAAAGAAAAAACAACCCAGGTTGGACAGTGTATAAATGAAAAAGACATAAAATTAAATTCTAGTAAAATAACCAGTAAAACGTAAAAAAGCAAAGACAGGAGGTAAAAATGAGTCATCAGATAAAAGATGTCCGAGTGTAAGGGGCTCTGACATAAAATCATGAAAGATAAAATAAAATCGACACTAAAAGTTAAATGCTGGATGAGATTAAAATATGCTTAATGGTTAAAATGGTGTCACAAAACTCGCACTTAGGTTAATCGTCTGCCTGAAGAAGAAAGGAAATGAGTGATAAACGAATGACCTAAGCAGAGCCAAGAAAATACAACTTCCTCCTTGTGATTCCTGCAAAAGCAAAACTGCTACAGTTTGACAATGGGCTTGATCTCGTAAAGCTTGTTACCAATCAGTTCAGACCAAGATCTCTGCCACTGTGCCCAGAGCTCAATGGAAAAACGCTGCCGGAAGTCAAAGTATGGAACCTGCAGCTGAGAGTCGGATAGGTGCATGGCAGACCTGGCAGCAGCATCTGTCAAGTCGTTGCCCCTGATCCCGACATGACCAGGCACCTAACAGAAGAGAACGGTGGTGGTGGTGGCTGCCAGATGATGGAGCTGCTGGCGCATCTTGGAGAGAAGAGTGTGAGGCCGATGCCTCACCGAGATCAAAACCTATAGCAAGCTATGCGAGTTGGCGTAAAGCACACACCGACGATCATGCTTAGCTGCTATATGGTCCAAGGCAAGGCTCATAGCATGCAACTCTGCAGTGAAGATGGAATACTGCAATGGGATCTGGTCTGCAATGATTACACAGCAGACCACGGCTGATCCCACAGATGTGCCAGACTTCGAGCCATCTGTGGACAGGCAAGAAGTCCAGATGTTCAGCATGATGGTTGGCAAAGAGTTGCTGATACACACAGTAGGATGTAAAGGCCTTCCCTGTCCAGCACAGGGAAAAATCGCAGGAAGGGGAAACAGCGAGTCACGGTAGAAGTGGCTCAGCTCTCAACTGTGCGATACTATCGACTGGTGTTAATGTCTCGCAGGTAACATCAGACACACAAACCAAAAGGTAGAATAGTAGTCAGCCCATTTTGGTATAACATTTCCCACAGAGGACTGAAAACACAGTCCCAAGTGGGATGGCCAGGCAAGGATCACAATTTTGCAGCATAGTGCATGTTGGTTGTTTTGGGTTTTATGGCGCATGGGCAACTAGGCCATAATGCGCCAAACAAAAGACAATATAAAAGATAAAAGACATGTAACCCGCAACCAAATTTAAAACAAATGAGCTAAATTGTAAAATGGTAAAACAACAAAGAACAAATGTAAAAATACAGAGTAAAACAATAGAATACCAGGTGTAAGTGACCTGGGATATATACACAATGTATAAGGTGGTAAAATCAAAATCCAGTAAAACATCCACGTGAAAAATATAAGTTAAATCAATCCCAGGTGTAAAAGACCTGGGCATACAAAATATTAGATAAAATCAAAATCTATTAAAATAACCACAATAGTTTAAAAAGGAAAAAACTGAGGGTAAAAAGCAATGATCGGTTAAAAGATGTCCGAGTGTAAGAGGCTCGGACGCAAAATCATGAAAGTTAAAATACATTTTTCGTTCAATATTAAAAGCTTCACATTTGACTAAAATATGTTTGATAGTTAAAACGGTGTCACAAAACTCGCACTTAGGTACGTCGTCCGCCCATAGAAGAAACGAATGAGTAATAAACGAGTGACCTAAGCGGAGCCGAGCAAGTACAACTTCCTCCTTACGATTCCTGCGATAACAAGACTGCCATGGTTTGATGATAGGTTTGATCTCAAAGAGCTTGTTGGTAAGCTGTTCTGACCAAGATCTCTGCCACTGTGCCCGGAGGTAAAACGCTGCCGGAAATCTAGATAGGGAACCGGCAACGTAGAGTCGGACAGGGGCGTGGCTGACCTAGCAGCAGAATCTGCCAAATCATTGCCCCTGATTCCAACGTGACCGGGCACCCAACAGAAATGGATGGTGGTGGTGGCTGCCAGACGATGTAGCTGCTGCGGATCTTAGTAAGAACTGGGTGAGGCCGATGCCTCACCGAGATCAAAGTCTGTAGCGAGCTAAGCGAGTAGGTGTAAAGCACACACCGACAATGATGCTTAGTTGCCACATGGTCCAAGGCGAGGCTGATAGCGTGCAACTCTGCAGTGAAGATGGAACACTGCAATGGGATCTGGTCTGCAAGCAGCATAGTGCAAGGACAACTGCTGACGCCAAATAGATAAAGATGGTTCATCCATTTCAACATAGACTCTGGAGCAGTGAAGTGTGAAAGACCCCCATGCAAACAAGGAGGGCCTGATAATGGAGGGGGTCCAGTATCTTCATCATCGATTCCCGGCCAGAGTCATATACCTGGGATCCGTAGTAAAGTTTCGACTGGACAAGTGCACAGTAGAGGTGGAGCAAAGAACATTGGTTCACCCCAGAAGAAAGGGAGGAGAGAACCTGAAGGATGTTCAATGCTCGCTTGCACTTGAACCTGAGATGTCGAATATGAGGTAAGAAGGTAAATTTCCAGTCGAAGATGAGATCGAGTCGTCAGCATAGAGGGTATTGCCTAAGTCAGAGGAAGTTGCAGTGTAATTGAATTTACCTTGACAGCGAAAAGCATAACATTCAGGATGCAGCCTTGTGGCACCCCCTGATCTTGGGGGAAAGGCAGTGACAGAGTGTTGCAGATACAAACTCAAAAATTACGAGATGATAAAAAATTTGCGATGGAGATTGGCATGTGATCTCTCAAGCCGAAGCTATGGAGGTCATGAAGAATGCCCATGCCGTGTCGTACACTTTTTCGATGTCAAAGGAAATGGACACCAGGTGCTCTCAATATAAAAACTAATTCCTGATCGCTGATTCAAGGCAGATCAGGTGGTCTAAAGTAGACCTGTCCCTTTGACAACCACAGTGGCTGTTGGAAAGAAGGCCATGATGGTATTTACCATTCTTTCCAACACCTTGCAGACGCAGCTCGTCAACACAATTGGACAACAATAGAAGCACAGTGAAAGTGTTCCAAAATGCTGCCAAACCGGAAGGACCTTGCTCTTCTGGGCCAGAAACTTGGGGGAGTTGGAGGAGAAAGACTCCCCCAGAGTATTGGTAATTGCTCAAGGATCAGCAATTGCCTGTCCATTGTGCTCAAGGATCAATAATGAGTGGGAAATGTACTTCCCACCCATTTTTCCACACAATCTTAGAACTGCTCGTGCAGGTGATAGAGAACGTATATTTGATCCACAATTCCTTCTGGCTCTGGTGCCGAACGAAACAGTCTTTCACCCTGCTGCGTTTGAATGCTTCAAGGTTAGGGGACATCAGATATCTCTGAACCCCCCCCCCCCCCCCCCAAAACTTGTTCTCAGCATTATCAACTGCGGTGCAGTCGAAATTCCATCATGGTTTTGGGAACCATGGAAACCGAGTCAAGATCTGAAGAATAGTACAGGCAGCTGCATGGACCATGCAGTCTGTCATCTCCACCACTCCAACATTGATTGGCTCCTGGCTGACAGAGTGCTCATGGAGCTCAGACAACAGCTCAAAGCCACTCCAGTCAGCCCAATCAAGCCTCCACCAAGATTCACGTGAAGGGCTGCAAGACTCCACACGGGATATGGTGCACACCACAGGGAGGTGGATCACTTCCATATGGATTGTCCTCGACCTCCCATGTAAAGAGTGGAAGGATCAAGGAGGAGCAGATAGTGAGATCAATGGCAGTGAATGTATGGTTTGGGGAGTGGAAGTATGTACTGACACCGGTGATCAACAGGGAGAGTGATGGATCCAGGAGCCACTGCTCCAGGACCCCACCTCTCCCATTGGTGTCAGCACTGCCCCAGAGTGGACTGTGTCCATTGAAATCACCCATGATGAGGAAGGGGGATGAAAGCTGTGAGTTGGTTGTTTGGGGTTTAATGGCTGAGGCCATAATGTGTCAAACAGACGAGTAAAAGGGTAAAAGAAGCAGAAACCCAAAACCAAAGTAAGTCAAGACAGTGTCTTCACCAAAATCAAGACAATAAAGGATAAAACCAACAGATAGAAAACCAATAAATAGGTGTAAAGATCTAAATAGAGAGATAAAAATGGTAAAACCAACCCAGGTTGTATAGGGTATAAAAGACAAATCCATAAAATTACAATCTGTTAAAATAACCAGTAAAATGTAAAAAAGAAGCAAAGACAGGAGGTAAAAAGGAGTCATCAGATAAAAGATGTCTGAGTGTAAGGGGCTTGGATGTAAAATCATGAAAGTAAAAATATAACTGGCATTCAAAGTTAAAAGCAGTACAATCGATTAAAATGTGCTTAATGGTTAAAGTGGGGTCACAAAACTCTCCCTTAGGCTCATCGTCTGCCTGAAGAAGAAAGAAATGTGTAATATATGAATGACCTAAGCGGAGCCGAGCAAGTACAACTTCCTCCTTGTGATTCCTGTGTGAAAAAAAACTGCAATGGTTTGACAATGGGCTTGATCTCGAAAAGTTTGTTACTAACCTGTTAAGGCTAAGATATCTGCCACTGTGCCCAGAGCTCGATGGAAAAATGCTGCCAGAAGTCCAAGTAAGGAACTGGCAGCAGAGAGTCGGATAGGAGCGTGGCTGACCTGGTAACAGCATCCGCCAAGTCATTGCCCCTGATCCCAACGTGATCAGGCACCCAAGAGAAGAGAACGACGGTGGTGGCTGCCAAATGATGGAGCTGCTGGCAGATCGTTGAGAGAACAGGGTAAAGTCGATGCCTCACTGGGATCAAAACCTATAGCGAGCAATGCGAGTCAGTGTAGAGGGCACACCAACGATGATGCTTAGCTGCTATGTAGTCCAAGACAAGGCTGACAGCATGCAACTCTGCAGTGAAGATGGAACACTACTGTGGGATCTGGTCTGTAATGATTACATCACAGCAGACCATGGCTGATCCCACAGATGTGCCGGACTTCGAGCCATCTGTGAAGACAGGCAAAAAGTCTGGGTGCTCAGCACGATGGCTGCCTAAGAGTTGCTGATATACACAGTTGGATGTAAAGGCCTTCCCCATCCTGCAAAGAGAGAACTCGCAGGGAAGGGGAAACAGCGAGCCAAGGTGGATGTGGCTCGGCTGTCGACTCTGAAATGCTATTGAGACTAGAGTTAATGTCTCGCAGGTAACCTTGGTTATGCAAACCAAAAGGACAAATGGTAGTCTGCCAATTCTAGTATAACATTTCCCACCAGGGACTAAAAATGCAGTCCCAAGTGGGATGGCCTTGCAGGGATCACATTTTACAGCATACTGCAGGGACAACTGCTAATGGCAAATAGATAAAGAAGGTCCGTCCATCTCGACGTAAAGACTCTGGACTGGTGAAGTGTGGAAGGACCCTGTGCACACATGGAGGGCTTGATGATGGATGGGGGTCCAGCACCTTCACCACCGAATCCCAGCTGGAGTTGTACACCTGGGATCCATAGTCCAGTTTCGACCGGGCAAGTGCACGGTAGAGGCAGAGCAAAGAACATCAGTCCACCCCTTAGAAAGGGAGGAGAGGATCTCGAGGATGTTAAATGCCCACGTGCACTTGAACCTGAGATGTCGAATATGAGATAAGAAGGTCAATTTCCGATCAAAGATGAGACTGAGAAATTTGTTCTTTGCCACAACTGGAATGATGTTACCTCCGAGCTGCAGCTTGGGGTCCATATGAAGATTATGCTTGCAGCAAAAGTGCACACAAGCGGTTTTCTGTGGGGAGAACCAAAACCCATTGGCCATCACCCAAACCGAGAGATTGTTCAGGCAGTTTGCAGTTCTCGTTCAATCACCCTCATGCTGGACGAGGAGCAAAAGATGTTGAAGTTGTCAACGTAGAGAGCATTGCCTATAGTCGGAGGAAGTTGCCATGTAACAGAATTTATCTTGACAGCGAAAAGCATAACACACCAAGAATAGGGGGTACCACAAGGACGCAGCCTTGTGGCACCCCCTGTTCTTGGAGGAAAGGCTATGACAGAGTGTTGCCGATGCAAACTCGAAAATTACGAGATGATAAAAAATTTGTGATGATGATTGGCATGTGACCTCTCAAGCTGAAGTTATGGAGGTCATGAAGAATGCCAAATCTCCATGCTGTGTCATACACTTTTTCAATGTAGAAGAAAATGGACACCAGATGCTCTTGACGTAAAAATGAATTCTTGATCACTGATTCAAGATGGATCAGGTGGTCTAAAGTAGACCTATGCCTGCGACAGCCACATTGGGTGTTGGAAAGAAGTCAATGATGTTCCAAATACCAGGACAGCCTGGTATTTACCATTCTTTCCAACACTTTACATATGCAGCTCGTCAACACAACTGGACAATAATTCGAAGGAATATTGGGATCTTTGCCTGGATTGGGGAAGGCCAAGATAATGGCCTCCCGCCAGGAGTCCAGAAATTGCTCCTCGATGAAAATACAGTTGAAGAGTTGGAGCAGTCGATCCTTATTTGGTGGTGAGAGATGTTGGAGCATAGCATAATCTACTAATATATTACATAATAGAATGTTGATAGAATTAATTAGAGGAAATCTTGATCAGCAGTCGGTAGCTCAGTGGTCCAGATCACCTGACATGTTATCAGGAAGTTGTGGGTTCACCCAGCTTAAGACTATTTTTCCTCTAAAATTTTGAATCGACATCGAAGTAGTAATTTATTAGTAGATATTAAATAAGTCTAGTTTCTTTCATTATTTAGCAAAGAAATAATGGACATTTTTGGCCCAACAGCAGATGCATGAGAAGTGTGCAGAGCAAAGCAAGCTCCTCTGCTGTGAATAGCCTGTTGTAAGACTCCAGGTCATTTCAATAGACGAACAGCGGAGAGCATTCGGCCTTGCTCCTCTGGGCCAGAAACTTAGGGGAGTAGGAGGATAAAGAAGAGATAGAGGAGAACGACTCCCCCAGAATATCGGTAATTGCTCGAGGATCAGCAATTGCCTGTCCATTGTGCTCCAGGATCGATAATGAGTGGGAAATGTACTTCCCACCCATCTTCCGGACCTTATCCCACACAACCTTAGAACTGCTCGTGCGAGTGATAGATGACGTATATTTGATCCAAGATTCCTTCTGGCTATGGCGCCTGATGGAACGGGCTTTTGCTCTGGCATGTTTGAATGCTTCAAGTTTGGGGGATGTCAGATATCTCCGAAACATCCCCCAAGTCTCATTCTGAGCCTTACAGAGCTGCGGTTCAGTTGGGATTCCACCACAGTTTTGGGAACCATGGCAACCGAGTTGAGGTCTGAGGAATAGTACTGGCAGCTACATGGATGATGCAGTCGGTCATCTCCGCCACTCCAACATTGATTGGATCCTGGCTGACAGAGTGCTCATCGAGTTCAGACAAGAGCTTGAAGCCACTCCAGTCAACTTGATCAAACCTCCACCAGGATACACATGAAGGGCTGCAAAGCCCCCCTCCCCCCACAGGGAGGTGATCACTTCCATATGGATTGTCCTCGACCTCCCATATAAAGAGTGGAAGGATCGAGGAGGAGCAGATAGTAAGATCAATGGCAGTGAATGTGTGGGTTGGGGTGTGGAAGTATGTACTGACCCGTGTTCAACAGGGAGAGCATTGGATTCAGGAGCCACTACTCCAGGACCCCACCCCTCCCATTATTGGTGTCAGCACTGCCCCAGAGTGGACCGTGTCCAATGAAGTCCCCCATGATGAGGAAAGAGGATGGCAGCTGCAAGATGAGGTCATCAAGGTCATCCCAGAAAATGATACTTCCGGATGATAGACAGACAGAATAGACAGTCAACGAAAATCTTGCAAAAAGTGGATGGCAACCCCCTCTAAGTTGGTGGTGAGAGGAATGACCTGGAATGGAGAATGGTTGTTCACGAGGATGGTGACACCTCTGTGAGCTGGACCATCTCCATCCCAGTACCGGTGAACGAGAGAGAAGTGCCAATAGTGGGATCATTGGCTGTCTGCAAGTATGTCTCCTGCAGGCACATGCAGATGGGTACAAGTGCCCTCAGGAGGACCTTGATGTTGTCACTATTCCTCTGGAATCCATGATAGTTCCATTGTAGGAGTGTGGCCATCTCAGGTCTTTGAAGAATTGGAGGATGACTTTTGGTTAATTTTAACTGTCACCAGCAATGGTTTTGGGGAAATGGGGTGGTCTGTGTCCATATCCTCGGAGTCATCTGAGTGACATGGATCATAGACTGAAGAACGAGGTGTTAAAATTTTCATTTTTGGCCCTGGTAGGGGCTCCTTAGACTTGGAAGGTCCTGCTGTCTGTGGAGGGAAAGATGGGGCCTTCCAGAGGTGGAAGTGGAAAGCACAGATACAGGAATAGAAACTGAAGTCGATGTCAAGATCGACATTGACTTTGCCTTCACCTGGGTCAAGAGGTTGGGTTGTTTTACCTCTGAGCGGCACTTTTTTGCACACCATGGGCTAAATGGCCAGATCACAAGGACCCCGAAGGCTCGGAGAAGGTTGGGGGAGAGGACCCACTGGAACAGCTGTTGGGAGACAGATGGTAGCCTCCCATCAAGGCCATCCAGCATGTTCTGGTATGGGTGCACAGGGTATGGCTCTCCCGCACACGGGACCACGGCTTAACGTCCCATCCGACAGACGGCGGCCTTTCCAAGCCCATCGGTGTCCCCTACTGACCGTGGGCAGGGCGGGGAATTTTGCGGAGATAAATCTCAACGCTGACCCAGCTGGGACTCGAACCTGGGAACTATAGATTACGAGCCTGGCGCGCTACCGACTGAGCCACCCACAGCCGCGGGTAAAGAGGTACTTGGCAGCAGGCGAGAAAGATTCAGCTGGTGGGACACTGATGTCAGTCTGCACCGCTACAGAAGCCATCTTAACAATAGGCTTTCCAATGACCGCACCAGCATAGGAGACCTTGCCAGGTGGGGCAGGCAGTGCAGTGAACTTCCTCGCCTCTGGATAACTGATGTTATGGAGGGTCTTTAAGTGCTGTATCTCTTTCTCCTCCAGCCACTTTGGGCAGTCTTGGGAGTACGCTGGATGTTTGCCATGGAAGTTTACACAGCATGCCTTTCCTGCTGTGCAGTCAGTTTCAAGATGATCCTGACTGCCACAACGAGCACAGAAGGGCTTGCCCCGCATGCTGTGTAGGCATGGCCGAATCTCCGGCACTGAAAACACAGAGGGTGGGTATAAATGGCCATACCTCGCAATGTAAGTACCCTGCTTTGATGGAAGTAGGCAAGTGTGGCATGTCGAAAGTAATTATTAGTATCCAGGTTTCCATCATGGCATGTCGAAAACTGGTGACTGCTGTCACTTCCTGGGATGAAAGCTCCGAGAGGGTTTCCTCCTCAGAAACCTTAAGGAGGCCTCAATCGGAGATCACATCCCAGGAGGAATTAAGCATCTTGTGTGGAGTGACTGTGACAGCCACTCCACCAATTGCTGTTACATTCAACAGAAGCTCCGAATATTTGGAGCAAGCAGTCTCCACATGCAAGACACCAGATCTTAGGCACTTGACAGATTTTGGTTCTCCCACAAGACCTTTCAAACCCTTGTTTATAAAAAAGGGGGACATGTCCCCAAGAACCTGATCATCTGTAGAGTGGATCAGGAACCTTGGGAACGAAGGAAGACGCGAAGGTTGGGTTGGGTTGTTTTACCTCTGAGCGGCACTTTTTTGCACACCATGGGCTAAATGGCCAGGTCACATGGACCCCGAAGGCTCAGAGAAGGTTGGGGGAGGGGACCCACTGGAACAGCTGTTGGGAGACAGATGGTAGCCTCCCGTCAAGGCCATCCAGTGTGTTCTTTAACGTGCACAGGGTATGTCTCTCCCATACACACGGGGCCACGGCTTAACGTCCCATCCGACGGACGGCGGCCTTTCCAAGCCCATCGGTGTCCCCTACTGACCGTGGGCAGGGCGGGGAATTTTGCGGAGATAAATCTCAACGCTGACCCAGCTGGGACTCGAACCTGGGAACTACAGATTACGAGCCTGGCGCGCTACCGACTGAGCCACCCCCGCCCCGAAGACGCGAAGACGATGGTGACAATGGCAATGAAGACACAGAAGATGGGGGCTTGTGCCAAGGTCTTTTTGCAGCATTTGAAGGTGAGTTTTCATTTTGAGAACTCGTGGATGGGTTTTGAGTTTCAGTGCCTGTTGTCCCCACTCACCACGGAGTCCAACAAGGGATGCCAGGGCTGCTCGGGCACCATACCCACACAGTGAGCCAAGACTTCACAACTAAACAAAAGAAAATGAAAAGAGAAATGTGAGAATCTCATCAGAGGTCTCACAAAAGAAAAAAGGCAGAAAAATAAATAAAAGTGAGAAACAACTCATTCCCACAAATGAAAGAAAATTACAAAATTAAGAAATCCATGGGGAAACTCGTAAACCATTGCCTGGACGTGGACAAAGTTACCCACCGCTCTGCACGGTTGACCATAGCAGGACCTGCCCACCATCCGATTGATCCTGAGGGGGTCACCCCAGGATCTCCCGTTCACCTGAAGCAGAGGCCAAAGCAATGTATAACAGCTGCCCCAGAATTTGTTGCCCAGCCCCACGATGGATGGGTTCCCCAATGGCAAGATGACCAAAGGGGACCCCCGAGCAACTGCCAGGATCCTCCTTTCTAGGGACACGAGTCCCCGCGCATGGGAAATAAGCAGGTGCGCATTTAGGACCCTGTGAAGATACCCGAGCCAGCAGAACCTTCACAAGATGGTCCCCTCACTGTGTACGGAAGCTTGCACCGAGGGGTAATAAAAAGGAAGAGCTGTTTTAATTTTAAATCTACTGCACTAAAGGTGCAACTCTGATCCCACTTCCTAATCTGTACTTAGCTGTAGGCTCATCTATACTAGTGCCTTACAGGTCACAGGGTGTCTATAGGACTTTAATTGACCATTACAGAAAGAAAACCAAGCAAAGAACCTAAATTCTATTAGAGTTGAAGGGCATATTGTGCCTAAATCACTTTCTGAGTTCTGGGCAACTAATCACAAATCTGACTGCTTAGAACCTTGAAGCTTCAGGGTGAAGAAGGTCAAAATGACAAATCATGAAATTTCCCTAATCTGTGGATCATGAGTAGCACTGCAATGGAACCCATGCATGTTTATGATAATCTGCAGATCATGCAGTTATTGTTGCTATAAGGCATCTCATAACGCACATCACCAGTATCTGTTACACTCCAAAACTGAAAAACTTGTCCAAGAGTGCAACCATTCAAAATGAACTGAAGCACCACCTGCCACACCAATTTTCATCACTTTAGTTTTCTCTCCATTTATTACTAATTTTACTTTATTACCAATCTCATTGGGGGCAGAGGTTGACTCAATCAGTAGTGCACTCCACTTCACCCAATTTGAGTTCTGTTGTAAACAAACAGCTCTTTGCCTATTGGATAAACACCTCATCACTAATATAAGTGTACCTGTCAGCATTAAAAAAAATGCACAGATTTCTGTGATATATTGGTTTTAACAAAGCAATGACCACAAAAAATAGATTTAATATTATACTTTACTTGGTTACCAGATGGATGCACTGAAACTTTTTTAATTTAATGAAACTCTATAACACTGTATATGATATATAAATAAAACATAGCAGAAGTAAGACAGTATAATCTAACATTAATGGTGACAATGGCGTATCAGGATCTGTGGTAACAAGAATTTACAAAATGGATGCCAAAATGGCTTATAAGAAATGTTATGCATATATTTTCTATATATATATATCGTATATATATAGTTATGCATATATAAATGGTATGCATATATTTCAGGTACAGAGATATCTCTTTCACATAGAATGCACATTTCTATGTCTTACAGAATTAAACTCTTGAGAGGTGATAACAACATATGGGGTTTGTAGGTAAATGCCATGCAAGGAGAGCTGTTTTTCACATTTCAGTGGTTAATTTTAGGTGCACAGATATCACTAGCCAAATAGGTCAGTAGCTTTAATATTATAAAGTCTGAGTGCTATGAGAAACTTTATTATAAAGTTTAATAATTAAGAGTTTCTTTAATATTATAAAGCCTGAGTGCACAGAACTGTTCTACATTGGTAGTCTACTTTACCTGACCAAATTACCTTACCCATTTTCTGACTTGTGCTACCAATTTTGAGAAGTCTAGACTAGTTATTGGAGCTTATGAAGACATCAGGTAATGTATTAGAATATACTTTATTTTCTATTTTACTGAAATTAATGCTTATTGTGGCATTTTAAGCATTATCTTTTTTTTTGCTGGATGTATCTGCTCTACTATGGTCCCAGACACATTTCATGATTTTTGGTAGATGCGATCAGGAAGACCTCAACAGCAGTTCAAAGTCTTTATTTTGAGACCGACAAGCTTTATTAACACTGTCAACAGTTGTACCTACAGTACACTTGTAAGTGGTGATTCCTGCCAGGCCATCCCACTTGGGACTGCATTTTTCATCCTAAGTGGGAAATGATTTACACTATTCTGTTGATTGCTATTTGTCCTTTTGGTTTGAGTGTCTGGGATACCTCAGAGACAGGTGCAGACTGGTAAGGGGTGCTGGGCACTGTGTGCCCTGGGCCCTTAGAATCTCATAGAAACATGATATTTTAATTAATAATAATTGTTGTTTTGTAGAAATTCCATCAAATTGGGGAAAACCTATTTTAGGCTTCACATACGAACTCTTAGAAGAATAAGTATTGAAATCTTGAAAAAGAAACCAATTTTTTTCCCACAATCCGGAGTTTCCCTGCTACAGCTGTATCCTCGAAAAAAAAAAAAAGTGCCAGTCCACTCTTGCTCACAGACATTGTCAGTCTCCCAAATCACTTCTACCATGTGCAGTTTCCCCTTCCTTTGATTTTTCCTTTTGCAGGATGGGGAAGGCTTTTACATCCAATTGTGCATATCAACAACTCTGCCAGCCAAAGTACTGAGCACCTAGACTTCTTACCTGTTTTAACAGATGGCTCGAAGTCTGCTATATGGTAGGGATCAAACATGGTAAGTGCTGTGATGTCATCATAGTGGACAGATCCCACCACAGCATTCCATCTTCACTACAGAGATTCAAGCTATCAGCCTGGACCACATAGTAGTAAGCATCATCAGTATGAGCTTTAAACCACTTGTGTAGCTTGCTACAGGCTTCAATATAAGGCAGAGACCTCACCTGTTCCTTACAAGATCTGCCAACCACAATATCATCTTGTTCTCTTGGATGCGCAGTCATGTCAGCATAAGGGGGAATTTAACTTGCCAGATGCTACTGCCAAGTCTATCCTGTCCAGCACTGCACTGCTGATTCCATACCTGGACTTCTGGCAGTGTTTTTCCATCAAGCTCAGCACAATAGCAAAGAGCTTGGTCAGAACAGACTTCTAACAAACTCTATGAGATCAAGCTTGTTGTCAAACTGCTGCAGTTACCTTTTCTCGGGAATTGTGAGGAAATGGTATTTGGTGGGCTGTGCATTGGCAATTCTTTTACTATAAATTCTTTTCATCTCTGGGCAGATGATGAACCTAGTGCAAGTTTTATGGCACCATTTTAAGCATTAAACGTATTTAAACTGACTACATAGCTTTTAATTGTGAAGTCATTATTTTAGCATTCATTTGCTGTCTAAGTCCCTTGCACTCCTACAGCTTTCAACTGATGAATCATTTTTATCCCATGTATTTCACTTTTTACATTGAACTACAGTTAAAAAAGCCAGTAAATATTTTACCTGTGTAGTTTTGCTTTATACAGGCCATCCACCATTATCTTGTACTTTATGATTGTTGTTATTTTTTGTGCAAGTTTTTATACCATTTATTTTTCTTTAGAATTTTGTTATATCATTGGCTCTTTACGTTTTTTTTTTTTCATCGTGGTTTAGAATGATTTTAATCCATTTATTTTTTGACTGTACATCATTTGGGGCAGCATGGTGTTAGTTGCCTTTGCACCATAAAACCCAAAATAACCAAGGAACGTGGATGGGCTTGCAAATGCTGCTATCTGTGGGATGAGATGTTAAGCAGTAAGCCCCTGTGTTTCATTTCCTCTCTTACAGGATAAAAAAATTATCTTTTCATATTATCACACTCTATTTTATTACTAGTAATGTCGGGGAGCTAAGAAAAACCTTTCAAATTCAAAAATTCGATTAAGAGAACTTTCAAATCATTTAGGAATATGGACATACCATTAAAATCTGAGATGCAAGTCACTTTAATATCCATCCTTCTTATATGGGCAGGCAGTAAGCCTTTGTCAAAAGGGGGTGGCACAGCCAATAACTCACAAGGTTCATAAATTTGCTATTCCCAAGGTTTGAGTCCCAAATTAATACTTTATTGATCTGGTATAAAGTTATATAATCTTAATACAAAACACATATCCAACATAACTGAAACTTGTGTGTTGGATATATAAAATGTCAGCATTGTGATATCTCCCCCCTGCCTTCAGTCCGAAAAAGGACACAAATGGTCCTGGAATGGCTTCAATTCATTGGATGGGAATTAAGCAGTGCGCGAGAGCCACACATTTTGCCTGCTAAAGAACACACTGGATAGTCTTGACAGGGGGATAGTATCTGTCTCCTAACAGTTGTACAGTGAGCCCCTTCCTCAAACTTCTCCAAGCCCTTGTGACATGCCACTCAGAGATAAAACAACCCAACAGTGGATTTAAAGGTATGACACATTTTAAATTTAGGCTAATGGAATTTTGATACATTACTTTGCACTCCATGGTAAATATTTTACAACCACAGTTCTAGTTAAATAATAATCTAGTATATTGTAAAGTCTGGCTTTAATTATTAAAGTAGCTGTATCTTTATATATACTTAGAATGTATATTAAAACGGGATCTCCAAGAATGTAGGAAAAAGGATGAATAATAAAGTGACCCCAAGAAGTCAGATTAAATTCTAGAAAGGTTTAATATCAGTGGTTTTGGAAAACTTGAACTAGAATAAAATGAAAATATACTTACTTTTTCAAAACTCTCTAAAATCACTTCATATTCCACATCTGCATTTGATGGAATGCCATATTCTAATTTACCTTGATAATTAAAAGCATATTTTGATTTTATAAATAACCTTGATTTTTCTCCTTTTTTGAATTTTATTAAAGCTATTTCAACTCCTTCGAGGATTTCAATACAACCACCTTCACCAAGGAGAAACTCTACATCTCTTTCTTCAAATGTTCTATTATTATAACTACCAACAAGATGAGCTGAAATATAAAACAAAATTAACTAAACCGTAAACTAGGCACAAAAATCCAATAATGTTAACTTCAGTGGCAGCTTGTGATAAATTTTTGATAGGGTACTTTGACTATCACAGGCAAGGCCCAGATATAGAGAACAAAATTTGGGGAGATGCCTGATATTGAATTGGATTGAAAATATCATTCCACAATGCACTTATTCTTTATTGCAGTTCTTCACAAAATGAATTATTTAGCAAAAGAAAGGTGGGGGGGGGGGGACAAACTCTAAAAGACAATATGGTCTTTTCTACTTCAATTCAGAATTTGGCCTCATTTCACATACTTTATGGCATATATTTCCTTTCCATTATATTGGTATTTAAAAAAATATTTGTGAAAAATATGTCTAATACATGTATATAGGTTAACTAGGTAGGTAGTTACTGGAAGGAGAGCTATGCACCAATCCCCTGTGATGATGCATAGAACCAGCCAGGCTAGAACCTACTATTTGACCCCGCCTTCTCATGGTGCAGACTGTTAGTACCTTTCAAAAGAGATACTCTCTTGTGGAAGTGAACAGAAGGGGAGGGCTGCCAGATTAGTGTGCCCTACTGATCTGGACAACTGTGGCTACATTTCTTTTTTTCTGCCCTGCTGAGGAGTGATCAACCACACAGGGTCCTGGTGCTGACCATATAAACCCACTGGACTGCACAGATATATGGCTCTGAGCTTGATTATGGATCCTGATTTTGCTGCACTGGTGGGCTTCTGTGGAGGGAAAATCTTCAGCTGTGTTTTCTGTTTGTTTGTGGGTTGACAGCCCCAAGTGAATAGATTCACAGGATATGTTTATCAGCTGGTGGATAATCCTGAGCAGAGGTCATCGCAGGCACCAGAATTCTTTGCTTCTACTGGCATCATCAAATTCTACATTGGAGGAAGTCCTCCAGTGTAGATGGATTCAGTCTTTAGTGGTGGGGGAACAAGTCTTTGTCCCATGCCTGCAAACAGGGGGCTGTTTGATATTGTAGGCATTCCCTCTCTCAATAAATATAGTTTCTTTAAACTTCCCACCAACCATTTTCTCCCCATAAATAGTTGGAATGTGAGGACTCTGCACAGAGTTTATTATCTTGATGTCCTCACACAAGAATTCCCCCATTATAATTTAGATATTCTCGGCTTGCAAGAGACCAGATGGACAGATAAAGGCGAGATTCTTAAAAATAATCTTAAATTTCTCTTTTCAGGGAGGGACAACAATAAGCATCACCAAGGTGTGGGTCTGCTTCTCAGCAGACATGCTAGTGATGCTCTTCTAGGATATGAGTGCATTAATGGAAGGTTTCTTACAGCAAAATTTCAGAACTTGAAAGTTATCTGCTGTTATGCCCCCACTGAGGATGCCGATGAGGATGAGAAGGATAGGTTTTATGGACAACTTCAGGATATTTTGAATTCTGTCAAGAAAGGAGATATTACCCTTGTTCTTGGTGACTTCAATGCCAAAGTTTGTACTGACTCTGACCTGTGGGGAGGAGTAATAGGCCCTTTTGGTATTGGTAACTGCAATGGCAATGGGTAACGTCTCCTACAGGTAAGTAAACTCAATGGTTTCAGAATAACTAACACGTATTACAAACACCGCGACATACATAAATACACATGGGTTTCACCTGAGAGTTACATAAGAATATGATTAATTATATGTTAATTAACAGCAAATGGGCTAGTTCTGTTAGGAATACCAGGTCATATAGGGGAGCTGAAATTGGATAAATTTTTTAACCCTAGCACAACACTTTTTAAGTTTAAGTTGCAAGACACTTTTAGTCTTGCAACTTAAACTTAAAAAGTGTTGTGCTAGGGTTAAAAAATTTACTTTTAATACTCAAGCCTGAAAGACCCTGTTATAGCTAAAGCTTACCACGATAGGTTACTTAGTCATTATGACAGTCGTGGTTTGCTTACTACTGAAGTTGAGGAAAAATGGGACCATATTAAACAGGCTTTTTTGGAAACTAACAGTACTCTTTTAGGAAAAAAAGGAGCAGAGGAGGCAGAATTATTTGAGTGATAAGGCACTTGAGCTTATTTCAGAAAGAAAGAACTGCAGGAATGTCCTTAATCAATACCCTAATAGTCCTAATAGAAAGCACTACAGAGAGCTTAATAAACATGCAAAGGATCAGTTAGCTGCTGATAAGAATCTTTGGCTTGAAGGCTTGGCTGACAAAGCCAAGGAAGCAGTTAGACAGCCCAATAGCAGAGAGCTATACCAGATAGTTAATGTTTTGCATGGTAGAAAATGGACAGGTATACAGGGATTGAAGGATAAACGAGGTAAGGTTAGAGAAGGTGAGGAATCTGTCATAGCTAGATGGGCTGAGCATTTCAGTGATGTTCTAAACAATGTGGTTAGTTCTACTCCCATTATTTGTAATGATGATAGATGCATTGGCAGCTTTAATGTTGGCCCTATAACACAATCTGAAGTTATTTTGGCTATTTCTAAACTTAAACTACATAAATCCCCAGGGGTAGATGAAATTACTACGGAAATGCTTAGAGCTGGGAATGTTTCGGTTACCACTTGGATGACTGAAATTTTGAATATCTTTTATGATAAAAGCATGGTCCCTGAGGATTTTACCAGAGCTATTATTATCCCTACTTTCAAAAAAGTTGAACGCAGTTCTTGTGATAACTATAGGGGTATCAGCCTCCTCTCTGTTCCAGGTAAAGTTCTTTCCATGATTGTGCTTAATAGAATTAAGAATCTGGTTGACAGTCAATTGCATGATGAGCAATGTGGATTCAGAAGTGGTTGGGGATGTGTGGATCAGATATTTTCACTTAGGCAGATTCTTGAAAAATGTTTAGAGTTTCAGAAACCTTTGGTTGCAAGCTTTGTTGATTTCAAAAAGGCTTTACTCTGTTCATTGTCATAATTTATGGTTGATTGTGATATCATATGGTATACCAGACAAGTTAGTTAGCGTAACGAAAGCTCTCTATAATAACACTGAGTCGTGTGCGAGATTTTCCCTAAGTTAGCATTCGTATTTAAATGTGCTCGCAGAAATGGGTCAAATTTTGATAAATACTCCAAAATACTGAAATAATGTCTGCTGTGTTCTTTATTGAAATGTTTTTTTTTTAATGAATAGCCAGCACATTGTAAGCCAAATATGGAATTGTGCATCTCAGAAAATTTGAGCTCTCAAATTTTGATAGTTTGTAAAAAAATATTTTTCCTATCCCTTAAGTCAATTATGTTTTATATTTTACATGTATATCAATAAGTCTTCTGGTTAATTTTGATATATGCCAACTATTCTCATTGAAACTGCTCTTCGTGTCCAGGGGGCGTAGCGAAGGACTATGGTTGGGGGGGGGGGGGGGGTGGAGAAATCAAAAATTTTCCAACTTGAAATTCGAATTTTGCCAACTGAGCAAATTTACTAGATTTTCACTCCATTGGGGGAGGGGTTCAAGCTATTTTTCACAACTATCCTTCAGTTTAAGCTATTTCTGCACCTATCATTCATTTTGCCATTTGACTTACAGTTTTGCCAACTAGTCATAATTTCACAGAAATAATTCCCAATATTTACATCTCGTCTAAATTGTAGCAAGACAGTGTGAATTTTTTTTTCCTTGATTTGGCCAACTCTCCTTAATTTCACGAAACTAATCCCAATCTTTACATCTCTCCTAAATTTGCCAAATCACTTCAAACTCCTTAAGATTTTGCCAAGCTTTCTCCATTTTAGTCAACTATCCTGAATTTCACAAACAAAATCGCAATTATCACAACTCGCCCGTATTTTCCAAGTGGATTCGAATTTTGCCAACTGCCTTATATTTTGTTAAGTTTCCTCAATAATTTGTCCAACACTCCTTAATTTCACAAAAAAATCTCAATTTTCACAACTAGCCTATATTTTACCAAGTGGATTCGAATTTTGCCAACTACTCTAGATTTTGCCAACTCACCGTAATTTTACAGAAAAAAAAATCAAAATTTTTACATTTTCCTTGAATTTGCCAAGTCAGTTAAAATTTTATTAACTCTCCTTAATTGCACAAGGCACAATTTTTACAACTCCCCTGTATTTTACCAAATGGTTTCCAGTTTTGCCAACTTCCCTAGATTTTGCCAAATTTTCTCGATTTTGTCAACTCTCCTTAATTTCACAAAAACAATCCCAATTTTCACAAATCACCTGTATTTTACCAAGTGGATTCGAATTTTGCCAACTGCCCTAGATTTTGCCAGCTCACCACAATTTTACAGAAAAAAAATCTCAATTTACATCACACCTGATTTTTGCAAAGCCACTCTGAATTTTGCCAACTCCCCCAAGATTTGCCAACTCTCCTACACATTACGAAGTTGCCTCAATTTTGCCAACACGTCATAATTTTACAGAAAAAAGATTGCAATTTTTACATCTCACCTGAATTTTGTCAATTCTCCACGATTTTGCCAAGTCACTTCGAATTTTGCCAACTGCTCCTAGATTTTGCAAACTCGCCATAATTTTACAAAAAAAATCCAAATTTTCACATCTCACTTGAATTTTGCCAACTCCCCACGATTTTGCCCAGTCACTCCGAATTTTGCCAACTGTCCCTAGATTTTGCCAACTCCCCAAAGATTTGCCAACTCGTCATAATTTTACAAAACAAAAATCCTAATTTTTACATCTCACCTGAATTTTGCCAACTCCACAATTTTGCCAAGCCACATTGAATTTTGCCAACTCTCCAAGATTTTACCAATACCCCAAGATTTTGCCAACTTTCCAAGATTTTATACCAAGTCACTCCGAATTTTGCCAACTCCCTAAGATTTTGCCAAGTTGTCCCGATTTTGCCAACTCACCTGTATTTTACTAAGTAACTTCGAATTTTGCCAACTGCTCTAAATTTTTCCGTCTCTCCATTTTTCAAACTGCCTTAGATTTGCCAAGTTGCCTTGATTTTTCACAACTCCCCTTTTTCAAAAAAAAAATTTAAATTTTTACAACTCACCTAGATTTTATGAAGTCGCTTCGAATTTTGCCAACTCAGAGTTACTTTGGGGGGGGGGGGGAGCCTCCCCCATCCTCCCATGGCTACGCCCCTGTTCGTGTCTATTAATTTTTCTGAATGCACTTTGATTTAGAGACTTTTGTCCTTGACAAATTCAATATTCTAGGATTCAAAAGTTCGTTGTACTGACTTTGGCATATTTTTATCTCATTTAAAAAAGAAATGAGATGTCTTCACTTTGTCACCTGTCCGTCTGTAAATATCCTTTTTTTTTTTTATAGATAAACTAAAAATTCTTTTTGTGTTGAATAGCTATTGATGAAATATTTCAATTCACACTTTCCAAATTACCCAAAAGCAATAACTACACCTTCTAAATGTACCTTCTAACTGTGGAAATTTTTGAAAATTGCAAATATTTACAAATATTGCAAGAGATGTATTCATTCCAAAAATGTTAAATTTTGATGGTAAAATGTGAAAGTCACATGGTTTGTATTGGAAACAATTAGTTGCCCCCTTACACTTGTGTGAGGGGGGGGGGGAATGCAACTGTTTTGTTTAAAGAGATAACTGGAAAATTTCTCCTAGATTGGTACTAAATATTATATTTCAGAATTTTTTAAACTCTGGATAGTTCTAATTTGCATTGTTTGAGGGAACTACATATGAAAAACGTGAAAGATCTAACATATATTGAAATATTGCAAAAAGAACTATAAAGAATAAAAGACAAATATTTTATATGTTGTAAAAGTGGCAATAAAATACTACTCTTTGCATTTTTGCAATCGCCCATTAATTTGTATATAAACATAGATGAATAATCACAGCATTACCTGTTGCTCATTTGGCCGTTGATAAATCAATAAATATTCAGCGGAAAAAACTTTCGCCGACATCCGGGATTTGAACCCGCATCTCTCCAGAAACATGCCAGAGTATTCTCCCAGTTGAACTAATGCCAACTCGTCTTTTTTCCGCTAATTTTAAAATTTAACTCTATCATGGAGTTTTTTAGGCCAACCATTGACGCCATCTATGATCTCCGGTGGCAATTATTACCTTAATATTGCATAGAGTGAGATGGAAACAAATAAGTCTCATCACACTATTTAGCGTGTCGTCAATGGTTGGCCCGAAAAACTCCGTGGAGAGTTAAGTCTTAAAATTAGCAGAAAAATGATGAGCTGGCATTAGTTCAACTGGGAGAATACTCTGGCATGTTTCTGGAGAGATGTGGGTTCAAATCCCATATGTCCATCCATTATTATGTCGGCAAAAATTTTTTTCCGCTGAATATTTATTAATTTGTATATACTTTTTAAGGACTGCAATAGTAGATAAACAAAAAATTTCATTATCCTTAAAAACAAAACTTCCATATGTACCAGAGGTGATATGGAGGGTGTTCAAAGAGTTCTTGACATGTATCTGTAGATTTGCACTTGTTCTTCTGAAGTTAAGAAGCTACGATTTGTTTGAAAGCTTGTTCAAACTTGTCACTACGTATTAAAAACAAAGGTGGTATCATCATTTCTCTCTGGCAGCTTGTAAAGCTCAGTCTGCAAAATCAGTGCATTGTTGTTATTTAGCCTACTAAAGATGAGAAATGATTTTACATTTTCACAAAGATGCAGCTTGGAGATCGGACAAAAAAATTCAAAGTCATTTATCAAAAGTATATGGAGATTATGCTTGTTCATATGGCAGTATTACGGGATGGATGCATAAATTCGGAGGATAGTAGAGCTTTGATATGGTACTGTTATACCAAAGCTCTGCCATCCTTCTCTGAGCACAGTCTCCTTCTGTCTTCCTGCGCAAGGGAGGTCTCCATTTGAAGACCTCCCTTGCGCAGGAAGACACAAGGAGGCTGTTAATGAGAGAACCATGGTGGCTGTTTGTGAACTCGTTAAGGAAAACCCACACAACACCATTCAGGCAATAAGTTTAGATGTCAGTGTATTGATTGGCAGTGTGGATACAATTATTCATCAACATTTAAACTTCTGAAAGATCTATGTCAAATGGGTAGCCCATAAACTGACAGAACAGCAAAAGAAATATAAATTAAAAAATACCTATCTTCCTATAGGGCACTAAAAAGTAGAAATTAACCTAAAGCATATCGATGGTGCAATCAGTCACTAAGTTCGCATTCACTTCAAAGGAAAATAGGGCACCAGCAATCTTATTGAGTAGGTAAATTGGTGTTATATCTTCCTTTTTTAGGGGGAAGAAAGCATGGAGAATCAATTTTTCATAGCTTACAACATTCCTTGCATCAGAAGCTTTCATTTGACATATAGCTTGTTACTATTGGCCTTCATGTTCTGGAGATATAGCTTAAGACTTAAGAATAGTTTTCATATTTCCACTTTTTTAAGAAGGAGTAACGTATGGGAGGGGGATTTCAGTTTGTTATAGGCTATGACACTCCCTGCATCACAAGCTTTCATTTGGCACATAAATCATTAAGTTTCTCCATTCTGTTCAAAGGATATGGTGGAATAATGTTTCGTCAAATGCACAAACTGACAAATGTCAAAGTCAAAAGCAATAGGAAGATGGTTAAAAAAGGTTAGTCAACTTGTGAAAGGAAATGCTGGAAGTGTTTGAACCTAGTAGCCCCAAATGATTAATAGATATTGTCCAGGTGATGAGATGTGATTTTATTACTGTACAACTCCCAAAATGATCAACAAATATGTTTGGGTTCCGGAAGATGAAACGCCTCTCCAAATCCTCTGACAAGACTTTTGCTCATAATTTTTTTCAATTCCCAAGGAGTGGTAGCCATGGACACCTTACCAGAAAAACTGTAAATGGCCAGTGTTACACCACATTGTTGTGTCCAACAATAATCATGTCAAGGTTTCTCATTCTGCATGATAATGCTAGTGCTCACAAAACCCAGCAAGTTACAGCCTATCTGGAGCATGAAAAAAATCCAACAGCTACTCCATCCTGCATATTCAACAGATCTTGCACCATTCAATTTCTTTTTGTTGTTGTTTCCAAAAATTAAAAAGGAACTTGCTGGGAAGCATTTTTTCAAGGGTGCAAGATCTTGTGAAATGCATTTATTCAGAGTATTTCTCAACAAGAGTATACTACCAAATGCTCCAGAATTGATGTAGATGTCTGAAACTTTGGATAGATGTTAGAAGGGAGAACTTTTAAGAACAGTAAAAGTTTAGAGGTAAGTGCAATTATTTTTCTTTTGCAGATACATGTCAAGAACTTTCTGAATCCCCCTCGTAATAATTCTTCTAATGTAAAAAGCTTAGATAGCTGAATTATTGTTTCAGGCCATAAAGCAATAATATCTTTTGACAATGAATTTCAAATTTCATCAAATTGGAGTGCTTGAGCTAAGCCATTGGAATGCTGAGATTCAATATATTAATGAGACTGAGTCTGTGGTTTAGAATGAATTTCAGAGGCATCTTCAAGAGCTTCAAGGACGGATTCAAATTGAATATTTGCATATTGCAATATTGCCTTCAGCCATCATCATCATCATCCTCCTCAAGCAGCCATGGGCTACAGAGGTCCAACCAGACCGTGCAATTTAGTTCTCCAAGCAAGTCTCTCCTGAGCTACATCTACTGCATCTGGCCACTGCACACCAATTCTAACAAGGTCCTGTTTGACATTGTCAGCCCACCGCATCCTAGGTCTCCCCTTCTTTCTGAGGCCTTTAGGCACACTGTTCATAACCCTATTTGCCAATCTATAATTATTCATACGGGCAACATGGCCAAACCAACGAAGTCTCTCTCTGCACAATATGCTGCTTAAAGGAGGTTGCAAACTCCTTTGCCTAACCTCATCATTAGTTACAAAGTTGAACCACCTAATGCCCAAGATACTGCGTAAGCATCTGGAATCAAAAGCATCTAGTTTCCTGTTATCTTATTTACAAAGTGTCCAAGTTTCACTACCATAACTAACCATAACTAACCATAACTAACCTTAGAAAGAACCAAACTATTATACAGTCTAATTTTAGTCTTTAGGTGTATATGCCTATTTCTCCACACTCTCCATAAATTCTTAAAAGTCCCGGCAGCAATCCCTATTCGTCAGTTAATCTCATGCCGCACATCACCATTATCTGTTACATAGCTCCCAAGATAATTAAACTGTGACACCTGCTCAAGACTGCAACCATTCAGATTAACTGAATCACAGCCATCAAACCAATTTTCATCACTTTAGTTTTCTCTCTGTTTATATCCAAACCTACTCTAGTACCAGTTTGATCAACAGCTCGAATGAAAGAGTTCATCTCATCAACATCATTTGCCAAAAGGGCTAAATCATCAGCATAATCTAAATCAGAAATTTTCGTATCTCCAGCCCATTTAAGGCCAAAATCTTTCCCTTGAAGTGAATTTCGCATAACATAATCAATAACCAAGCTAAAGAGAAAAGGAGACAAAATGCACCCTTGTCGAACACCAGAAGTAATGCTAAACCAATTGCTACAAGCCTTACCAACTCTCACACACGACTCAGTGTTATTATAGAGAGCTTTCATTATGTTAACTAACTTGTCTGGTATACCATATGATTTCACAATCAACCACAAATTATGACGATCAACAGAGTCGAAAGCATTTTTGAAATCAACAAAGCTAGCAACCAAAGGTTTCTGAAACTCTAAACATTTCTTAAGAATCTGCCTAAGTGAAAATATCTGATCCACACATCCCCTACCACTTCTGAATCCACATTGCTCATCACACAATTGACTGTCAACCAGATTCTTAATTCTATTAAGCACAATCATGGAAAGAACTTTACCTGGAACAGAGAGTAGGCTGATACCCCTATAGTTATCACAAGAACTGCGATCACCTTTTTTGAAAATAGGGATAACAATAGCTCTGGTAAAATACTTAGGAACCATGCCTTTATCATAAAAGATATTCAGAATTTCAGTCATCCAAGTGGTAACCGAAACATTCCCAGCTCTAAGCATTTCCGTAGTAATTTCATCTACTCCTGGGGATTTATGTAGTTTAAGTTTAGAAACAGCCAAAATAACTTCAGATTGTGTTATAGGGCCAACATTAAAGCCACCAATGCATCTATCATCATTGCAAACAATGGGAGTAGAACTAACTACATTGTTTAGAACATCACTGAAATGCTCAGCCCACCTAGCCATGACAGAATCCTCCCCTTCTATAACCTTACCTTGTTTATCCTTCAATCCTTGTATGCCTGTCCGTTTTCTACCACACAAAACATTAACTATCTGGTACAGCTCTCTGCTGTTGTGCTGTCTAACTGCTTCTTCGGCTTTGTCAGACAAGCCATAAAGCCAAAGATTCTTATCAGCAGCTAACTCTTTTACATGTTTATATTAAGCTCTCTGTAATGCTTTCTATTAGGACTAGTAGGGTATTGATTAAGGAGATTCCTGCAGTTCTTTCTTTCCGAAATAAGCTCAAGTGCCTTATCACTCCAATAATTCTTTTAGGAAAAAAGGAGCCTCTGTTCCTTTTTTCCTAAAAAGAGTACTGTTAGTTTCCAAAAAAGCCTGTTTAACATGGCCCCATTCTTCCTCAACTTCAGTATTAAGCAAACCATGACTGTCATAATGACTAAGTAACCTATCATGGTAAGCTTTAGCTATAACTGGGTCTTTCAGAGCTTCAGTATTAAAGGTAAAATTTTTTAATTTAGCACAACACTTTTTAAGTTTAAGTTCCAAGACACTTTTTAACAAGGTAATGGTCAGATCCAATTTCAGCTCCCCTATATGCCCTGGTATTCCTAACTGAACTAGCCCATTTGCTGTTAATTAATATATAATCAATCATATTCGTATGCAGCCCATCAGGTGAAACCCATGTGTACTTATGTATGTCGCGGTGTTTGTAATAAGTGTTACTTATTCTGAATCCATTGAGTTTACTTTCCTGTAGGAGACGTTGCCCATTGCCATTGCAGCTACCAATACCAAAAGGGTCTATTACTCCTCCCCAAAGGTCAGAGTCAGTACCAACTTTGGCATTGAAGTCACCAAGAACAAGGGTAATATCTCCTTTCTTGACAGAATTCAAAATATCCTGAAGTTGTTCATAAAACCTATCCTTCTCATCCTCATCGGCATCCTCAGTGGGGGCATAACAGCAGATAACATTCAAGTCTTTAACACTTGTCTGAAATTTTGCTGTAAGAAACCTTTCATTAATGCACTCATATCCTAGAAGAGCATCGCTAGCGTGTCTGCTGAGAAGCAGACCCAGGCCTTGGTGATGCTTATGTCGTCCCTCCCTGAAAAGAGAAATTTAAGATTATTTTTAAGAATCTGACCTTTATCTGTTTTCAGCCATAGGTAGATATTTTAATTTCTTTGTCAGATTCTGGTGGATTTCGTCCAGGAAAGTCTTTTTACTTTACTGAATAGGAACTTAAAGATGCTTTCAATTTCTTTTCTGAAAGCTCTCTTTCTGCCTCCTTTCTCTATTTTCAATCCACTAAAGTGCTAATAAAAAGTCGTATTTTAATATGGATAAATTAATGTAAATAATGAAGCACATATAGTAGAATATTATAATTACAATGGCCACAATGCCTGTTAATTCATGTCATGATAGATTATTCAGCAATAGCACTGGAGAAATAGAAATAATTAATAACACATGGGTTTTTATATAGCCGGTTTATCGAGTAAGCATGGGTATCACATAACCAGTTTATTGGGTAAGTCGGTTTATGAGATATTGTACCGTGTGAATATGACAGTCTTAGTCTAAATTTTGGGAAACATTGCTATGAGCCACATTATTCACAAAGAGAAGATTGTGGCCAGTACAAATAGCCAAAGCAATGAACATTCATACTTTCACATGGCATAAAGGCAGATAAACTGACTTACCAATGGAAACAAAAGTGCTGCAGATATAAATAAAAGTTGCACATTGTAAATGATAATACTTACATAAATACTATATCTATATTGTTTCTATCGTGAGATATAGTTATAATACAACAGCATTATTAAAAATATTTTAAATAGAACATTGGTGAACTTTTCTGTTATACCCACACTGGAATATATAAAATATTATCAAAGAAGTCTTATGTCAGAGGGTCAAAATTCTAACTTAATGAGCTATATTTCTGGGACCAAAAGGGGACAGGAATCTGCCAATTTACATGTTATAGAAGGCTGTGAGGAAATAGTTTTAGCAAATCAATGACTCCAGGTATCTTTGATCAGTAGCCAAGCACACTAACCACTTGGCCATAGGACGGCTTAAGCGAACATGCACAGAATATTTCACTGGTAATATTTTTAATTGATACTCACTTAATAGACTTTAGCAAAGTGAAAGAATGCAACAATTTTAAACTCGCTTCAAAATCTGTATGAAATGTGACAATAGGTAAAAAAAATTATAGTTGACAAAAATGATAAAGAATATTTGGTTACCAAATGTTTTAAGAACATCGCATTACTCTGCAGCCAGGACATGGAGTTGTAAGTCACAAAAGTATTGGGATTGATAAGCGATGTAGACAAGACATATGATTGTCACTTTTTTTCAATGGATATGAAAAACCCTTATAAAATGATGCATTATTAATTACCAGTGACATCTCTCCACATAGCAGCATGCCTGTGTCAACTAAAATTTTTATTTTTTCACAGTTTAACTGCTCATACAAACATCTAGTATTCAGAGAATACAGAGAGACATGTATATTATGTTGTATGATAATGAGACAGGAACTAATAAAATTTCATTCCCATCTGTGCATTTTTAAGTATCACAGTTCCAAATCCATTTGTCACAAAATGATACAATCTGCTATTATTTTTCAAGACTTTTGAAGCCCATTCTAGGCCTCTTAAATTTACGGGCACCAGACATGTGTCTAGTTTGCCTACGCATAAACGCGGCCCTGATGAAGAGCAGTATGGATTCAGTAGTAGGGAATGGTAGCAAGGTAGTCACTGGAAGGAGAGCATTGCACCAATCCCCTGTGATGATGTATAGAACCGGCCAGGCCTAGTACCTAATGCCAATCCGAGCCTTCTCGTGGTGTAGGCCGTTAGTACCTTTCGAAAGAGATGCTCTCTTGTGGAAGTGAACGGAAGGGGAGGGCTGCCACAGCAGTATGGCATACTGATCTAGACAACTATGGCTACTTTTCTCTTTTTTCTACCCAGCTGAGTAGTAGTCAACCAAACAAGGTTCTGGTGCTGACCATATACACCAACCGGAATGGGAAAATAGCTCGGAGCTTGATTATGGATCCTGAATTTGCTGAACTGGTGGGCTTCTGTTGAGGGAAAATCTTCCACTGTACTACTGTTTGTTTGTGGGTTGACAGCCCCAAGTGAATAGATTCACAGAATATGTTTTATCAGCTGGTGGATAATCCAGATCATCGCAGATACCTGAACACTTGCTTCTATGGACATCGCCAAATCCTACATTGGAAAAAGTCTTCCAGTGTAGATGGCTTCAGCCTTAGTGGAGGAACAGATCTTTGCCTCATGCTTGTGATTAGGGGGCTGTTTGATATTGGGATATTGTCTGAATTCCTTCTCTCAATAAACATAGTTTCTTTAAACATCCCACTAACCATTTTCTCTCATAGGTAGGTAGAATGTGAGGTGTCTGCACAGAGCTTATTCTTTTGATGTCCTCACACAAGAAATCCACCATTAAAACCTTCATATTCTTGGCTTGTAAGAGAAAATGGACATATAAAAGTCACTTTCTTAAAAATAATCTTAAATTATATTTAATAAAAAGCATCTCCAAGGTGTAGGTTTTCTTCTTATCAGATATGCTGGTGATGTTCTTCTAGGATATGAGTGCATTAATGAATAGTTTCTTACAGCTAAATTTCAGACAAGCATTAAAGACTTAAAGGTTATCTGTTGTTATGCCCCCACTTGCCAATGAGAATGAAAAGTACAGGTTTTATGGTCAAGATATTTTGAATTTTGTTAAGAAAGGAGATATTACCCTCGTTCTAGGTAACTTCAATTCCAAAGTTGGTACTGACTCTGACATTTGGGGAGGGGTGATAGGCCATTTTGGTATTGGTCGCTGCAATGGCAATGGGCAACGTCTCCTGCTGGTAAGTAAACTTAATGATTTGAGAATAACTAATATTTATTACAAACACCACGACAACCACGACATAGATAAGTACACATGGGTTTCACTAGATGGGCTGCATAAGAATATGATACAGTATATATTAACAGCAAATGGGCTAGTTCTTTTAGGAATACCAGGACATATAGAAGAGCTGAATCTATCTGACCATTACCTTGTTAAAAGTGGTTGGTTGGTTGTTTAGGGTTTTATGATGCATTAGCATCTGAGGCTATAATGCGCCTAGTTAAAAGTGTCTTGCAACTTAAACTTAAGAAGTGTTGTGTCAAGGTTTAGAAATTTATTTTCAATTCTGAAAGACTCGTCATCGTCATCCTCAAGCAGCCATGGGCTACGGAGGTCCAACCAGACTGTGCAATTTAGTTCTCCAAGCATATCTGTCCTGAGCTACATCTGACCACTGCACATCAATTCTAACAAGGTCCTGTATGACATTGTCTACCCACAGCATCCTAGGTCTCCCCCTCTTTCTGAGGGTTTTAGGCACACTGTTCATAACCCTATTCGCCAATCTATAATTATCCATACAGGCAACATGTCCAAACCAACAGTCTCTCTCTGCACAATATGCTGCTTAAAGGAGGTTGCAGACTCCTTTGCCTAACCACATCATTAGTTACAAAGTTGAACAACCTAATACCCAAGATCAATAGCATCTAGTTTCCTGTTATCTTGTTTACAAAATGTCCAAATTTCATTACCATAATAACCCTAGAAAGAACCAAACTATTATATAGCCTAATTTTAGTCTTTAGGTGTATAAGCTTATTTCTCCACACTCTCCACATATTCCTAAAAGTCCCGGCAGCAATCCCTATTCGTCGGTTAATCTCATGCCACACATCACCAGTATCTGTTACATACCTCCCAAGATAATTAAACTGTGACACCTGCTCAAAATTGCAGCCATTCAGATTAACTGAATCACAGCCTGCCTGACCAATTTTCATCACTTTAATTTTCACTCTATTTATAACCAAACCTACTCTACCACCAGTCTCATCAACAGCCCGAATGAAAGAGTTCATCTCATCAACATCATTTGCCAAAAGGGCTAAATCATCAGCATAATCTAAATCAGAAATTTTCGTATCTCCAGCTCATTTAAGACCAAAATCTTTCCCTTGAAGTGAATTTCGCATAACATAATCAATAACCAAGCTAAAGAGAAAAGGAGACAAAATGCACCCTTGTCGAACACCAGAAGTAATGCTAAACCAATTGCTACAATTCTTACCAACTCTCACACGCAACTCAGTGTTATTATAGAGAGCTTTCATTATGTTAACTAACTTGTCTGGTATACCATATGATCTCACAATCAACCACAAATTATGACATCAACAGAGTCAAAAGTCTTTTTGAAATCAACAAAGCTAGCAACCAAAGGTTTCTGAAACTCTAAACATTTCTGAAGAATCTGCCCAAGTGAAAATATCTGATCTACATATCCCCTACCACTTCTGAATCCACATTTTTCATCATGCAATTGCCTGTAAATCAGATTCTTAATTCTATTAAGCACAATCAAGCAAAGAACTTTCCCTGGAACAGAGAGTAGGCTGATACCCCTATAGTTATCACAAGAACTGCGATCACCTTTTTTGAAAATAGGGATAATAATAGCACTGGTAAAATCCTTAGGAACCATGCCTTTATCATAAAAGATATTCAAAATTTCAGTCATCCAAGTGGTAACAGAAACATTCCCAGCTCTAAGCACTTCCGTAGTAATTTCCACTACCCCTGGGGATTTATTAAGTTTAAGTTTCTCATCAGCATCCTCAGTGGGGGCATAACAGCAAATAACATTCGTCTTTAATGCTTGTCTGAAATTTTGCTGTAAGAAACCTTTCATTAATGCACTCATATCATAGAAGAGCATCACTAGCATGTCTGCTGAGAAGCAGACCCACACCTTGGTGATGCTTTCCATCCTCCCTTCCTGCAAAGATAAATTTAAAGTTATTTTTAAGTATTTCACCTTTATCTGTCCATCTGGTCTCTTGCAAGCCTAGAATATCTAGGTTATAATGCTGGAATTCCTGTGTGAGGACATCAAGAGAATAATCTCTATATAATGTCCTCACGTTCCATGTTCCTGCAGAGAGAAAATGATTAGTAGGATTTTTAAAGAAACTAGGTTTATTGAGATAGGTAGGGCCAACAATATCAAACAGCCCCCTGATCGCAGGCATGGGGCAAAGACCTGTTCCTCCTCTGCTAAAGGCTGAGATCACCAATGCTGGTATGAACTTCAGGCACCACCTTTTTCAAGTGGACTTTCTGCAAAGATAAATTTAAAGTTATTTTTAAGTATCTCACCTTTATCTGTCCATCTGGTCTCTTGCAAGCCTAGAATATCTAGGTTATAATGCTGGAATTCCTGTGTGAGGACATCAAGAGAAAAATCTCTATATAATGTCCTCACGTTCCATGTTCCTGCAGAGAGAAAATGATTAGTAGGATTTTTAAAGAAACTAGGTTTATTGAGATAGGTAGGGCCAACAATATCAAACAGCCCCCTGATCGCAGGCATGGGGCAAAGACCTGTTCCTCCTCCGCTAAAGGCTGAAGTCACCAATGAACTTCAGGCACCACCTTTTCAAGTGGACTTTTTCAAGAGCCATATGGCTTGTCTGAGACAAATTACTCCAGTTTAGGCTTGACGATGCCCAACTAGCTAAGTGAGGTTCAGGTACCTGTGATGGCCTCTGATTAGGATTATCCACCAGCTGATATAAGGTATCCCATGCCTCTGTTCACTTATTGCTGGCAACCCAGTAGCAAACAGAAAACACAGCAGCAGATTATCCCTCAGCAGAGGCCCACCAGTGCAGCAAGTCCAGGATCCATAATCAAGCTTAAATCCATAAACAAGTCCAGTCTAGTAGGTATAAATGGTCAGCCCCACTGTGAAGTTGACCATTCCTCAGCAGGGTTAAAAAAAAGAAAAAAGTGGTCATAGATGACCAGATCAGTAGGCCATACTGAACTGGTAGCCCTTCTCTCCCCTTCCCTTCCAAAAGAGAATATCTCTTTTGAAAGGTACTAATGGCCTGCACCACGAGAAGGCGGGGTCGGACATTAGGTGCTAGACCTGGCCGGTTCTGTGCATCATCACTAGGGATTGGTACACAGCTCTCCTTCCAGTTTACACCTAGCTACCATTTACAAGCCACGAATGAGAATGAAAATGCAAAATTGGCTACAATTTCTGAGAAATCTTCAAGAGTTTCTTATAGAGTAATACATACATATGACATTTATCGGCCTACTTTCTGTTCCAGGTAAAGTTCTTTGCATTATTGTGCTTAATAGAATTAAGAATCTGGTTGACAGGCAATTGTGTGATGAACAATGTGGATTCAAAAGTGGTAGGGAATGTGTAGATCAGATTTTTTCACTCAGGCAGATTCTTGAGAAATGTTTTGAGCTTCAGAGACCTTTCGTTACTAGCTTTGCTATTTTCAAAAAGGATTTTGATTCTGTTGATTGCCATAATTTGTGGTTGATTGTGAGATAGTATGGCATACCAGATAATTTAATTAACCATAATGAAGGCTCCCTATAATAACACTGAATAGTGTGTGAGAGTTGGTAAAGCTTGTAGCAATTCGTTTAGCATTACTTCTTGGTTCGACAAGGGTGCATTTTGTCTCCTTTTCTCTTTAGTTTGATTATTGATTATGTTATGCGAACTTCATTGCAAGGAATTCTAAAGGAAAGATTTTGGCCTTAAATGGTCTGGATATCTGAAAATTTCTGATTTAGATTTGCAGATGATTCGGCCTTGTTGGCTAATGATGTTGATGAGATGAATTCTTCCATTAGGGCTGTTGATAAGACTAGTAAAAGAATTGGTTTGGTGATAAACAGAGATAAGACTAAAGTGATGAAAATTGGTCAGCCACATGGTGCTTCAGTGGTTTGAATGGTTGTGCCCTTGTGTAAGTTTCTCAGCTTAATTATTTTGGGAGCTATGTAACAGACACTGGTGACATGCAGCATGAGATTAACAGATGAATAGGGATTGCTATCAGGACTTTTAGGAATGTATGGAGATGTGGAGAAATAAGCATATAAACCTAAAGACTAAAATAATACTGTATAATAATTTGGTTCTTTCTAGGGTTAGTTATATTAGTGAAACTTGGATGCTTTGTAAACAAGATGACAAGAAACTTTATGCTTTTGATTCTAGATGCTTATGCAGTATCTTGGGCATTAGGTGGTTCAACTTTGTAAGTAATGAAGAGGTTAGGCAAAGGAGTCAGCAAGCTCCCCTGAGCAGTATATTGTGCAGAGAGACAAACTTTTTTGGCCATGTTGCCATATGGATAATCATAGATTAGGGAATATATTTATGAACAGTATGACTAAAGGCCTCAGAAAGAGGGAGAGACCAAGGATGCAGTGGGCAGACAATGTCAAACAGGACCTTGTTAGAATTTGTGTGCAGTGGCCAGATGCAGCAGATGTAGCTCAGGACAGATATGCTTGGAGAACTAAATTGCACGGTCTGGTTGGACCTCTGTAGCCTATGGCAGCTCAAGGATGATGCATTGCATCTTGAGATGCTAAATTGATTTCAGTACTATTATATATTGCTGTAGACAATGGTAATAGGTTTGTTTTAAAATATTGTGCAGTTATAAGCTTAGCTGTTATATTTACCCCTATAGGAGAATACTAGTCCTTGTCTGGTACACAGCAGACAGTGATAACCACCATATGGCAGTGCTTTTGGACTGGTGAACCACCGATACCTACAATACCATAGCAATTGAGCATCACTAACAACCATGGCAAGTGTACCAGACAAGGACTATTCTCCCATAGTGGTAAATATAACAACTAAGCTTACAACTGCACATTTTAAAATGAAGCTTTTACGATCACCTATAGTAAGGTATAATAGTACCGAACTGTTTTAGCATCTCAAGCTGCAACACAGGAGCCGTTAATTGTCCTAACACTGACATTATGAAAATAATTCATTTTATTATATTTACTCATTGTGCTCGCTCACTCACAACAAATCAATACTTTAACTAATATTTATTTTTTTCTTTGAATTTTTGCCATTTTATCAATCACCATTAAGAATTTATAGAGAGTGTGGAGAAATAGGTGTATACATCTACAGAATAAAATTAAGTATATAATAGTTTGGTTCTTTCTAATTAGTTATAGTAGTGAAACTTGATCCCTGTAAACAAGATAAGACTTGAAACCTTTGATTCTAGATGCTCCTGCAGTACCTTGGGCATTAGGTGGTTCAACTTTGTTATTAATGATGAGGTTAAGCAAGAGTCTGCAACTCCTTTGTGTAGCATATTGTGCAGAGAGAGAGAGAGAGACTGTTGGTTTGGCCACATTGCCCATAAGCATAATTGTAGATTAGCAAATAGGGTTTCAAACAGTGTGCCTGAAGGTCTCGGAAATAGAGGGAGACCTAGGATGCAGTAGGCAGACAATGTCAAACAAGGCCTTGTTATAATTGGTCTAGAGTGGCCAGATGCAGCTCAGGACAGATATGTTTGGAGAATTAAATTGCACAACCTCATTGAACCTCCATAGCTTATGGCTGCTTCAGGATGATCTCTAGAATGTGCTCCTGAAGTCTGGCCATTATATAAGGGTCACCATCTATAGCACAACCTATTAAATCTATAGCACATCTATTACACAACCATTAAAAATTATAAGGTTAGCAGAATTACATGTAGGAAGGGAATGGATCAATTTACATATTTCATCTGCACGCAGAACTGCAAATTGGTGAAAAAGGTTATGAAGTATTCCCAAAAGTTTGAGGAAAAGTAAGTCAAAAAATGAAATAAGTAAACAACAAAAGAATCTCATTAAAATTGCTTCAATGACCAATTTAACAGCTATTTTTCATAACAGAATGACGAGGTAGATGTTTTAAAAAAATTATAGTTTGGTTGGACATTTATATCCTGTTTCAGAAATATGTGCATAATCCCAGAAAAAAATCTCTAAATCAGTGAAGTTCAAATAATTAAGAGAATAAAAAATAATTATCACTTTATACTGACCTCTAACTAATGCACCTTCATTTGGGGAGTATGATCCTTCTCCTTTAATAAGAACTTTCCTTAAAATACCTCCATCTTTCTTTATTGAAAGATCTTCTAACCTCCAATCAAAAAGTTCTATTTCAAATACAAGTGTAGATAGTGGTGGAATAACAGGAGGACTACCAAGATCACCATATGCATATGAAGGGCTACATATAAAAATGGCAATTTCATTTTTCTTCATTGTTGGAACACCAAGATCCCAACCCTTTATTACCATTCCTAAAATAGAAATTTAATCAATATTATTTTCTTCATAAATCATCACTCAACAGAAATGAATAGAAACTCTAGATTGTTAACTTATCTACAATGACAAGAATATCTAGAAAAGGGCAACTTCACTGATAAATAAATATTGTGGGGAAAAATTAGCTTTGTCAATGTGCAGGACTTACCCCACATCTTTCAAGATTATTGCAAGTGTTCTAACAACTGCAACAATCCTGTATTTTTGAAAAAAAAAATAGCACCAGCTTCCATCATTTATTGCTCAAAAGCATTTATTGATTTCTATGTCAAACAAGTAACTGTGTATTTACTATTCATTATTTCATTAAAAACACCTTGAGTGTGAGCAACTTTCACATTCAAAGCAACAGTGGAAAAAGAAGTTTTCATCCCTGATCATAGATAATGCCATGGGCAAAATTTTGCTGTGCTTCTTAATTTTTTTGGCTGATTATGGTGAAAAAGTAGCTGGGTCTCTAGATGTAAATTAGTTTTTCTAGTGAGACTTTAGAAGGGTTAAAGCAATGAAATGCTTTAGAAAATATGGCAAAATTTATTTAAAATTCTTTTACTGACATTAGAATAGAAAAACTACAATAAATCAATAAATATTTAGCGGAAAAAATTTTCGGCAACGTACGGGATGTTGGCGGAAAAAAAAAATTCCGCTAAATATTTATTGATTTATCAATGCTAAATGAGCAACAGGTAACACTGTGATTATATCTATGTTTAACTACAATAAAGGCTAGCAATTTTAAAAAAGTAAAAAAAAATTGATTGATTTTCTTTTTCTTTGAATTTTTTTGCTATTTTCTTTACCACATTTAATTGCTTTATCCTTTGCTACACAATCTATTACTGTTGATTGGTTATTTGGCAAAAAACTCTTAACCCTTCCAGGATCCTGCCTGGAAAACTAGCTTACATCTAGAGGCTCAGCTATTTTTTCTGCTATGATCAACCAAAAAAAAAATTTATTTAGATTTAATTAGTTTTGCCAAACAACTAATGAAATAAATTATTCAATGTTATAAGCCAAATTAATCAGCATCCAATTCTGGATTTTTTGAAAATAAAATATTTCACAAAAAAGACCGTGTTCTATTTTAATAGGGAACTTTTAGTCATGTAGCAAAAAAATGCATCTGGCAGTGCAAATAAAAAATAGACAGAAATCTTTATCATCTAATACACATAAATAGAAAGGCTATTTATTTCTAAATAATAAAAAAAAATATTTATTTGAAAGGAAATTGCTCCTGTTTTGTAATTTTCTTCTTGCTGCCATAGTTTGAGAAAAGTCCAAACTTTTTGCCAATAGTGCTGAGTCATATAAGCAAGTCAACTTTATTTTAAAAAATAATCAATCAACCAAAATAGGTCATGTTATATACCAAATTAAACAGAATTTTACTGCAAATTTTATGGAAATAAAATTTAAACAAATTCATAAATATATTAATTTTAATAACTTTTTTTTACATGATATAATGAAAAAATTGATCCAACTATACAGTTAAGGCTTAATTTTGGAAAACATGAATGAAAATGGTTCAATTATATATATCAATCAAAAAGAAATTTCTTTCCAAAAATATATTTATTTTAATTATTCTTTTCAGTGTGGTATATTTTAAAACATGGGCTAGCATTATACAAGGTGACTTGGATTTGCTTGCATTGATGGGATTTTCTGTCCTATTTATGAAATAGAAAAACACTTTCTTGGCAACTTTTTTCTTTTATTAAACATTATGAATTTTTTTTTTTTTTTTTTTGGATGTTGAAGTTTGGCACTAAAGGTCAAAAACAAATGTCTGTGTTGTCAGAGTGGCAGAAGGATAAAAACTCTTGCCGAAATTGCCCTCCCACAGGAGGACTGATTTCCATGCCAAGGAAGTCCATTTTGCTTGCATATCCTAGACCTCATTCATGTTCAAGAAACGATACAAGTTCAAAGTTTTTTTACTGGAAAATGAAGAAATAATAAATGAAAAATTAACATATAACCTAATTTGATATTAAATATCTACAGGGACAAGTTGTAATCTGGCCATCGGATGCAGCGTAACTGCAAAATATCGATAATAACTGATCAACTGAAAGATCAGCAATTTATGAAAATAAATCTACAGAAATGAAAACAAAAGTTTAAATATATAGTATAAATACAAACTAGATAAATGGTGAATTTATCCAAAGTATAAGAATGGTTCTTGCTGTAAACCAGCATTTTTCAAACTATGGCAATCGGGATAACTTGGCAAAATCTAGGGCAGTTGGCAAAATTTGAAGCCACTTGGTAAAATACACAAATGTTGTGAAAATTGGAATTGGTTTGTGAAATTAAGGAGAGTTGGCAAAATTCAAATCGAAGCAACTTGGGAAATTCTTGGAATTTTAATCCACTTGGTAAAATACAGGCAAGATGTAAAAATTGGGATTTTTTCTGTAAAATTATAGCAAGTTGGTAAAATCTAGGGCAAGTGGCAAAATTTGAAGCCACAGTAAAATACAGGCAAGTTGCAGAAATTGGGATTGTTTTTGTGCAATTAAAGGAGTTGGCAAAATTCGAATTGAATTGGGAAATTCAGGGAAGATGTAAAAATTGGGATTTTTTTTCTGTAAAATTTCTGCCAGTTAGCAAAATTGAAGCAACCTGACAAAATGTACGGAAGTTGGCCAAATGGAGGTAACTTGGCATAATCTGAAGCCATTTGGTAAAATGCAGGAGAGTTGCGATTGGTTTTGCGAAAATTAGGAGAGTTGACGAAATCGAGACAACTTGGCAGTTGACAAAATCAGTACAACTTGGGAAAATTGTGTTGTTTTTGTAGTTGCCAACCCCCCCCCCCCCATACCAGATACATAAGTTATGTAAAAGTATTTTCTCAGTTGGAAAATTTTTGTAGTCTTCCCCCCCTTTTCCCCAACCATAATCCTTTGCTATGCCATGGTCACTGGGACTTTTAAGAATCTATAGACACTGTGAAAAAATAGGTATATACACCTAAAGACTAAAATCAGGCTGTATAATAGTTTAGTTCTTTCTAAGGTTTTATATGGATGCAAAACATGTTCTATGTAAGTAGGAGAACAAGAAACTTGATAACTTTGATTCTAGATGCATGTGAAGTATCTTTAACATTAAGTGTTGACTTTATAAGAAATGATGAGGTTAGAAGAAGGAGTCATCAACATCCTTTGAGCAGCAGAGAGAGAGACGGCATTGGTTTGGCCATGTTGCCCCTAAGCACAGCTGCAGATTGGCAAACAAGATTGTGAACAGTGTGCCTAAAGGCTCAGGAAAAGGGGGAGATCTAGGATGCGATAGGCAATGTCAAACAGGACCTTGCTAGAATTGGCCTACAATGGCCAAATGCAGCAGCTGCAGCTCAGAACAGACTTCTTGAAAGAAAAATTAGTCTGGGAGGACCTCCATAGCCCATGGCTGTATGAGGATTTTGTATATATGTATTCTAAACCTGACCTTTAGAACTTTTAGAAAAACATTAGCCGACATGATATTAATATTTGAAACAGACAAGTCATAAATTGCTCTCCTAATAAGTTCCACATATGTTCACAGTACTTCTTTGAAACAGCAAAACAATATGGGTTTAAATTCAAGAACAAAGTTTTTAGGCTTTAAGAAATCTAATGGATTTGGACAAATTATGCAGCTAGCTGTCAGCTCTTTATTATAGGCTGCTCATTGCACAAGTTTTTAACTGTGAAATTTGATTACTATTTTAAATTTTTTACAAAACTTATCACCTTATTAAAATTAATATATACACACCTTTTCCAACGACAAACTCGAATTTATCTCTGTTACGACTGCTGTCAAACACTGTAGATTTTTTACCGTCAAGTAGCCATCCAGTGTAATGTACAAATACTTTATCTCCGTAACTAGGCATCTCATTACCAAAACCGTTTTTAAGCATCTGCTTCATTACACCACCATTTCTTTCCGGAGTGATATCCACGGATGATTCCACTTTGACATCAGCATTATGAGTGCTATTTTCGTTTCGACCTGTGTGAAATGCCTGTTCATTTGCTTCTGGCGATTGCCCGGGAGAGGTGCATTTACTTTGATTACTCTGCATATCATGATTTAAGCTGCAATCTTTATCATTTTTAATAAGCGCGTGTTTTTGCTTCTTTTTTTCTTCAGTTATTGTCAATTGTTCCTTGATACCGAGTTCTTCAGCTCCATATTCCGTCATTGCGTACTAGGCACGGTCGTCTTTATTCAGTCAATACAGAACAATTAGAGCAGATAATACTATACTTGACTGAATTAAACTGAATATTATTGCTCGTTCCCATCAGCCTCAAACCATAACACGTTTCAAGGAGCACGTCATATTTCACTAGATAAGGTATTCCATTTTTATACTCTAATAGAAGCTTCTATGCTGAATGCAGAAGGTTCCTACTTAGCAGTTGCGGGTGAACACAGAGCGAAAGTGATAAAAAAAAAAGATGAAAATCGTTGCAGTATGTAAGTGTAGCGAAAGTATTTTTTAATATTTTGCTGATTATAAGGCTAGAATTGTGAAATTTAATTCAGGGAATATGTCTAGGAAAAGGCGCCAAAAATATAGTTCTCATCGGAGATCACGCAAATACAAATATAATTTGCTTGAGCCAACAGATACCGTAGGATATAGTGGTAAATCGACAAACGGTTTCACGCCATCATTATTAACTCACAATAATGGATAACTCTTTTTTGCCAGTTAGATTTATTTACACAAGTACTGCAATGTGCTATTTACATGGAGCCGAATGCTTTCGACTGTACTCAGCAGTCATCATAAGAGCGGCGTAATTTCTTGGAGGGGCGGATTGTTGGTGACAGGTTAGGTTAAACAAAAACAATACCTTTTTTTCTTGCAGACATTTTCGCTGAAGACAGTCCTGAAACAGATGGAAGTTTCAGTCTGCTAGTAGAGTAAAAGTCACTAGGTAGCAGCAGTTCGGTGCTTTGCAAGTATCACTTAAATGTAATCCCATCTCAGTGGTGAGAGTACAGAAGAGTGAGCCGTTTTCCCATGTGCTGGTCACTAAATTCAGAGGAACAATGCTGCGCAGTTGAAATGTCGAATTAGTCGTGTGCAGCAGGGAGAAGGAGAGCGGCCGGTTGACAACTGGTGGAGGTGTGGGGGGAAGTCACTAGAAAGATGCACCAAGTTGTAGGAAGAAGGGTTGTGTTAAAGTTGCAACATCTGTCTTGGAAGGCGAAAATTTTGAGGGTTTCACTGAAAGTAACTTGAGTTTGGAGTGGGGAAAGAGACAATGAATGTGGAGTCGAACTACCTTGCCATCAAGGACGATTTTAGCAAGGGTGGTTTGTGGAATTTTGTTTTTAATGTCCCGTTTATGCTCGGCTTTCCTTTTAGGGTGCGCATAGTGCATCTGATGTAGAAAGAGGGGTATCGATGGGCGAAATGGTGATTAGTGGAATGAAGTACATTCCACCTTTATCAGCTTGGCTAATGGGATCTCTGTCATGCTTAGGAATTTTAAATAGATTCGGTGGTATTTTGAAAGGAACTTTTCGATTAAATGGTTTTAGTAGGTTGCTAACACGGGGTGCAATATTGCAGAAGGTAATGGAGGGGGTGACGTTATGCCGTGATTGAAGGGAGATTGTGATATTTATGCTTAGCTTTGTGAAGAATTCTGTTGATAAACGTATTAGTATAACCAGCATTATGGCCGGTGGCAAAGATAAACGTCTTGCAGGATGGTTGGGGAATCACAAGAGCTGAAAGCGTGATAAAATACGAAGTAGAAAAAGGCACTTTTAAATTGTGTGGAAGCAAAGGCATCAAAGGGAATAAAGGTGGGGTGAAAAACCAAATTTGCGGAAAATACTGGTGGTTAGAAACTGACAGGTTTCGCATTCGCACAATGCACCGATGCTTTATCCGCTGGGTCCAGATGGTCTCCGAGAATGGTTTTCTACACTGTGGATGTGACACAACCCTGCAGAATAACTAATGGCCCTGAGGAATGCCATGATGTGGCACCTCACAGCATCAAGAATCCACCTCCATGCCTCACAGCACGAAACTAACAGTCGGGGTTTTACGCTTCTGCAGATTTTTGCCAGACGTACACTCTACCAGTGGGTTAGGTCGTTTTACCTCTGAGCAGCACTTTTTTTGCACATCATGGGCTAAATGGCCAGGTCACATCGACCCCAAAGGCTCAGAGGTTGGGGGAGGGGACCCAATGGAACAACTGTTGGGAGACAGATGGTAGCCTTCCATCAAGGCCATCCAGAGTGTTCTTTAACGTGCGCAGGCTATGCCCCTCGACTACACAGAGCCACGGCTTAACGTCCCAACCGACGGAAGGTGGCCTTTTCAAGCCCATCGGTGTCCCCTACTGACCGTGTGCAGGCCCACCCCTCTCTACCAGTAGTAGGAAGGATAAAAGTATGGCCAGGTGCTGTACCTCATCCTCATGCTCTGCGAATCACAACTTGACATGTTTCGCACAATGCACAGGTGCATTATCCACCTGAAACCAGGGACGGTCATTAGGGAACAATGCCCACAACATTGGGTGCAGGTGATCCCTGAGAATGTATTCGTATGTTGCAAATGTGACAGTGTCCTGCAGAATAACTAATGGCCCTAAGGAATGCCATGATATGGCAGTTTACAGCATCAGGGATCCATTCCATGCTTCACAGTCGGGATGGTATGCTTCTGCAGGTTTTTGACAGATGTACACTCTACCAGTGGTGGCAAACAATGTGTAGCACGATTCATTACATCAGATGACACGTTGCCATTCTTTAGCATCCGTTTTATGTGCTTCGCACTACTTTACACGTTTTGTTCACTTGATATTGGTAATCAGAGGTTTATGAATTGCAGCAGGGTCATAAATACTGGCAAGATGAAGTTTCTGATGAACTGTTTGACGGAAACGAGATCATTCCGACTGGTGTTCAACTCTTCTGCTATTTGCGGTGACGCGGACTTGTGCTTCGGTTGTAATCTGTGCCAAAGTTTGCTTATCCCCATCGGATAACTTCATATGGCGTTCACAATTTGCATGTTTGAAAGCAACGTCCTATCCTTTTTGATTGGTTGCCATAATATTCCACACACTTCTTCGTGCTACACCTACTATTTCCACTATTCTAGTTATTGAAGTTCCTGCAAAATACGCGCCAATGATCATGCTTTTTTGGTCCCCTTTGACCATCTTATCATTGGGGAGCCTGTCCGTCGTCGCGAGGCTGGGCAACGAATTCCAGAGCCACTACTATATACTGTTTGTCTTTGCTTCAGGTAAACGGGAGGTCCTGGGGAAAGTTCCTCAGGATCAATCGGCTGGTGGGCAGGTCCTACTAGGGTCAACTGTTCTGAGCAATGAATAACCTTGTCCACGTCCAGGCAACGGTTTGAGAGATTCCCCACTGATTTACTAATTTTATTTTATTTCTTTTGTGAGGCCAGTTTGCTTCTCACATTTCATTTTTTTGCTCATTTCTTTCTTCAGGACTTGCCTCACTTGCTGTGTGGATATTGTGCCTGCCTAGCTCTGGAGTCCCCTTGTTGGACTCCGTGGTGGGTGGGGATAACGGACACTAAACTACAATCACGAGTTCTAAAAATTAAAATTCATCGGCGAATGCCACAAAAACAGCTTGGTATGAGACCCTGTCTTCTGTGCCTACGTTATCACCATCATCTTTCTCATCCCCCAAAGTTCCTGTCAATTCATTCTACGTGTGATCAGGGACATGCCCCAAATTTTTATTAATAACGGATTGAAAGGTCTTGCGTGAGAACCATTATCTGTCAAGCGCCTAATATTTGGTGACTTCCCGGTGGAAACTGCTTGCTGAAAACATTTTGAGCTCCTCTTGAAGGTAACAGCGATTGGTGGAGTGGCAGTCTCCTCAAGATTTCGGAGGAAGAAATACTCTCGGAGCTGTTATCTCGGGGTATAATAGCGGTCCACTGGGTTTCACAACACTGTTATAGTGCCTATAAGTATAGTGTGTCATTCGCTTATTAAAATCTGGCAGAAAAAGTGTCCCATACCAGTAGAGGGCGCTGGGAACGATATGCTTGCCTTGTTAACGTTACCTTCTATGGACGTTTCGCTTTTCAATGACTTTTAAACATAGAAGCATTTATGCAATGATTTTTACCATTCAAATGCACATTATTCCTAAGTATTTTAAATGAACTAGTCAAACTTAGAGAACGCTTGAGCAAGTATATTTTTTTAAAACGAAGAAAATTGTTCGCCGTTCGATCAAAACAAACCGCATTCCTATTTATGTATCAGAACGCTGAAGTGATCGTTTTGATTGGCTCTTTGGTAAACTCTTCGAATGACACGTGATATAACAAATGTTTTAACATGTGACGTTTGCACTCGCCAAGTTGTAATAGAAGTCTTATGGCGTAGATATCCTTGTAAATTGCAATAGCAATTTAACACGTTGTACTGTAATTGGCTAAACAAGAACGAATAATCATGACACTAATAACTTGCCTAATTAAAATGCTCTAACCTATCGGTTAATTCAAATTTTTATTACGTTGCACGCTATGAACGATAGCAAATAATTCATCTTTGCAAATAATTTATGTGCCTGTCGTTTTCATAGATATTTCAAGGCTTAAACGTATAAAAGTCAAAAACGCTGAATATTTCTGATTATTTTTGGTTTTGTGAACTTACAAATTTTAAAAGCGTCTATATATATGAACAATCCAACGTTCATATATATAGACGATTTTAAGTGAGCTACTGAAGGCTGACTGACAGTGGATCATTCTATGGTGCAGAAATTGTACAGCTCTGAAAATTTGCACCTAGGGGTAATTCGTAGATCTCGCAAAAAAAAAAAACGGAATTTGACCTCGAAGTGTCTTTTGAGGCGAAATCGAGGTCACATAGACCTCCATTTCACCGGTTTGATAGTTTTTGCATAGGTCAAACTGTGATCTACGAGTGCCAGAAACGCGAAAATTGGCATCTGCAAGTGCTTCGGGTTGCAGATCTCGAAAATGTTATGAAATTTCGGATCTGGAGGGTCCTTTGCAGTCAAATTTAGGTCTATCGATGCTAGGCAGCTAAAAATTGGTTCCTGGGCATTTTGAGTTGAAGATCTCGGAAGTGTTGCGAAATTTTGGATGTGATGGTTCCTTCATGGTCAAAAGTCAAATATCGATCTACAGGTGTTAGAGGGCTCAAAATTGGCTCAAAAAGGTGGTTTGTGTCGTAGATCACGAAATGTTGAAAAATTATGGATGTGATGGGTCCTTTGAAGTTATATTCGACAAACCGGTGCTAGAGAGCTAAAAATCGGTGAATAGGTTATTTCAGATAGTAGAACTCGGAAATGAGAGGAAGTTTTAGATTCGGTTGAAGGTCAAATATCGGTCGGAGTGACCAGCAAGAAATCAAGAGGTGCTGAAGGCACCGATTGACTTCTAGTACATTATTAACATCCATCTTCAGATAAAAGATACTATGAAGAATACTAATATTCTTTCAATACTGTATAGGCCAGTCGTACAGTGTTCTACCATATAGCAATGTTACTGCAGAAAGAATATTCAGCAACCTGAAAGTGAAAACTGCAAACAGAAAATCTTTTAGAATCACTACTGCAGAATGCTTTGTTTTATCGCAGAATAATATGAAATTTGGGGAGAGATTGCAAACCAATTGATGAGGGAAAAGCATATTTGAAGATGTGACATGTCAAACAGTATGTTTTTTAACAAGAAATTGTAGAAGTGACCCTGTTATCAAATTACGTATTTTGTTACACATAGAAATTTGCACTCTTTACTAACTTATGTCCTCTATTTTTATAGAAATTTAATATAGAAAGAAATTCCGATATTATTTCTGTGTTAAATTTTTACTATTGGATGGGAAAAATGGCCCATGTTAACCAAGGTTAATCGGCAACGAAGTTCGCACGAGACAACTGTTATTGGACAGTGGGAAAAGATTGTTTTCTCTGATGAACTGAGGTCATGGCTCCCACAAGGAGAGGGCTGACAGGGCTCTAGCCTGGGGGCCCGGCGTTGCAGGTCGGCCAGCTAAGTGAGATGAACAGAAGACAAAAAGCGCCTTTATAAAATTTTGACTTTTGTCCATCCAACTAAAATTATTTTGTTAGACACATTACACTATCCTCTCATAATACCTACAATTTGTTTCGTCTTTGTGATTTATCGTCATTCATACTCTTATTTATGCCGATGGCCACAACGTGCCTGTTTTGATACATTTAAAAAGAAAATCAATCGCTTTTTTTTATTCTCACCCATTTTGAACTTTCAAAACTTAGACGATGGTCAGCTTACCGTAAAAGCAGCAAAACTTGTAAATACATATGAGAAAGATCTGTCAGCAGACTTACTGCACAAAATCATTCACCTTAAAAGTATTCACAAGACAGTTTTTGGCACTGAAAGAAGTCCGATTAGACTTCTTAACACAATTTACGACAAAAAATTGCAAGGTATATTTGCCAATATCTGCCTCGCCATTAAACTGTTTTGTAGTACCAGTTACTGTTCTTCAGCTGAAAGATCGTTCAGCAGACAGGCAAATTCATTGAAAACAAGGCAAAGAAGCACAACTAGTCAAGAGCGACTTAACCATCTAGCAATTTTGTGCATCGAAAATGATTTAGCTAAGCAAGTTGATTTTACTGAAGTTATTGAAAAATTTGCGACGACCAAAGCTAGAAAATATACTTTGAGATAATTTTTGATATTATTGCAATTTTTATTATGTAAATCCATATAGTTTTTTTAATAAATATAAATTTTACTTTTGTGTCATTTAAACTGACTTTTATCCTAAATTATGTAGCAGCATGCTGCCCTTAACCTTAGCGGTAGGCAGGGGACCCGCCAAAGATTCTGGCCTGGGGCCCACTTCAGGATGTGGGGGCCTGAGGTTTCTAGTCCACAGAAGTGATGGGCAGTGGTGGATATTGCATCAGACACACGAAAACCAACACGCGGACACATTTGTCAGTCAAGTACAGGCCAGCGGTGGCAGTGTGCATGTCTTGGTGATGTTTTCTGGTATGACCTGTGACTGCTGCTACCACTGGATGGGTCCATGAACGTCAATGGCTACCTGTCCATTCTCGCTGATCACATGCATCCCTTTATGTTGGGCGTTTACCCTGTGGTGATGGTGTCTACCAACAGGACAATGCGCCCTGCCATGTCGCTAAGGTGGTGTGTGACTGGTTCTAGGTACATGACAGTGATGTCTCTGTTGTCCCTTGGCCAGCGAAATCGCCTTACCTCAATTCCATAGAGCACTTGTGTGACCATTTGGTTCGACATGCGGACCCACAATCACGTAATCTCTGGAACCTCTGTGCTCTGCTGGAGTCCAAATGGGCACGTGTGCCTCTGGCAACCTTCCAGGGCCTCATTGCGTCCATGCCACGCGGTCTCGCCATTGTCTTCCGGGCCAGGGGTGGTTATTCCCATTATTCAATAGGTGGTCATATTATTCTGATACAACTGTGTATGTACTTAGTTATAGAGTTAAAAGTACATATCTAATAGAATGTGAAGATATGAAAGTTTTGCATACAGAAAAACATTTTACCAGCAATATATATGACTCCAGAAATCTGTAATTCATTGATAATTAGAGAGAACTGCTCACAAATTGAAGCCTTCCATACAAAGTACCAATTTTCACATTTTTTTCAGGGGTGACATAAGTTTCACGTTTATTTCGTTTTTTTTTTTCAGAATATATTCTCTAATAAAGGGCTTATTCCATCAATTTATTTCCTTAAGGAATGCTGTGGTGGATAGTTAACACTTATTAACGATTCAGATCTTGAAACTAATTTAAGGCACTCAGACGCCTTCGAGGATTGCCACTGAAACGGTCAATTGCTACCTTGTGAGCAAATCCAAAATTGGCCTCCCCGTTCCCAGCAAACGATTGGAGTTTAGGACTGCCGGTAGCAGCCGATCTCGGTATGATGGCATGGGAGGTGGTGGGTTGCGAAAATCACAATCAAATTTCCCACTTGCAAAATTAACCTTAATCACAACAATGAATGATTAACAACCTAGATGTAGCTATCATTCATCAATTACTCATCGATAGATCACATGAATTAACTTTAAAATACTAAAACAATTGTCAGAAGTATATATCACAGAATGCTGGAACGTGTTCTATCGAGATTTTCCAACCCATAGTTTCCCATTTAATTGGATCAGTATGGAATTTAAACATTGTGCAATTACATATTCCTATAATTGTTAACACATTTGTGCACCTGAATATCTTCCGACAAGCTTAACGAAATAATTCGATGGGGTACAACTCTTGTTGAAATATCATTAAATGATTATGATAATTGTAGAAATAAATAATATGTAAAAATAGCATATGCATATATATATAATATCATTCACAAAACATATTTAATGCAGAGCAGAGTGAAACTTTTGAAAGTTGCACAAGAATTTCAAAAAATTCTAAAACATAAAATTCTGTATAAATAGATTGGGAGGACTTTAGTTATTATGTACGATTTTTTCTTATGCATCCCGCCTAATTTTACAATGATCCTAAGTTCACATTCTTGAACATAACTGCTGTTACCATCGCTTCCCATGCTGAATGCCACAGCATTTTATTACCGTTAAGTACTGGAACATAGGTCATGGAGTTGACAGGAACCTATAACAGCTTTACCGTACCCACAATGCATATTAGAGTTGAATGTTCTTAAACATAAAAAAACAAAACCCAATTTATTTATATTTGAGTAGAATCTAAAATTCTAAATATTACTCTTAAAAATTCTCATCTTAACTACACTGTGCAAAAGAAAGTTGTTATACTGAGAAAAATACTTTTAAAACTGTTCCTTGCAATCATGAGGCTAGCGGTTCCCGTCGCTTCTAGATGCTGCATGCAAAGCACACCTTACTACGTTAAAAGTACAACGGACGCGATCATGCCTTGCCGCTTTATATTTTAGCCACGGCGAGCTGAATTTGTTACGGCGACACAGTATTCAGCAAGTTGTACTTGAAAATGTATTAAATGTCACGTGAGGATGAATACGAGCAAATATAAACTATATAATTCTCTCCTTTTCGTAACGTTAAACATAGCAACACTGAAATTTACAACTGCCCTGAAACTTCTATAAACGATCAATTATGCTAAATAAATCAAACAAATTAAAGGTTTATTCACTTATTGAATGCTATTTCTTGTTTCTGGGTGATCTGTAGATGGATTTCTTAGCCACACAAATAACTATTTTTAGGAAATGAAATTTCCTTACTGCACAACTTACTCCAACCCTAGCTGTGGTACTAGTAAAAATAAAAACAATCATTTCCGAAACCACTATGATAATAGCAGGATATGTTAGACAGCCTAACAATAAATTAATTCTATCATATATTATACCTTAATCATCTTTTCATGGATTAATTTGCTAAATAACTTTATACTTATCAAAGTACAGATGTACAAATGGGATTTGTGAGGATGCCAGCCCAATTAAACAATTTTTTATTATGTAAGCTAATTCTTAATATTTAAATTTCTGGAGCAAACTAACGAAACATTTTAGCTGCTTATAGGGTATCATGTTTTTTCATGCCCATAATATTTCGCGATATCAGCTACTTGTGGTGGAGTAAAACGGTACAATATCAATATTTTTTCATTGTGCATGTACGAAGTTATAATGCGACTCTAGTCCCCCTGTCGGTAAGGAACCCTTTTTTGGACTTTTTAATTGCTAGGCTATTGACACACTATTACTTATAGGCACTATAACAATGTGATGGGTAATCAGTACCCACTCATGTACTAATTATCACCTTCAACATGTCATGCCTGCCTACTTTTTTCAAGGCAGGTTACCTTCACTGCGAGGTATGGCCATACATTCCAAACCCCCTGCGCTGCTTTCAGTGTCCGAGGTTCAGCCATACATGCACAGAATGCGGGGGCAAACCCACTTGTCGCAGCCAGGATCACCTTGATCCAGACTGCACAGCAGGAAAGGCATGCTGCATAAACTGCAGTGGTAGCACCCGGCGTACTCCAGCGACTGTCCAGAGTGGCTGGAGAAGAAAGAGGTACAGAGGCTGGAGATCCTAAACAAGATCTCGTATGCAGAAGCGAGAAAGTTGGCTGCACCAGCTGCCAAGGTTTCCTATGCAAGTACTGTCGCCAGAAAGCGCGATGGCTTCTGTGGCGGTACAGACCGACATCAGGGTTCCACCTGCTGAATCTTTCTCGACTGCTGCCACGCACCTCTTGACACAGGTAAAGTCGAAGTCAGTATCGATCTTGATATCAACTCCTGCGTCTGTGCCTTCTCCTCCAATATTTGGAAGGACACCTCCTTCCTGCTCACAGACAGCAAGACCCTCCAAATATAATACCCCACCTGTGCCTAAAAAGAATTTGTTGTAATACTTTAGGTGTTTTCGATTAGCTCTTACCACACTTGAAGTTTGGCCCAATTTTAAGGGTGAGCGGATAATTAAATTTTAAACCATGAACCATTGTTATATTTACTGATTAATAAATGAAAGTGAAGTGGTGAGAACAGCTGTAAGGACCACAAATATTTAAACTTTTTTTCAAAACCGGAATAAATTCTGTATTATAAAATACAGTACTCGTCAGTAAATCAAGTCTCATGTATACATAAGTAAATTACTTGTTTATTGAATACTGTGCTGTGTGTGCATACAAATATGCTCCTTAATTATTTTTGATATATGTTGGTTTCATGAATTTCAAGATTTCTAAATTGTTAGCTATTTCGCTTAGGTTATGTTTCGATTTTATGTATTATTGCATAACAAATACACAGCAGATATGTATGTGCAACTTTACTCAGGGGTGGATTAAGTCGGCTAGGGGACCCTGGGGGTAAAATTTACCGGCCCCTTAAAAAAACGTGTTTATATATGTATATGCTACAAGGAAAACTAGGGCTTCACTATGACAAAAAAAAGTATATATGTGATTTAATATTTTTATTTCAAAACAGTGCAATATTTTTTTATAACAACATCAGACATAAAATATGTACAAAAAATATAAAAATGAAAATAACAACAAAATAATAAAATATTTTAAGAAAAAAAAAAGAAATATATTTAAGTTGGAGTAAAAAGTTATATAAATTTTTCCCCGATTTTTCTCTAGCAAATTCATCAATTATTTTCAAAGTATCAATGTTATTTAATACATCTTGTTCCATGTACAATAGCGCCATACTGTTTAACCATTCTTCTGACATCGTACTTCTTAGGTTGTTTTTTTACCCTTTTTTAAGACAGATAAAATCTTTCTCCCGATGAACTGGAAATAAGAATAGTGAAAAAAATTAAAAAAATTTTAAAATAATATCTACATTTGGAAAAGTTGACATTTCTCTTGCAGTCTGGTACTATATTTGTGTGGCAGTATTGAATTTTTCTTTACCTTCTTTTAAAAATAGTAGAAAGAGTTCCAATTCATCATCAAAATGCGTAATATCTGTAACATTCTTATAGTTCTCTTTTAATTTTTCCACATAGTTCTTTTTTTCTGGATTAGGCAAGCTTAAATCAAAGAATATTTAAAAATTTTCTACATTATCCTTACATATTTTATTTCTATGCTATCATACTGTCACAAATAACATTAAAAGAATTTAAAAATAAAATTTTCTCGCGATGAAATGATTTTCTTCATTAAGCTCATCAAAAAAACTTTCCTTTTTTGTGGCCTATGTATTTGATCCTGTTCCTCAAAAGTTAAAGAAGTTCAGTGCCGTTTCATATTTGTTCATTTTCTTTAACAAAGATGTAGCTTCTACTAGTTTCTGTTCCCGAACTTGAAGCACATTTGTCGGATAAGCCCGCTTTTATATGGTTATAACCAATATTTAATGTCAGTATGGCATCTGTTCTCGCCGACCATCTAGTGTCCGATAATTTTTTTTACTGTTAAAGCATTTTCACACTTCTCCAGCTTTCTACACAAAATTTGCCAGCATGAGTGAATGCAGAAAAAAAAACAAATAATTTTTGCACTAACATAAAATATTGAAGTGCACCGCTACAACATTCTGTAGCAAAATTGCCACTAAATTTACAGAGTGACTAGCGCAAGAGATGTAGACAACATTCTAACTGTAGTCTTTAATAAGTGCCTGTAATCCTGAATACTTTCCCGACATTTCCCAGCATTGTCATGTTTGTTCTCGACAAAGTTTAATATCTATACCTAATTCTGTTAAAATGAGCAATACTTGTTCTTCCAAATATGATGATGCATGTTCTTCAATCGGTATGAATTCCAGAAATTTTTCTTTTATATCACCATTTGGCAATACATATTTTATAACAAGTGTCAGTTCATCCATATGTGAAACAAGGTGTAGAGTCGAGTATACTACTGTAATAATTTGCAGATATAATTTCTTCTACTATAAGTGCTGTTACATGTTTGCTAATGATGCCTGTGAATTCATCTCAAATATTATCTGACAAAAAATGAATATTTCCTTGTCCTCGATTACCGTATTTTTGTAAATGTAATTTCAAAAAATTGCCATATTCACTTAGATATTCTAAGCATGTCAAGTAGTTTCCTTTTCTATTTGAATTTTGACCTTCGTCGTGACCTCTAAATGCTAGTTCTAATCGACTTTAATTTTATAGCCGATATTATTCTTCTCAACAGTTCTTTCCAATACTCTCTTCTGCAATAAATTAGTGTAGATTCTGTTTAAAGTTGAAGATCTTTTATATAAAATACACATAGATGACATATCTTTTTTTGAAAGTTCATGTTCGGACAAAGTTGTACTAATAGTTTTCCAGTTTTGGAAACCACTAACTAATTTCGATGTGGGAAAATTTTTGCAAGGGTAGCAATATACACACTTGCTCGTTTCTGAAAATACAAGCCAATTTCTCTCTTCTTTAATGCTATTTGTTTTTATACGGTTGATCCCTATACACCGATTTTAAAGTTTCGATCTTTCCAATATTTTTTGGTTTGTTTAGAAGTATTTGATCAATCATTGCCTCAGATAGCACTGTAGGTCAAAGAGCTATACCATCATATATGCAAGGCTCTAATTTGGTAAATTCTCTAGAACTATCTTTGGTTTTTAAAAATTATTCTTTTCTGTGGTATTGTCATTTTTGATCCCTATCCTTATACACCGATTTTAAAGTTTCTACCTTTCCAATATTTTTTGGTTTGTTTAGGAGTATATGATCAATCATTGCCTCAGATAGCACTGTAAGCCAAAGAGCTATATCATCATTTATGCAAGGCTCTAATTTGGTAAATTCTCTAGAACTATCTTCGGGTTTTTCAAAATCATCCTCTTCTGTGGTATTGTCATTTTTGACATTTTCCTCTTCATTATTGGAGACCGTTTCAACTTCACATTTATCTTTGTCTGCTTCTGTAGATAGCTTTTCGCTAGGGTTGCATGATGAAGGTGGGGATGGCTCATTTCTATTGACGAGAAATCTATGTATAACATTTTTCTAGTCTTCAATAATTACTTGGATTCGTTTTAATTTTATTTTTTTTTCTGCTCCGTATTGATATCCTTTCAGTTTTTCGTCCTAAAAGAAATTATGACTTTTTTTTTTACCTCTGTAAAAGGAAGTGTTGACATTTCGGTAACCAGTTCAACCCTCATCATCCCCATCGCAAATCCGAGTACAGAGACCATCTAGTTGAGCACAAATTGTTTTTTATAATTTATTTTTACTTATTTAAAAAATTTTCAATGTGAAAAATTCATAGAATGTAAAATATCGTTCGCTAACGGATAAATCTATAAAGAACAACATAATTTTTTCCGCCCGCAAGCAAAAATAAACTAAATTGCAGGAACGTTTAAATAAGAGTTAGAAATTTTACACTAACTATGAGAATTAGAGATTTTTCCCGTAAAAAACAGCCTCCTATATTTGATAATTTTTGTAAATTGTAATTAAATTGAAACTTTATCTCATTCACAAATAATATTTTAACATTGTTACGAATCTTTACGTTACCAATAAAAAATTTCACAAATATAGAGTAGGAACAACGAACTTTAATTTTTTCACAAAAAACAAAAACTGATTAAAGTCACACGAGCACAAGCTGCAGTGACGGAGTCTATCAGAATACTGACTGTAACACTAGCCGTCATTGACGGCTTATGTGTTTGTCGGCCAAAGACAAACAAAATTTTGTTTGGCCGGCCGTCAAACACAAAATATATTAAATTCTACAGAAATGAAAAAGGAATTAAATTTTATTATATTCTTTTAAATATAACAAAATTTAATAGTGTAATCATTTTCGTTCTCGATTTATTTCTAAGCAAAATAGACTGACATAGAACATTATTTTTTTTGCGTTACTTTAAAAAACAATTTATCATGTTTCTTTAGAGAAAAGCTTGCAGCCCCGAACGATAACTGGGCCTCTGGCGGCCGCCAAGTCCGACACCCGCTTGATCCGCCTCTGACTTTACTTACATAAGGTCTGGTTTTATCAGATAAGTTTATGATATGAATAATACGAATTATTAACAGTTTAAAATAAGCAAACCAATAAGATCAGTGCTACATTGGTGTTACTGAACAAAGTGGCTTATGAGATGCTGAGAATTCTGTATTTTGCTATCATATAGACATTGCGTTATGGAATTTAATGCTATGGTGGTATATCAAAATGAACACTTAAACCTATTTTTGATATACAAAAAAAGTATGGCCAATCCCAGAAATAATAATGCAAATGATTGTTATATATTAAATATGCTTGCTTCGAAGTATCCATACAAGTTCATGCTTCAAATGGAGTATGGTTTCAAATTTCAACCATAAATTAATATCCATTTATGACAAAAAAGGAAATATCCCACAAACCCTGTATCTATATATGTATTCAAAATATTTAATTCTCTACCACATGGTTTTACAAATTATACATATTGAAATTAGGAAGCGAAACTTCGAAGTTAATCAAAACATAACCGATATGAAATCTGAATTTAATATTCCTCATCCATTCAAGTTCTACAATTCTGCATTCCAACACTACTGATCATTGTTTTGAATAGAACATGGCTGCCGCGCAGTCACCGTAGCGTCATCTTCAAGTGCTTAGGGCCCCTCCTCTTTTCTTTCTACCTCCATTGTACTAACAGTCCACAGGTTAGAACAGATGCGAGACTCTCGAAGGGTGAAAGTGATGCCCTCACTCGGGGTTAACCTAACTGCCCATTTGAACCCGAGCCGTTGTCGTAGCTGATACGAGTGGATGTATTTGAGAAAGCATGTGTAGTGTGCTTTCAGGTGGAGACGAAGAAAAAGAGTACTCGTTGCTGCAGGTTTTAATAATACAAGCAATTGCGATTGATAAATTTCCGAAAAAAAGTCGAAAGTAATATATTTAGTAAAATCTACATTACGCTTTTGGGTGTAAAGGTACCATTGTACATCGTACAATGGATATCTGTTAGCCATTCGAATAGTTTTTGTGCCAGTTCCTACTTGGTTAATATTTTGCTGCTAAGATAGTTTAAAGTTATATTTGTAATGAAGTATTAAAAGTAATGCAGATTATCATTGTTAGTGATGTTAACTTCTAACCGGTAATTTTCTTTTAAGCTGTATCAGAAAAGGTGGCTTAGGCAAAGAAATATTCTGCATAACTAATGTTTTAATAGATATGTTTCAGTTGCCTATAAAGTTGAGATATTTCTCTACTTGGTGCTTTTTCTTTCGTTGCTGAACTGACATGTTTTAGTCTTTTTGACTGAAAGCTGTTTCATAAAATAATTTGCTCTAAGCGCTGATTTTGAAAATCGTTTTCCGTCGTATGTTTCATTCTTTCATTACCTCCCGTTCTTGTTAAACATATTATTTCTTCCAAAGTTACGTTTTGCATATACTTCCAAAAATAAAAAGTAATCATTCTTCCTTTTGCATTTTATGATGATAATTAAAGAACAAAAATGTATATATGTGGCATATGTTTATATATATATTTTCTCTCTCACAGTTTTGCTTTGCATATAATCCCCCCCCCCCCCCCAAATTTAATCCTTCTTTTACATTTTATAAATGGTAATGAAAGAACAAAAATATGCATCACATACATGTGGCATGTGTTTATAAATAGTATTTTCTCTATCACACAGATCTATCTATGGCCTATAAACTGATAAGCTCGTGTCAAACCTTTGTGGCAAGCAGCTACTTGAGGGAGTATTTAATATTTTTTTTTATTCGGCTGTGGTAACATTTTCATCAGTAAACACCTGAATATGAACTAGTTTTGTCCAGTGGTATGCAATAAAACTTAATTTAGTATAAGCTGTTGAACCCAGAATAAGTAAAAATGAATTTAAAATGTATTATCTTTAAGTATGCCTTTGTTTTATCTGCGGGAACCAAATAATTTCGCTATGTTTTGTGCATTATTACAGATTACATTTATGGGAATGCAGTAATACAATGAAGGATTTCGGCAGAAACTATGTGCAGCTTGCATTTTAAGCTCGAATCCTTTATGATACTACTTGATACCTTTCGAAGATTAAATTACACTGCTGTTCCTTCAGTCCAGACAGAAATGAAGCTGAAAGGTTAAACCATTTTTTTTGCCTACCTGTTTTATTATGTTCTTATCAATTGGTATATCAGCTTTTATATTTTTAGACAATATATTTCAATAAGAAATGATTGCTATTTTGGATGATGTACCCCTAGGTTCTATCATACAAAAATTGATCATGTGCTGAAAAATGAATATTAGATGTGTGCAGAGTAACAGAACATACATTGAACTTCTACGGGGTACTCTTTTTCAGTGGTTCTTTCGAATGACGTTTCATTTTGCTTTTACTTTTTGCAAAATGAAATTTAATTGTTTAACATCATGTTTAATGATATCTATCTATATGGCAAAGGTCATGCCCTAACATTTTTTCTACCTTAGCTTTATTTAGTTTTTGGTTAAGTAGGAGAATTTCCCCTGATCTAAGCACTGTTTTCACAAATAGAATTTTGCTACCACCATTAATTTGAAAAGATAAATCCTGCCCTTTCTAGGTTTATTATTTTAGGAAAACATGTTATTGGCGCTTGATAAGCATTAAAGCTGAGAAACTAATAGCATATAATTATTGTTTGTTACTGGCACTTCATTTAAGTTTTAAATTGCAAAATTTCATTTTTGCTTGTATAAGCAATCTTATAGATGAGTGGTTATCGTGCTTGGCTACTGATCTAATTGACCTGGTTTCAAGCCCTGGGTTGTTTTATCTGTGAGCATCATTTTTTTTGCACACCATTGGATAAATGGCCAGGTCACAAGGACCCCGAAGGCTCAGAGGTTGGAGGAGGGGACCCACTGGAACAGTTGTTGGGAGACAGATGGCAGCCTCCTGTCAAGGTCATCCAGCGTGTTCTTTAACATGCGCAGGGTATGGCTGTCCTGCACACGGGGCCACGCTCAACATCCCATCCAACGGACAGCGGCCTTTCCAAGCCCATCAGTGTCCGCTACTGACTGTGGGCAGGGTGGGGAATTTTGCAGAGATAAATCTCAATACTGACCCAGCTGGGAACTACTGATTAGGAGCCTGGCGCGCTACCAAGTTACCCCTGCCCCTTCCTGGGTAAGGCATGGATATTGTGTTGTCTTTCTGCTTAGGTCACACCTCTATGATGTGTAGACTGCGATCAGATCTCTGTGGTAAGCAGCTGCATGAGAGGATTTTATATATATACATAAAAATATAACATATCCATGGCAGACAATGTTTATGAAACCTGTACCAAATGATGTAAGCATTGCTGTTTATGTTTTTTTTTTCCTTTTTCTCTTTTATGGCCAGCATTTTAAAGTGGATAATATACAAATTTGAAAGTAAAATTAAATGTTTGGTGATGTGCGGCATGAGATTAACAGGTGAAATAGGGATTGCCTCTGGGACTTTTGGGAATCTATGGAGAGTGTGGATAAATAGGTGTATACACCTAAAGAATAAAATTAGACTGTATAATAGTTTTTTTTTTAAGGTTATGGTAGTGAAACTTGGATGCTTTGTAAACAAGATAGCAAGAAACTAGATGCTTTTGATTCTAGATGCTTACGCAGTATTTGGGCATTAGGTGGTTCAACTTTGTAAGCAATGAAGAGGTTAGGCAAAGGAGTTGGCAACCTCCTCTAAGCAGTATGTTGTGCAGAGAGAGACTGCGTTGGTTTGGCCCTGCTGCTTGTATGGATAATTACTGATTAGCGAACAGTGTGCCTAAAGGCCTCAGAAAGAGGGGGAGACATAGGATGCGGTGGGCAGACAATGTCAAACAGGACCTTGTTAGGATTGGTGTGCAATGGCGAGATGCAGCAGATATAGCTCAGGACAGATATGCTTGAACTAAATTGCCTGGTCTGGTTGGACCTCCATAGCTGCTTGGGGTGATGATGTAAAAGGATTTTTACATTGAAAATTTTAATTTGTTTTCAAAATGATTGATGAGTAGTACTCATCAATGTTTAAAATTTATCTGATATTACCATAATTTATTCTAAAGTTTATGAGCTTTCTGTAGAATGCCCTACATGAAAAAAAAAAATTCTGCAACTGTGATGAACTGAAATTATCTCAATATCCTATCCAGTGAAAATGATTTGTATGTCTGTGGTGTATTGCTGTGTTTAGTCTATTTTACTGTGATTGAGTAATGTTTTCTAAAGGAAAGCAGTTTTAGAAATAGTTTTTCCCAATTCCATGAAACTGATGTAAAACAAGAATTATTATTATTCCAAAAAAAAAAAGTCTTCCGGTTGATCATGGTAGCTTCCGACACTGCAGCTGACACTTGCCTTTGTGTACCAATGGATACTGATAAGGTAAGAAAACAGGTTTGTTATTCCTAATTTTTTCTCTAAAGCATTATACAGGGTAAATACAAATGATCTCAAAAATTTATCAAAAAACTGAAAAATATAAAGTATTTTGGAAGTAAATATAATATTGAATAGTGATAAGATTCAAATTTATAAACAAGTTGCATAGAATCATTGTTTCTTGCACTCAAGTTTTAAATTATAGAACTTTGCATTATATCATGACACAACCAGAAGGTTGGGGGAGGGGACCCACTGGAACAGCTGTTGGGAGACAGATGGTAGCCTCCCGTCAAGGCCATCCAGCGTGTTCTTTAACGTGCACAGGGTATGGCTCTCCTGCACACGGGGCCACGGCTTAACGTCCCATCTGACGGACGGCAGCCTTTCCAAGCCCATCGGTGTCCCCTACTGACCGTGGGCAGGGCGGGGAAACTTTGCCAAAGAGGAATTTTTTTGAAATTTTCAATTTGTTTTCCATTATATCTTAATGCATTCTATTAGTGATAATGTAAGATGGCATTACTCATCAATGATCAAAATTTAGTATTACCCTAAGACCTGGATCTAGAAAAAAAGCAAAGGGTGGGAGCAAGAAACACAATTGAAACAGAATATATGGGGAAAAGAGGGGGTCAAGAAACTGGATTTTCAATTCAGTATAACATTTCCACATCTTTTTTTTTATGTTTTTATTTAGCATTTTGGAAAATGCATGAAAATAATTGCTTAATAATTTTTGGCCTCTTACTCATTAGCATCCTGAAGGGGGGGGGGGGTCAGATCTGGCAATGACCCTAAGTTATTGTAGAGTTCATAAGCTTTGTGTACAATGCCTTTCATGAAAAAAGAAAATTGCAACTATCCATTAACTATTAAATTATTTCCGAAACAGAGAAAATGAATTAATGTTAAAATTATGCTACTACAATATGCAGGAAAAGATAATTTTAATGATTTCATATTACTGTCAGCCTAATTTTCTTGCTCCTAATACAGTTGAAAATAAACTTGATTTGTGGTTTGCCTTATTTAAACAACTATTCTTCCCTAAAGGAAATTAGTTTAAGAAATAGTTTTCACAATTCCATGAAATTTATTCAAAATTATTGTACTCTTCTAACCTCAGTGGGTGTAGTTTTGCATTGAGTAGCATGTAGTTTTGCATTGAGTAGCATATTTTAATGTTATTTATTTTATGATTTGCAGGTAGATATGGTGCATTTCTGTGCAATGATTTCAAAAATGTGTTTTCTCTCTTTAATAAGTCTTCGTTTCTGAAGAAAAGGGTACATGTATGTGTAATTGATTTGTTGGAAAATAATTTGTCCGAGGGTTTGCGTGCTTGGCTACTGATCACATCATCCATGCCCTGGGTAAGGCATGGATGTTCATGTTGTTTTTCTGCCGAGGTATTGCCATCCGCACAAACCTTCTTCTATGACATATAAACTGACAGGCTCCTGTCAGACCTTGGTGCAAGCAACTGCTTGAAGGAGTATTATTTATTTTATTAGCATTTTTTCATAAAAAAAAGCTGAAGTTAGCAGTAATAGAGCTTCAAAAATTCTCATTCATATTAGATGCAAATTCCTAATAAGTTGGTAGGAGTGTAGATAGATGCTATATTTGCATTAAACAATGTTTTTTCATGAATTTACTATCCCATTATCTTGTATAGGAAAGCGAATAATATATGTGTCATTAATTTATATATTACATTTCTAAGAAAATATATATTATATTTTTGCATTTTATTTTACAATGAATAGTTTTTTTCTTGTGTCTAATAACTCTTCCCATACAGGACAGCTCTCACTGTAATATTTGTATATCCTTTTTCTGTTGCATCTAGTTCATTCTGTGGATTATGTTAAAATGACACGATTTGAAAAATTTTTTAATATTTTATTTATCCACTAAAACTTCCTGGTCTGCCCTCAGTCAGCAGGGGACACTAATGGGCTTAGTAAGGACACCATCCATCAGATGGGATGTTAGGCCTTGGTCATGTGTGTGGGAGAGACACCTTGTGCATGTTAAGGAACATGGATGGCCTTGATGAGAGGCTAATAGCTGTCCAGTGGGTGTCCTCCCTCAATCTCTGAGCCATTGGGTCTTTGTGACCTGGTCATTTAGCCCATTGTGTCCAATAGAGGTACTGCTCATAGGTAAAACAATCCAAATCTTCAGGTCAATCAGTCATAATGACTTATTTACTGTACTCTTTCTAAACCACAGTGGTTGCAATTTTGCATTGACTAATTATATTTTTATGCATAGTTGTTTATTTCATAATATGCAAATAGATATAGTGTGCTTCTGTGATAATTTATCACTAAACACATTATTTTGCAATGTTTAAATATTTTTTCCTTTCTTAAAAAAAAATGTATATGAATGTATCATTGATTTCTTATTAAATTTCTAAGTTATAGGGAAATATGAAAAAGACATTATATGCAACATTTTTTTCCACAAAAAAGCTCAAGTTTTACAGATTCAAAGTTTCTCATTGATATAACATGCAAATTCACTAAAAGATTTGTAGGAGTATAGATGGATGCCATATTTCTTTGCTATATTTACACTGAACACTGTTTTTTCATGAATTTAATATCCTATTATCTCACGTAAGAAAGTATATATGTGTTGTCATTAATTTAATATCACATTTGTAAGAAAAAATATATTATATGGGCTTTGGACAGAAAAATGGAAACAGTTTCTTGCTATCTCAATGAAAATCACATTTTGAGTGAATAACTACAATATGATTTTTAATGAAAAATATGTCTAAAGATATAGATGCAGTGAAACCTTTCTATATCTCAATTTTGATCAATATTTATTTAGTATTCAGGGAGATTAATACTGAATATTTAAAAGACTGAAAAAATTAACCTCAAAATTTATGTAATACATTGAAATAGGCTAAGAGATCAACACAGGGTGTAATACACTGTACTGGAGTCAACTATGATCAATTAATTTGCTTTAATGCCACCGTCCATCAAATGGAACATTAAACCATTGACCTGTCCATGGGAGAGTCATACTATGTGTGCATCAAAGAACATGCTTCATGCTGTCCAGTGAGTCCCCTTCCCCCAACTGTATGGGGATCCTTGTAACATGGTCATTTAGCCCATTATTTAGATGTAAGATAACCCAACCTGGTTTTAATTAAGTTTTGAGGTTAATTTTTTGTAGCTTGTTGAGATTCCTGTGTTAATTACTCTTTGAAAACTGAACAGATATTGTTTGAGATTGAGATCTTTAATTTATCTTGAGGCATTTTTTCACTAAATATCATAGTAAAGGCATTTTTTCACTAAATATCATAGTAAAATAATCATAGTAAAGAAGTTATTGAGCTCTGGGTTTGAACCCTGGGTAATGCATGGATGTTTGTGACGTTTTTCTGCTGAGGTCCTGCTATACTCATAGACCTTCTGCTATGGTGTATTAAACTGATAGGCTCCTGTTAGACCTCTGTGGCAAGCAGCTGCTTGAGGGTGTATTTACTGCAACATGGATCTGTTTCCATCTTTTTGTCCAGTACCTGTATTTCTGTACATTGCATATTGTTTGTTTTGAGTAAGAAATAAGTTCTATTAATTGTGAGTGTCATTTCAATTCCTATTTTATTTCTGCAAAATTTAAGTATTAAAAAATTCAAATGCATTTGCTTTTGAATTTAGTAAATAATTGGGTAATAAAACGATTTCAGAGTACTGAGATTTTAATTTCTCTAATAATTTAATAATACTTATTAAAACAGAATTATAATGTTCATAGGAAAATGCAAGCGTGGATCTGAGGGGGGTAGACGAGTTTATAGGAGCCTACGAAACAGTCGAGCTGATAAAAATGTAAGAGGGAGTAAGAAACTAGACTTACAATTCAATATAATCCCCCCCACAGCCCCATTTTACTGCACTTAAAATTTTGAAAAATAAGTGAAATATAAATGTTTAATATATGCCTCTATTACCTTGAATTAAAAAAAAATTTGCTGGGAGGGGGGAGGGGGTCATGTCCTTTTGGTCCAACCCCTGGGAAAATCAATTTTCGATTTATATTTGAAATACTTTTTATTTAAAAATTAGGGAAAATCGATCTTTCTAACAATGTGTTTTACAGCAAAAGGGTAAAGTCTGAAAATTTAGTGTCTTGCTAAAATACCATATATATGAATGAAGAATACAAATATGAAACTGTTAGGTTTGCAACAATTGGGTAATATATGCGAATATTTAAAAAATTCTCAATAAAAAAAAATATACCAATGAAATTTACTTTAGACCACTGATTAGCAATAACAAACATATCACATAAACTGTGGACAAAACCAAGCATTAAATATATCCAACACTTAAAAATTATATTTTAAAAAAGTATACACTAAAGACCAAATTAGTTCACCCCATTTGTACATATTAACTCAAAATAACCGCACACATAGAAAGAGAGTGATTGTAACCGCATTGTAGTTCGAGAATCCAGCGGTGATGGTGCTGCCACCGCCTCGCAGTTACCATGGGCCCCATGGGAGTTGCGCATCTGTACCTTCATTATTCTGTGCTAGTGGTCTGCACTACGAGAAGGCGGGGTCGGACATTAGGTGCTAGGCCTGGCCGATTCTATGCATCATCACAGGGGATTGGCGCATAGCTCTCCTTCCAGTGACTACCTATCTACCATTTAATAAAATAGAACTATTTTCATTTTCCCCCATCATCCATTAGTTCGAATTAAAATGTTTAAGGAGTGCAAAAGTAGATAAAAAATTTCATTCACTTTGAAAACAAGTTCGAAAAACTAGTAATTACCTTTTGACATTGTTTTTTACATGGGTCCTATACATTGTATTGTTATTTTTACATACTTGTTATTGTTAATTTTGGTCTTTTAGATCGATTTTTTTTCTGCCATTTGTTGTTTCAGTGTTTACATTTATTGTCTTTCCTATTGTCTTTTTACTTTTAGCATTAGTTGTGGGTTTTCTTGACTTTTAGATCTTTTAACCTTTTACACCATCTTTGGCACATCATGGCTTTAGACAAACAAAATTCTAAAGTTTGCTTTTTTCTTTTTGGACTGAGCACAGTTAAAAAAAGGGTCTGACAGTTCTCAAAATATATCACTGAGAAAAAGATTACAGAAAATAAATTTTTGGTTTGAAAAAAAAGAATTATTTTGTTATCCAGAAATAAAAGTTCTTTCTTTTCATATGCAATTTTTTTTATTTATAATTACTTCGGTCCATTAGGGTTTTATTTCAAAATCTTTTTTGGCATTACCAGATCTTTTTTGTTTTATTACATCACTTTAAAACAGCACTATTACAATTAATACCATCTCATTGTTGTCAAATATTTTATTTTCATAAAATCCATAATTAAATGCTATTTAATATATTTATTATTTTGATTAAAGAGAACAATAAAAATATTATTAAAAACAATTGATAAATACTAATACAAATTCACAACTGTTACACAATAAACTTGAAATGCAATTTTTTTGAGGATCCTCTTTCATGAGGCCCTAAGCTGTAGCTTATGATTTCCAGCCCTGCCTATGGATATAATCCAGTTTTTCAAGTTGGAGTCTGGAAGAGCTAAAAGCAGTATGTAGCTAAGTTTTTGGTTGAACTTTTTTTATTGTGTATACATTGCACTAGCATTTTATTATTTTCATATAAGTTGTTTGACACCTTTCTGATGTGGGTGCTCTTGGCTACTTCCTCAATGACAAGTTTCCTTGCTATGCTTTAACCATTTACGAGGAAAGGCTAGGCATAGTGAGCTCTAATTAGGAGATCACCTAGCCCTTGTGTTCAGTTTGAAATTTGTTCTTGGTCTGTGAAGGAAAAAGAATTGTTAGATTTTTTTCAAGATTGGTGAGCTGGTTGTTAAAAATTTTGAAGATTGGAAAACCAACAGCAACATAAACCAGAGTTCGTAAAAGTGCAGAGAAAGATATACATATACAGGAAAACCTGGTTAATTTGAATTTTCTTTTAAGACCCATTAAGCAAATATGATACAAAACACTGCCTGATAATTCAAAACTCTTCTTAATTCGGAAAAAAAAATTAGTCCTGTACTCATAAAATCAATGTATTTGAACGTGATTAATTTAAAAAATTTTTTTATGAAAAAAATAATATTCATAAAAAGTAGGTATTTCCAAAAACATAATATATTAAACAACCACAATAGTGAAAGAGAAGATGATAATGATGCATTGATTAAACTACAGCTATATTATATTTATATTTGGAATAATATATGCCTTAACTGGCATAGTGGTTAGGCAGCTAGCGACTGTTCCAGCAAGGCAAATTTTGTGTGTTGTATTAGCTCTAACTAAGGCAGTGGTCAGCAGTGACTTCAGTCTTAGTAGGGCATGTCTGTGTATGAGAAGGCCTGTAAAAGTTAGCAGCTTCTAGGATTCTTCTCTGTCCTATATGTCGCAAATCAAAAAAAAAAGGTAGATTTTCGATACACTTCTATTTCACATTTTGGTCTTTTCTTCTTAATTAATATAAATATGGTAATTCTTCATTATTTCTGGTTCATGTGTAAACTGTATAGTAGATAAAATATTATTAAGTGTATCTATTAAAGTCTGCAATTTATCTATAGGATGATTCCAAAAAATCTGCACCTGATCTACGTAACAAATATATAATGGCTAATTTAAAATTCTTTTTTCTAAGGCAGTATTTTCAACATGTTGCATTACAACATCTGCCATGAGTCCAGATAGTGGTGATCCCATTGGAACCTCATCTGTCTGAATCCATGACTGTTGATTAACAATGAACCATATAGTATAGGGACCAAATTATGTGGCATAAGAAAATTGCACTTTGAGGCAATTTAACTACATGCAATAATGAGCGATAACAGCCCATCTCAAGAATAGTTTTTAATTGTTAATATAGCTAATAATCATGTACTATTAAATTTTATAAGTACTAGAGCTGTGGTTGTAATTATTTTTATATCAGTTATTTTAAGTCAGTATCTCAAAAGGGTAGTGACTATGATTTTATACAGTGAAATTGTACGAAACTATTTTTAAATTGAAGATAAGTACACTGTGCAAGGCAAGTTATTGTATATTTGATGTTATTCTACAGTTCAATGATTGTTTTTTAAATGCATGGATATTGCTAACAAAGACGATCAATAGTATTGATGTTATTAAGTCCAAGTGCATGAACTGTTCAAAATGGTCTGCTTAACCTTACCAAGGTCAATTTACCTAACCTATTTCAGAGTCAAAGTCTGCTTACCTGACCTATTACCACACCAATTTCTTTACTTGCGCTACCAATTATACACACCAGTCACTGAATTAGAAACCTTTATGCAGATGCACTTAAATGTCACTTGCACAGCATATATGCAAAATACATGGTCACACGCATCACCACATGATCTAGGCAACTATTTAAGAGCTGCTCATCAGTAGTATTGATCGCAATGGGAAAAACAAAGGATCTTTTGTTCTTTTAGGTTTTCAATAAAGGGTTATTGTGGGTGCTCATTTGGCTGGAGCGACAATTTTTAAAAACAACAGAGCTGACTGGTTTCACAAAAGGTGAGATATCTCAGGTTTTTAATCAATGGAAAAATAACCCACATTGCTTGTCTAAGAGGCGTAAGTGTGGGGTGACGACAATCTGTCAGGAACAAGATCGCCATTGTCTGAGAAGGCTTGTATGGAGAAACATGACTTCCTGTGTACAGCAATTGACCAAAGCATTCAACGAAGGCTGCTCCTGACCCATATCTCAGCGAACTATGTGCAGGGAATTGAAGAGGATCGGTATTATCATTCGCATGCCTATATGAAAACCACTGATTTTTGCGAAGAACCAGAAATTTCACCTACAGTGGTGTCAGGAACACTATGACTGGACAGTGGAAAAAAAGTCGTGGTCTGACGAGTCACAGTACACCTTGTTCTGTACTGACAGTAGGCTGAGAGTTCGGTGGGAGCCCCATAAAGCAATGGACCCATCTTGCCTTGTAAATACAACTCAAAGTTCTGAAGGCAGTGTCATGGTGTGGGGCATGTTTTGTTGGTACGGAATGGATCACCTGATATTGCTGGAAGGTCGGGGGTCCTCCATGGATTATCTGAACATTGCTGCTGAACAAGTCCAGTGCAATGTTGACTTTTTATCCAGCAGGTAACTGCTGTTTCAAGGATGACAATGCTACTGTCCATTGCATAAGATGTGTTCAGCAGTGGTTCAGCAAGCATGCAGCAACTTCCACCATCTTCCCTGGCCATCACAAATCCTGCATCTGAACCCCATTGAAAATGTATGGGGACAAGTTAGAAAAACTGATCCGGGAGCAAAGTCCTCTTTTGTCAAATCTGAGCCAGTTAAGGGACTGTCTGGTGAATGCCTGGTATGCTGGAGATGTAAAGGCACTCCAACACCTTGTGGAATCTATGTCAAATGGCATACATGATGTAATTCAGCCTAAAGGAGGTCCAACTCGGTATTGTATAAAGGTTCCTAATTCAGTGGCAGGTGTCTGTACTATGCATACTAGCATATATAGTTTGTACTATGCATACTAGCATACTATGTAGTTATTGGGAATTTTTAGACATCAGGTAAGGTAAAATGGTAATAATGCTTTTTTCATTTATTGTTTAGTAAAATTTTGATATTATAACATTTTATAAGACTTAATTATAAAAATGTATTAAGGATTACCATTGTTTGATGTCTCTGCTCTGCTGTGGTCCAACACATTTCATGACCCAAAACTTTGATCACATCTCTGGAAGGCAATATATTTAATATTACATTGTAAGGTAAGGCATATCTATTTTTTGCATTTCATATATTTTTATTTTATAGATAGTGCTATGGTTTTTAGTAATTTCAAATTAACCAGTTTTATTGTAATTCAAACCTTTTTTTTATCCTCTGAATTTTGAATTAACCAGGTTTAACTGTATCCTGTTCAGTTTAATAACATGATTATGCTGTAATGTAATTGCTTTGAGCTGCTATATTCTCTACAGTTTACCTATACATTGTGCTCAGGCAATGGTAGAAAACTTATCAATGAGTTATTTACAACTTATACTCATATCTCTCAAACATAGAGGTTGATATAAAGATAAACTGTAGAGAATGCAGCTGTTCAATAGCAATTACATTACCTATCAGAATTGTGTTAATTACACTGATTTAAATTATTGCTGTATTACAAACTTTACTGAATACTGTATCATGTTATTCAACATGCCATAAGAAATTTCTATTAAATTAAATTATAATATTGTGACCTTATTATACACTGCTGTACCAAAATAGAGGGCTGGGTTGTTTTACCTCTGAGTGGCACTTTTTTGCACACAATGGGCAAAATGACAAAGTCACAAGGACCCCGCAGAAAGTTGGAGGAGGGGACCCATTGGAATAGTTGTTGGGAGACATTGGTAGCCTCCCATCTAGGCCAACCAGCGTGTTCTTTAACATGCACAGGATATGGCTCTCCTGCATACAGGGCCACAGCTTAATGTCTCATCCAATGGATTGAGGCCTTTCCAAGCCCATCAGTGTCCCCTACTGACTGTGGGCAGGTGGGAGTTTTGCAGAGAAAATTTTCAAAGCTGATCCAGCTGGGATTTGAACCTGGGAACTGCAGATTATGAGCCTGGTGTGCTACTGACTGAACCACCCCTACCTCTATTAGAGAATTTCCATGTTTTGTCACTGGAAATCTATCTTTGGAGCTCTCTAACTACTAAAATATCCATTTAATGGGAAAAAATGTGATTGAAGTTCATAATAAATATTATTTAAATCTTGATTTACAACAATATTTTTGGGTTGGGTTGTTTTACCTCTGAGCGGCACTTTTTTCCACAATATGGGCTAAATGGCCAGGTCACAAGAACCCTGAAGGCTCAAGAGAAGGTTGGGGGAGGGGACCCACTGGAAAAGCTGTTGGGAGACAGATGGTAGCCTCCCTTCAAGGATTTCCAGCGTGTTCTTTAACATGCACAAGTATGGCTCTCTCACACATGGGGGAGCAGCTTAATGTCCCATCTGACAAATGGCACCCTTTCCAAGCCCATCAGTGACCCCTACTGACTGTGGGCAGGGTGGGGAGTTTTGCAGAGATAAATCTCAACACTGACCCAGCTGAGAATTGAACCTGGGAACTACAGATTATGAGCTTCAAGTGCTATTGACTGAGCCACCCCTATAACAATATTCATTCAATATTCAAAGAGCTATGAAAGTTGAAATATTTAACAATGAACTATCTTGTTTTATAAAAATTATTCTTGTTTAATAATGAAACCATCATTTCACCAACTTCTAAAATGCATATTAATTTTACTAAATGATTTGAAACGATATTTATGAAGTTTTATTTAATTTCTGAGTTAATTGTTATGATGCATTACCGTGGTGAAATATTCCAACTTCAATAACCATTGTTAAAAATTGAGATTTATATAGATTAGATTACGATCTTTATCTGAGTCATATTTTTTGGCTAAAGCTTAGTCTAGAAGTTATAAAGCTTTGACTTTAGATTCTCACTGAAAGAACACAGAAATTTTCAAATATTTTTGTATGGCAGTGTATTTATCTATATGGTTTCAATAAAAAAGGGCAATATTTCTAATTTAACTTTTTTTTACATCACTCAGATTTTCTCAGTAAGTGAGCAGGTTGGTAAACATTTAGCAACACACTCCTATATATTACCTACCATACTTGTGTAAGACTGTCATCTGATATCAAATAACAATTTAGAACTGTATGGCTACTTCTAAGCATTTACCATCCATTTTGGTGAATTGTATGGAGCCTACTGCTTCTATACTGTTCTGCCACCCTTCATCTACTGAGATACATCAGAAATCATTTTATTATAAATATGACTAGCTTGTAAATCTGTTGTTGCAAACTTTACCAACAATTTTCCCCATCATACCTGATATAACAACATTTAGTTCACACTGCATAAGTACAAATAAAAATCAATTACAATATATGTATAGAGGGTGTCTCAAAAATATAGGTACAAACTTTTAGGGGAGATAGATAACATCTAAAGGAATGAGAATTGCATAGGAACCCATAACCGGAAATGTCACTGTAAGTCAGTAGGCGGCGCTGTTCATCAGTGCACTAGAGGGGAAATTTCGGATTTCCTCATTCGAGCAGTAGTCGGCTTACGAAGAGCATGCAAAGGTATTCGAACAGGGAGCTGGAAGACATGCACTTAGTGTGTGGAGTAGCCGAGGGCAATAGACATGTACCCCACAGAGACATGTACTGGGCCACCGTTTGTTTGTGTGCGCGCATCAAAATTTGTGCGATTATGGGTCATTATGGGTGTAACATTATGAAATGTATCATCTAGTACGCCATTTGTAATAATTATGTCCAATAAATGTTTTCCCATTAATCACTGTCTTGTGTCCTTTCAGATCTTGTACCTTTGCTACCATTTCCCATGATGTTTCCGGTTGAGTTCCTATGCAATTCTCATTCCTTTAGATGTTATATACCTCCCCTAAAAGTTTGTACCTATATTTTTGAGACACCCTGTATATAATTAATTCAATAGGTAGAAAAAATTTAATAATACCAATTAAAAATGGAAAATCACATCAACAAGAGTAAAATACTTGCAAGTGGAATAATCGTTTTTCTGTAGGTATCATTTTCAAGGTGGTACTTAAGATTTTATATCCAAAATTACAATTTATCCAAAAAAACTTAATGAGCCAGTCAAAAGATTTCTGTTAAATATTCATTTATATGCCCAGCATAAAGCAAACCCATCCCTATCATTGCTACCCAACAATGTTTATGGTTGTCAGTGTTATTCAGGGGGATTCATTAGGTACAGGAGACCCACAACTTCAAATATTGGGAGCAAGATTATTTTTGCATTAATTTTCTTAGAAAAATAAGTGACTTATATGCTGTAAAAAATGATACATTTAAAAAAAAAGTGAATTGGACATTCAGCTAAAGTTTGTCCAACAATATCCATTTTGCTACATCAATTGTTAAAAAAAAAGAGTAATCTTTAAAAATAAATTTTTGTCTTAAATCTGTTTATTTATTGGGTTATTTTATTTATTTATGTGGCACATTGCAACCCAAATTCTATATGTATTTAAAATAAAAGAAACCTCATATTGCGCACACTGTCTTACTCCAGAGACAGTAAATCAAGTACTGTTAAATTGCCCTGATTATCAACAATAAAGATACGTCCTCTTCAATAAAATGAGAAAAAAACCTAATCTAAAATGTTCTACACCATCAAAACTGCAAATTCACTCTCAAAATCAAGAAGCTACTGCTCAAATTGCTCCAACCTATAGGACATTATTGTCATCTATTGCCATATTAACTTTCAGCAAAAGCATTTCCTGAAAAAAAGATCCCCTTCCCCCCAGAAAAAAAAAAAAAAATGAAGTAGGGGAGGGGCTCATATTATGAGCCTAGAACTCAGAAGTGCTCCAGGCCTGCAATCTTCAATTCCCAGGTTCGGGTACCACTTGGGCAGGATGACCTTCTTTCCAAATCCCCCACCCCACCCCACCCCCAAAAAAACTCTCCATCCCAAAAAATTCTTATACACTTGTGGGTTTTTTAGCTGCTGAGTGTGACCAGCCTATCCAAAATCAGGAATAGAAAACAAAATTTAAAATTAAAACTATTTTACTTTCTTTATTGTAGAACCACTTAAAAAGTTCAGTTGGTTGTTTGGGGTTTTTTGGCGCATGAGCTACTGAGGCTATAATGCCCAAACGAGATAAATAGAAGCTAAAAGTCAAGTACCCCTGAACCAAAGTTAAAACCAGGTGCTGTAAAAGGCAAAAGATAAAACCAACAAGATGTATATATATATAACAGAAAAACAATAAAAACAAGATGTAAAGATAACAAACCAACAATATGTATATAGTAAAAAACAACCCAGGTGTAAACCTGGGTTAGATATAAAAAATACAAGGTAAAATCAAAGTCTATTAAAATAGCCACAATGCTTCAAAAAGGTAAAAACTGGCGGTAAAACACAATGATCAGATAAAAGATGTCCGAGTGTAAGAGGCTCGGACATAAAATTATGAAAGTTAAAATACATTTTACATTCGAAATTAAATGCTTCACATTCAATTAAAATATGCTTCACAGTTAAAATGGTGTCACAAAACTCGCACTTAGGTACATTGTCCGCCCGAAGAAGAAACGAATGAGTAATAAACGAATAACTTAAGCAGAGCCGAGCAAGTAAAACTTCCTCCTTGCGATTCCTGCAAAAACAAGACTGCTACGGTTTGGCAATGGGCTTGATCTTGAAGAGCTTGTTAGCAACTTGATCAGACCAAGATCTCTGTCACTGTGCCCAGAGCTCACTGGTGAAAAGCTGCCGGAAATCCACAAATGGAACAGGCAACAGAGAGTTGGACAGGGGTGTGGCTGACCTGGCAGCAGAATCTGCCAAATCATTGCCCCTGATTCTGACATGACCGGGCACCCAACAGAAGAGAATCATGGTGGTGGCTGCCAGACGATGGAGCTGCTGGCGGATCTTGGAGAGAACAGGGTGAGGCCGATGCCTCACCAAGATCAAAGCCTGTAGCGAGCTAAGCGAGTCGGAGTAAACACACACCGACGATGATGCTTAGCTACTATATGGTCCAAGGCAATGCTGATAGCATGCAACTCAGCAGTGAAGATGGAACACTGCTGTGGGATCTGGTCTGCAATGATTACATCACAGCAGACCATAGCTGATCCCACTGAAGTGCTGGACTTTGAGCCATCTGTGAAGACAGGCAAGAAGTCTGGGTGCGCAGCATGATGGCTGGCAAAGAGTTGCCGGTACACACAGTCGGGTGTAAAGGCCTTCCCCATCCTGCACAGGGAAAAATCGCAGAAAGGAGAAAGAGCGATCCAAGTTGGAAGTGGCTCAGCTGTCGACTGTGCGATGCTATCGAGACTGGTGTTGATGTCTCGCAGGTAACCTTGGACACGCAAACCGAAAGGACGAATGGCAGTCGGCCGATTCTGGTATAAGGTTTCCCACCGGGGACTGAAAACGCAGTCTCAAGTGGAATGGTCAGGCAGGGATCGCAATTTAGATGCATATTGTAGGGACAACTGCTGACAGCGAAGAGATAAAGATGGTTCGTTGGTCTCAACGTAAAGACTCTGGACCGGTGAGGTGCTGAAGGCTCCCGTGCAAACACGGAGAGCCTGGTGATGGAGGGGGTCCAGCACATTCACCACTGAATCCTGGGCCGAGTCGTACACCTGGGATCCGTAGTCCAGTTTCCATCGGACAAGTGCACGGTACAGGCGGAGCAAAGAACATCGGTCCCCCCACCAAGAAAGAGAGGAGAGGACCTTGATGATGTGCAATGCCCACGTGCACTTGGATCTGAGATGATGTATGTGAGGTAAAAAGGTCAATTTCTGATCAAATATGAGACCGAGAAACTTGGTCTCCGCAACAACTGGAACGATGTTACCCCTGAGCCACAGCTCGGGATCCAGATGAAGATTACACTTGTGGCAAAAGGGCACACAAGCGGTCCTCTGTGGGGAGAACCAAAACCCGTTTGCCGTCGCCCAAACCGAAAGATTGTTCAGGGTAATTTGCAGTTGTCTTTCAATGACCCTCATGCTGGACAAAGAGCAAAAGATGCTAAAGTCATCAACATAGAGGGCATTGCCTACTGATGGAGGAAGTTGTCTAGTAATAGAATTAATCTTGACAGCGAAAAGCGTAACACTCAGCACGCAGCCTTGTGGCACCCCCAAGTTCTTGAGGGTACGGCCGCAACAGAGTGTTACCGACACGGACACGAAAAGAACATGTCGATACGAAGTTGGAGATGAAGATCAGCATGCGACCTCTCAAGCCGAAACTGTGGAGGTCACGAAGAATGCCGAATCTCCAAGCCGTGTCGTAAGCTTTTTCGATGTCGAAGAAAATTGACACCAGGTGCTCTCTACATAAAAAAGAGTTTCTGATAGCCGATTCGAGGCATATCAGATGGTCAAGAGTTGACCGTTGCCTGCGAAAGTCACACTGGGTGTTGGAAAGAAGGTTGTGGTGTTCTAAATACCAGATGAGTCTGGCATTTACCATTCTTTCCAACAACTTGCACACGCAGCTCGTCAACGCGATGGGACGATAATTGCAAGGAATCTTGGGATCTTTGCCTGGCTTGCGGAAGGCCAAGACGATGGCCTCCCACCAGGAGTCCGGAAACTGCTCCTCAAGAAAAATGTGATTGAAGAGATGGAGCAGCCAATCCTTACTCGATGGTGAAAGATGTTGGAGCATGGCATAATGGACATTGTCCGGCCCTACAGCAGAGGCATGAGAAGAGTGCAGAGCAAGGCGAAGCTCCTCCACTGTGAATGGCCTGTTGTAAGGCTCCAGGCCATTCGAATGGAAAGACAGCGGAGAGCATTCCACCCTGCTCTTCTGGGCCAGAAACTCGGGGGAGTAAGAGGACGATGAAGAGATGGAGGAGAATGACTCCCACAGAGTGTCGGCAATTGTTTTGGGATCAGCAATTGCCTGCCCATTGTGCTTCAGGATCGATAACGAGTGGGACGTGTAGTTCCCACCCATCTTCCGGACTTTATCCCACACAACCTTGGAACTAGTCGTGCGGGTGATAGAAGACGTAAACTTGATCCAAGTTTCCTTCTGGCTCTGGTGTCGAACGAAACGAGCTTTCGCCCTGGCGCGTTTGAACTTTTCGAGGTTGGGGGTCATCGAATACCTCCGAAACACCCCCCAAGCCTTGTTCTGAGCCTTACGAGCTGCGGTGCAATCTGGATTCCACCACGGTTTCGGAAAGCGAGGAAACCATGTCGAAGTTAGAGGAATTGTTGATGCAGCTGCATCTACGATACAGTCCGTTATTTCTGCTACTGCCACATTGATGGGCTCCTGGTTGATAGAGTGGTCATCGAGCTCAAATAGCAGCTCGAAACCACCCCAGTCAGCACGACCGAGCCTCCACCGCGAGACGCGTGAAGGGCTACAAGGCCCCCCACGGGAGATGGTGCACACCACGGGGAGGTGATCGCTTCCATAGTGGTTGTCCTCGACCTCCCATGTAAAGAGTGGAAGGATCGAGGAGGAGCAGATGGTAAGGTCAATGGCAGTGAAAGAGCAGGTTGGGGAGTGAAAGTAAGTACTGACACCGGTGTTCAACAGGGAGAGAGAAGGATCCAGGAGCCAGTGCTCCAGGACCCCGCCCCTCCCGTTGGTGTCAGCACTGCCCCAAAGTGGACTGTGTCCGTTGAGGTCCCCCATAATGAGGAAGGGGGACGGCAGCTGTGAGACGAGTAAAAAGTTCAGTACATCCTCCCACCTAGGGAAGTAGTAAGTAGCAGTGTCAATATGTTTTAATCAACACACTTTATCACTTAAATACGAATTTTCTTGCCAAAACTTTAAAATATTAATTTAAATTTATTCCGCTTTCCTAATTTTTCACTCTCAAAAGGTGAAATTTAAATTAATGCAAAGTTGGCAAATACGAATAGCTTTATTTTATTAGTACTTATTGAAATGAAAAAGAATTTTGCTTAATCAAATAAAGAAAAAAGTGTATTTCTATAAGTTCGCAACACTAAAAAACTATCGATAGTATTGCTTGTTCTTGAAAAAACATCAATGACTATCAATGGTAAAAAAAATCAATAGTTTGCATCACTCTTTAACTCTTCATCAGTCGTGCTGTTTCATAACACAGATATTTGAACTCAGTGCGACAGACCTAGGATGCATTTTGCCAAATGAACAAACTGTGTTTTTTTCTTAAATGTTCATGCCTAGTGGGACATTAGTCCTGCAATTTGAAAATGCCCATTATATTATTTGTTAGACTTACAGACTGGTGAGACTGCTGGGTGTCTCAATCCAAAAATAAAAAGGTATTACTATCTTTCAAAATAGTGACCTGTTAAGATTAACTAAAGACTAAAACTAGTATAATAATTTGGTTCTCTCTAGGTTAGTTATAGTAGTGAAATTTGGATACTATGTAAACAAGATAACAGGAAACTAGATGCTTTTGATTCTAGATGCTTACACAGTATCTTGGGCATTAGGTGGTTCAACTTTGTAACTAATGATGAGGTTGGGTTGTTTTACCTCTGAGCGACACTTTTTTGCACACCATGGGCTAAATGGCCAGGTCACATGGACCCCGAAGGCTCAGAGAAGGTTGGGGAAGGGGACCCACTGGAACAGCTGTTGGAAGACAGATGGTAGCCTCCCGTCAAGGCCATCCAGCGTGTTCTTTAACGTGCACAGGGTATGGCTCTCCCACACACGGGGCCACGGCTTAACATCCCATCCGACGGACAGCGGCCTTTTCAAACCCATCGGTGCCCCCTACTGACCGTGGGCAGGGCGGGGAATTTTGCGGAGATAAATCTCAACGCTGACCCAGCTGGGACTCGAACCTGGGAACTACAGATTACGAGCCTGGCGCGCTACCGACTGAGCCACCCCCACCCCCAATGATGAGGTTAGGCAGAGTAGTCAGCAACATCCTTTCAGAAGCATATTGTGCAGAGAGTGACTCTGTTGATTTCGCCATGTTGCCCATATGGATAATCATAGATTAACGAATAGGGTTATGAACAGTGTGCCTAAAGGCCTCACAAAGAGGGGAGACCTAGGATGCAGTGGGCAGACAATATCACATAGGACTTTGTTAGAATTGGTATGCAGTTGCCAGATACAGCAGATATAGCTCAGGACAGATATGCATGGAGAACAAAATTGCATAGTCTAATTGGACCTCTGTAGCCTATGGCTGCTTGAGGATGATGATGATGAGACTTCTATTAAGTTAATATCTTTAATTCTCTATGACATAATTAAGTATTTTAAAGCACTTGCAACAAAATAACTATGCTACCTTACTAGTATCAAAAGTACAGAATGACCGAGATTTTATGTGTGTTGACATGATGGGTTGGCTTGTTTAACTCCTGAGCGGCACTTTTTTGCACACCGTGGGCTAAATGGCCAGGTCACATGGACCCCGAAGGCTCAGAGAAGGTTGGGAGAGGGGACCCACTGGAACAGCTGTTGGGAGACAGATGGTAGCCTCCCGTCAAGGCCATCCAGTGTGTTCTGGTATGGGTGCACAGGGTATGGCTCTCCCGCACACGGGGCCACGGCTTAACGTCCCATCCGACGGACGGCGGCCTTTCCAAGCCTATCGGTGTCCCGTACTGACCGTGGGCAGGGCGGGGGAATTTTTGCGGAGATAAATCTCAATGCTGACCCAGCTGGGACTCAAACCTGGGAACTTCAGATTACGAGCCTGGCATGCTACCGATTGAGCCACCCCTGCCCCCGTTGACATGACAAGTGAGAAGATCTTTATAGATAAAAGTAGTCCCGATAACAATAAATATAAAACTTTTTTTTCTACTTTACTTATTAAAACAGACATTTCTTTATAATAATATAGTTTCCATTTTTAGTTTTGTTTATATTAAAAAAATCAATTTATAAAGAGTTAAAAAATTTATTAATTAGTTTTAAAATTTTTGGTATCTATATCAAATAATTGGTATCTATATCAAATAATTTTATACCCTAAAATATATAAATCTAATGAGTGGGTGGTTGGTTATTTGGGGTTTTATGGTGCATGGGCAAATAGGCCATAATACACCAAACAAAACACAATATAAAAGATAAAACAATAAATATTTTGTGGAAAAAACATGTATACTGCAACCAAAATTTAAAATAAAAGCGCTACATTGTAAATTGGTAAAACAACAAATAAGTTTATAAGTACAAAGTAAAATAACTTTAGAAATACAAAATCAAATAATCCCAGGTGTAAGAGACCTGGGTTGTATAATACAAAATACAAGGTAATTATAGGGTAAAATCAAAATCAAGTAAAATAGCCACAATATTTTAAAAAGGAAAAAATCGGTGGTTAAATGCAATGTCCAATAATAGAAATAATCTTGATAGTGAAAAGTGTAACTCTCAGAATGCAGCCTTATGGCACCCCCTGTTCTTGGGGGGTATGGCCGCAACAGTGTTGCTGACACAGATACAAAAAGAACATGATGATAAGAAGTTGTAGATGAAGATCAACATGTGATCTCTCCAACTGAAGCTATGGAGGTCACGAAGAATGCTGAATCTCCAAGCCATGTCGTATGCTTTTTTGATGTCAAAGAAAACTGACACCAGGTGCTCTCTATGTAAAAATGAATTTCTAATAGCTGATTTGAGGGGTATCAGATGGTCAAGAGTCGACGGTTGTCTGCGAAAGCCATACTGGGTGTTAGAGAAACGTTGTGATGTTCTAAATACCAGAAGAGTCTGGCATTTACCATTCTTTCCAACACCTTACACACACAGCTCGTCAATGCAATGGGATGATAATTAGAAGGAATACTGGAATCCTTTCCTGGCTTTTGAAAGGCCAAGACGATGGCTTCCCCAGGAGTCCGGAAACTGCTCCTCAAGAAAAATGTAATTGAAAAGCCGATCCTTACTCAATGGTGAGAGGTCTCTGTAAACAAAAAGGTTCAATGTCTACAGATGGACAGACAGACAGATGACAAAGCGAAACTATTATCTCGTTTTCTTTGAAAACAAGATGAAAATAAAAAAAGTTTTAGTTTCATGAATAAAAGTAACATCCTTTATGATTGAATATTCATATTTTCCCATTTCACAACTATATTTTGTTCCATATAATACCCAAAGCTATCATCCTAATCTCTATAACTTATGATAACTTACATTTACATGTTCCTCTTAATCCTTACACTCTGACACCAAGCTAGGCCATTGCTCTTCTCACGTAGGTCACGAAAAATCTTGGAGTCTGTTTTCTTGTTTCATTTGATCCATCTAAAATAGAAACATAATCAGGTTTGTAAAAATCTATAGGTGCAGAATAACCAGAAAATACTTTTAAATACTGTGGGACGAATTGTAAACTAACACACTGTAATTTTTATGTTTTGTATATGTTAGTATCATGGGCTGTTGGCAGGAAATAGGGGGTCTTAGAATATTTAATAAAAATTTATCTGAAATACAATCAGGTGTAGCAAAGATTAATGTTTTTTGTTTTAATGAAATTTATATCTTTATTTTTTGTGTTTTCTTTTGTTTATGGAGGCATAAAAATTTATTTTCATTTATTGTTATGGAAAATTATGTTTCCCATTTTTTTTTTTGAAAAACCTTAGTTGTATTATGGTATGAAGCAGTGTTCACAAATGCAAAACATTTCACTATGCTTTTCATTATAGCCAAAAATTTCTACCATTTTTGCTAGAGCAAAATTTAAATTGTGTTCTTATTTAATGTTATAATGAAATATTTTTAGTACATATCATCATCATCATCCTCCTCAAGAAGCCATGGGCTACAGAGGTCCAACCAGACCATGCAATTTAGTTCTCCAAGCAAGTCTGTCCTAAGCTACATCTGCTGCATCTCACCACTGCACACCAATTCTAATAAGGTCCTGTTTGACATTGTCAGCCCACCGCATCCTTGATCTCCCCCTCTTTCTGAAGCCTTTAGGCACACTGTTCATAACCCTATTCGCCAATCTATAATTATCCATACGGCAACATGGCCAAACTAACGGAGTCTCTCTCTGCACAATATGCTTCTTAAAGGAGGTTGCAAACTCCTTTGCCTAACCTCATCATTAGTTACAAAGTTGAACCACCTAATGCCCAAGATACTAGGTAAGCATCTGGAATCAAAAGCATCTAGTTTCCTGTTATCTTGTTTACAAAGTGTCCAAGTTTCACTACCATAACTAACCCTAGAAAGAACCAAACTATTATACAGTCTAATTTTAGTCTTTAGGTGTATACGCCTATTTCTCCACAATCTCCATAGATTCTTAAAAGTCCCGGCAGCAATCCCTGTTCGTCTGTTAATCTCATGCCGCACATCACCATTATCTGTTACATAGCTCCCAAGGTAATTAAACTGTGACACCTTCTCAAGACTGCAACCATTCAGATTAACTGAATCACAACCTGCCTGACCAATTTTCATCACTTTAGTTTTCTCTCTGTTTATAACCAAACCTACTCTACTACCAGTCTCATCAACAGCTCGAATGAAAGAGTTCATCTCATCAACATCATTTGCCAAAAGGGCTAAATCATCAGCATAATCTAAATCAGAAATTTTATTATCTCCAGACCATTTAAGGCCAAAATCTTTCCCTTGAAGTGAATTTCGCATAATGTAATCAATAACCAAACTAAAGAGAAAAGGAGACAAAATGTACCATTGTCGAACACCAGAAGTAATGCAAAACCAATTGCTACAATTCTTACTAACTCTCACACACCACTCAGTGTTATTATAGAGAGCTTTCATTATGTTAACTAACTTGTCTGGTATACCATATAATCTCACAATCAACCACAAATTATGACGATCAACAGAGTCAAAAGCCTTTTTGAAATCAACAATGACAATATCTGATCCACACATCCCCTACCACTTCTCAATCCACACTGCTCATCACGCAATTGACTGTCAACCAGATTCTTAATTCTATTAAGCACAATCATGGAAAGAACTTTACCTGGAACAGAGAGTAGGCTGATACCCCTATAGTTATCACAAGAACTGCGATCACCTTTATTTGAAAATGTATTATATATAATAATATACATATACAAAATAATAAAGTTATAAATTTAATTATATATGCATGCAGTAGTGTCATTAACTAATTGGCACTAGTCAGATCAAAATAGTTGCTAAAATTTTTGAAAAAAAAAATAATAAGTACCATATAAAAATGTTAAACATACGTATATTAAAAAATTGCAAGAAATTTTTTAAAGACAAGTAAAACGGTGAACAAAATTATACACCAGAAAGGCTTTCCCGATCTTTATTGTCACTTGCACACCCCTACATTATTTTATTTTACTAGAACTGGTCCTGGTCTTGAAGGTTCAGTCTTTTAACAGTTGCTCATCCCCTTTTAATTTCTGAGTCTTTGGAATGTTTGTAACCTGCCCATGCACTCAACTTCATCAAATAGTCAAAACATAGTAGTTTTGCTGCATTTTAAGCTGTATTTCTATTAAAATAATTCTATTACATTGTCACATTATTTATTACATAATCTTATTACAAAAAAAAAGATATAATAATTTCTTTTTTTTTTCACAAATGTAAAATTTTATAAACTTTCAATTAGCCAAAACTTATCTAATTGATTCTTACTATTATTAAAATAGAGCTATCAATTTAGAGAAATTTTAAAATCTTTGCATTTAATCCCCATTACTAACTGACGGCTGATAAATTCCAATATGTTTTCCCACACTGAGAGAATCCCTTGTACCTATTGAGACCACCATCACTGCACAAAGCAATGTTGACATATTCACCAACCACCTATATCCATTCATGGCTATCCATTTCTCGCAGTAGGATACCTTCTTTGAACAAGATAATGCCCCATTTCATTGCTCCTGTTTATTGAATGACTGGTTAGAGGAGCATTTAAGTGAGTTCACAATCCTCAAATGGCCCTCTCACTCTCCAGATTTCACCCTATTGAATATCTGTGGGAAAAAGTGATGTATTTGAGCCAGAAACCCACCACTGGCAATTCTTGGTGCTTTATGGATGGCTGTCCTGGAATCATGGTCTGCAATATCACCCAAATGTTTCCAACACCTGGTACAGTCCATGCCATGATGTGTTGCTACTGTTGTAAGGGCGAAAGGAGGATCCATATATTATTAGGTGGGTGGGTATAATAAATTGTCCTTTCAGCAGTGTATACTAATTCCCTTAAATTTCATTTCTATTAAAGTTCAGAATTAATAGATTAAATGGCTAGTTATAGATGAGAATATACCTAAAAATTCATTCTTAGGGAAACAGAGCACACTAACTGGTTTATATACCTGAATGAGAAAAGCTGTTCATTTAAATTAATTTGACTAATATCACAAATAATTTTTGCTTGGGGGTATTGTTTTATTACACATTATTTATGCTTCACAAAACCTAAATGGTTTTTATTAAATTTCATAGTAGAAGATTTATGGCTAATGGAGTAAAACTCTAATACAGGCATTTTTGTTGTTATTCCGGGGTCAGTTTCAAGAATTCTGATATTCATTTGCAAAAAGCAAACACAAAAAAAGGAAGCTCAGAGAGGGTGGCCAATCAAATGTGGGAGCAGTTACATAATGAAAAAGAAATATATGAATAAAAAAAATACAAGGAAGTGTCTAAAGTTGGATATTTGTTTGTTTAATGAACGTAGACAAAACTATAGATCTTTTTAAAGTCAAATTTGTGTTTTGTCCATAAATATAATATGCTTGCAATTGTGAAAGTATTAATTCCCATGCGATTTAGATACTGAAAGAAATTTTCCTTTTTGATATTTTTTGCAATGAAGCAAGAAATTATCTATATCCTCTACAAATCTTCATGTGTTGTACAGTGGAGAATCTGTTTGTTTATTTCTGAATTTGATGCAATTCAAATTTGTTATTCCAGTTCTGTCTTCTGATCAGGAAACTCTTTCAAGGGATGCATTTTTTAAAAAAGGTGTGTAAGTACCTAGCATCAGTTTGAAATCATTAATGACTTTTTTTTTCTTGAAATATTCAGAGTTACTTGTTGATATCATTCAAATACTGATTATTGGACTCTTTTGAGATATGAGTATACTGTAGATTTTTCGAAAGTTAATCAGCTATATCATCCCCAAAAATATCAGTATGGCTAGGGACTCACACTATGGTAATAGCTTTAACCTATCTATGTATTGCTTTTCACTTGCCACTTGCCGGATTGTGCACTTGTCAAAACAGTTGTTCTACCATATCTTTCAAATAAAGATAGACAAACTTTATGATTTATGTCAAATGATAGCTTGTAATGTGAGGGAGTCTCATAGGTTATAAAAAATTACACCCCCATGCTTTCTTCCTCCATAAAAAGGGAACTATGAACATGATTGTTCTGCTATACCTTTGGAATGTAAGGGCCTCAAGTAACAGGCTATGCATCAAATGAAAGCTTGTGAAATGAGGAGTGAAAGGTGACAATATGCAAAGAATTGTTCTACTACATCTTTCAAAAGTAATGGTCGAACATAACATGTTGTATGTCAAATAAAAACTAATGAATGTTGTGGACAATAAAAATATACTATAAATAAATTAAAACACAGCTACTTTAAGTATACATTTAATACACGATTAAAGCTGTATCACATCAATAAAAAACTAGATATAAGGATGAGGTGTGCTTACAAGGTTCGGCAGCTTAAGCCGAATTGAACCCCTTGGCTATTAAACCAAACGCCCTCTGCCTACTTTGTTATTTGACAAAAATAATTGTCTTAACTCATTATTTTCCTTTACTGTCATAAAGGAGACTTAGAGATTGACAAAAAATAGTTACCAGTTTTCTGAAACTTGGCTGGTACAGTGGCTAAGGAAGACCTTTTACCCAATGATGGAATTATCTGCCCGATGTTCACAGCAATAGGCCGTTTTGTAGCTTACCAATCCTTTTTGATGTTGGAAAGTAACAGACCGATATCGAAGCATCAGATGTAAGTCACATTGCTGCGATATTTGTAGACAACATTCCTCGATGTTAGGTGTAAGCTTTGTCATATTTTGTCAGCAGTTGCTAGTAGATATCACTTGGCTGTCCTTATTGTCTGTTAATTGGGTGGATTGCCGAAACACATCGCTATGCATGAAATTATGGAGTTAATATTTTAATTTTTAACTTGTTAGGCTTAAATGTCCTTTTTTAAAAGTTAAATATAAGTTCTTTTAAATGGCTTGAATAAGCATGAGTGTTGTGCAGCTTTTTGACCATTAGTACCAGTTAATGCATAATAACATCAGTAATAAATAACAGACAATAAGGACAGCCAAGTGATATCTACTAGCAACTGCTGAAAAAGTATGACAAAGCTGACACCTAACATCGAAGAATGTTGTCTACAAATATCGTAGCAGTGTGACTTACATCTGATGCTTCGATATCAGTCTGTTGCTTTCCATCAACTAGTGCACATCAAAAAGGACTGGTAAGCTAAGAAGTACGAAATGGCCTATTGCTGTGAACATTGGGCAGCTAATTCCATCATTGGGTAAAAGGTCGTCCTTAGCCACCAGGGCCCCCAAGCCAGGATCTTTGGCGGGCCCCACTACCTAGGCTAAGGTTAAGGGCAGCGTGCTGCTCTATAGGATTTAGGATAAAATAAGTCAGCTTAAATGATGACAGAAAAGTGATATTTATATTTATAAAAAAAATTATAAGGATTTACATAATAAAAACTTACAATAATATCAAAAATTATCTCAAAGTATATTTTCTAGCTTTGGTCATCGCAAATTTTTCAATAATTTCAGTAAAATCAACTTGCTTAGCTAAATCATTTTCGATGCACAAAATTGAGTACGAATGGTGATAAATCACAAAGACGAAACAAAAAGTAATTATGATGAGAGTATAATGTAATGTGCCTAATAAAATAATTAATTTTAATTGGATGGAATCTCACTTACCTGGATGACCTGCCACACCAGCCCCCCCCCCCCCCCCCCCCAATCCTGGTCCCAGGCTGGAGCCCTGTCACCTTCCCCCTTCTGGGGGCCATGTTAGCCGCTGTACCAGCCAAGTTTCAGAAAACTGGTAACTATTTTTGGTCAATCTCTAAGGCTCCTTTATAACAGTAAAGGAAAATAATGAGTTAAGACAATTATTTATGTCAAATAACAAAGTAGGCAGAGACTTAGTTAGATTTATAGCCAAGGGGCTCAATTCGGCTTAAGCTGCAGAAACCTTGTAAGCACACTTCATCGAGTTTTTTTTAAATAATTTTGATGTAATACAGCTTTAATCGTGTATTAAATGTATAAAAATATACCCCTCCCTTGTTTTCTTCCTCCTAAAAAGATGAAATTTGAAAGTTGTTCTTCTATTATACCTTCTGAATGCAAGGACCTACAGCTATGAGTAGCATGTCAAATGAAAACTCTTATGAGGACCATCATAGCAGGCCTCAATCTTAATGAGTTATATCTCAAAGTCTATGATGCCTCTAATGTCATGGACTACCTCAAACACAACTCCAAAAAAAGGGGGGAGGAAAAATGTGGTCAACAGATAAGAATCATACAACAAATTGGTGTTTTGTTTCAGGTTTTATGGTGCATGAGTAACAATGGCTATGAAGTACCAAATGACGAATGAAGAAGATAAAAAATACTGAACCAAAGTTAAAAAGCACACATGGAGAACAGGGAAAGACAGAAACAGTAGATATAAATGATAAAAATAACAGTAAAAATATGTAAAACAATAATAAGAGAAAAATCAACTCAGGTGTAAAAGACCCAGGTCACAGACAGAACAAATGCAACAAAACCAAAATATCATTAATGTGTTAAAAACACTCACAATAGTGTAAAAGACAAACATGGGTGATAAAACAGAGTCATTGGATAAAAACTGTCTGAGTGTAAGGGATTAGATGTAAAATCACGGAAATAAAATAAAAATGACATTCTAGTTTAAAAGCTGGACATTTGATTAAAATATGCTTTACAGATCAAATGCTGTCATAAAACTCATACCTAGGTTAATCATCTGCCCGTAACACATAAGAATGTGTAACAGACAAATCACATAAGCAGAGCTGAGCAAGTACAGGGTGTTTCAAAAAGGACACAATCCTAAATATAAGAGAGTAGAACTTACACACAAGTACATTTTATGCCATAATATTAGTCAGCTGGCATTACTGCACTCAAGGTTAACAGCATTTTGCAGTTGAAATGACCTTGTCACACGCTAGTCTCACTCAAGCATTCATTCCTTTGTGTTGTGTCAGCATGTCGTTTTCCAAAAATGAACATGTATTTATTGTTGAGACTTATTGTACGTACAAATCTTACAAATGTGTGAGAGAGGAGTTCGAGTTGAAGTTTTCTGTCTGCAGTTCCCAACAAGTCAACAATATCTTGTTTGATAAATTTCATGACACTGGGTCTGTACAGTATTGAAAGAGCCCAGGCTGGCCATCACTGTTAACTGCCAAAGTTCTTGATGATGTGTCTCAGTGTTTAACTTGCTCACCCACAAAATCTCTTAGAAAGTTATGTTCACAGGTTGGACTGTCACCAGCTACTACTACAGTTTTCAGGGCTACAAAGAAGTTAAAATTTCTTGCCTACCGCATTGGTATCATTCACGAACTGAAAGAACGACCATGAAAAATGTTTACGGTACTGTCGTTGGTTTCGTTCTTTTGTTGTTGAAAATGGAATTGAGGTGTTGGGCTGTGTATATATCAGTGACGAGGCTTGGTTTCACTTGGATGGGTATGTGAACAGTCAAAACAGTCGAATATGGAGCAGTGAAAATCCTCACACATTTCACGAACGACCATTACATGCAAGGAAAATTGGTGTTTGGTGTGCAATTTGCCATTGTCGTGTGATAGGGCTTTATTTTTTTGACTCAACTATAACTGGTGAAGTTTATTGTGACCTCATCCAACAGTTTATTGCACTGTTGATGTGAATGACAAGAATGTTGTTTTCAACAAGATGGAGTGACCGCCCATACTGCAAATGACACAATGGTCATGTTGCAGGAATTTCTTGATCATTTGATTTCAAAAAAATTGTGGCCCCCCAAGATCCCCAGATCTTACTCCTCCAGATATTTTCCTTTGGGGATATCTCAAATGTGTAGTGTTTCAAAACAATCCTCATACTCTAGAAGGCTAACATTGAAAGAGAGATTTTAAACATAAGAAAAATGGCTGCAAATGTCATGAAATGGGTACGAACCTGCATCCAGGTTGCAGGAAATAACTTTCAACATCTGTTATAAAGGTAAATATATGTCTAATTTGCATCTTTTGCAAGTTTAAATAGAAAAATACAATAGAGGGTTGTGTCCTTTTTGAAACACTTTCTCCATGCAATTCCTGTGAAAACATGACTGCCACATTTGACAATAGGCTTGATCTTGAAAAGTTTACCAATTTGTTCAGACAAAGATCTCTGCCACTGTACACAGAACTTGATGGAGAAACATTACAGCAAGTCCAGGAATGAAACCAGCAGTGAAGAGTCGTACAGGGGTGTGGCCAACTTGGCAACAGCGAGCTGCTGGCAGATCTTGGAAAGAATAGGATGAGATTGAGGACTCACTGAGATCAAAGCTGGTATAATGCATTCACTGATGATGACACCTAGCCATTATGTGATCGAAGGCAATACTGATAGCATGCAACTCTGTGGTGAAGATGGAACACTGTGGTAGGATCTGGTCTGAAATAATGGTATCACATCAGACAAAAATCTACCAAAAGTATTATTAGTTACATTAGACACTATTAACCGTCCCGTGGCCGAGTGGTTAGTGCGCTTGGCTACTGATCTATGGGACTTGGGTTCGAGCCCCGGGTAAGGCATGGATGTTCGTGTTGTTTTCTGCTGAGGTCCTACCATCCTCTCAGATCTTCTACTGTGGCATATAAACTGCCAGGTTCCTGTCAGACCTCTGTGGCAAGCAGCTGCTTGAGGGGGTATTTATTTTTTTATTTAGACACTATTGCAATCACGAAACCTCAATCAAATAGATCATAAGATCCCATATCACCTTCTGAAATTCTACTGACTCATCACTTGCCAGCAAGAAGGTAGAAAAATAAATTTGTCACTTGCTAGCATCCCTGAAGTTCCTCTCATTACCCATCCTCTATGGCATGGTATGTAAAATTTCCTTCATAACTTTTGATACTTGGTAGCACAGACATTTGATGAAATGCTTCAAAACGTTTAACAGTATCAGAGAATTAAATATTTTAATTTCATTTTATATTTCTTATCAGTACAGTATACTCAAACCATAGCTATGAGTGAAAATCACGCACAGGTGGTCACCACACTGAAATCGTCTTAAGGGGTAATTAATAAAGTGAAGTGTATGTAGTTACCACAAGTCCTCCAAAAGGAGGGCATCCTCCTGGAATTTTGGAAAAAAAAAAACATGAAATATTCTTTTTGTGTAACTCATAACATGTTTCAAATTAAAACACTCTTTTTTTTGTACTTTTTTAAAATTTTTTGAACCCATGGTTATAATATAATTTACTGTAAATGCATATTATGAATGCTAAATTAACTCTGTTAATGATGTAAAAGTACTATTTTCTGTAATCTCAATATGTGCAGTTACATGCCACATTGAAAGAAGTATGCACTTTAGAAAACTGCAAAAATTTTGCTTCCACTCATGAATAGATGGAGCTATGAAAGTTGAGAGCAGATTTTTTGAAACATAAAAGACAGTGAAGGAATTAATGACTACTCCTAGTTTGTAGGAACCTTCTCATACAAGTGCATGCCCTACCAAAATCACTGCTGACCACTACTTCAATCAGAGTTTATAGAAACACCTTCTGCAACTGCAAATAGTTACTAATCATTATACCACTTAAGGCAAAGTACCTCTTGATTCCTTATCAAGTATGAACAAAAATTGGCACATCATATTTGAAGTATATTTAATAAGTATTATGCTAAATACTGAAAGAAACTCGCCAATTTAGTATTTACTAATAAATTACCACTTTGAAGTCGATTCAACTAGAGGAAAAATTGTCTTGAGCCGGGTGGGATACAAACCCACGACACTCTTAATAACATGTCAGGTGCTCTGGATCACTGAGCTACCAGCCACCAATCAAGATCTCCTCTAATTAATGCTATGAACAATCCATTTATGTTACATATAAGCACTATGCTGGCAATGTTAGCCACACACGGCTTTCTATTTGCCATGCAGATGGAAAGTGTCTTACAAGTATACTGATGAAAAATACTGAAAGAAATTCGACAATTTAGTATTTACAAATAAATTACCACTTTGAAGTCGATTCAACTATAGAGGAAAAATTGTCTTGAGCTGGGTGGGATATGAACCCACGACCTCCTGATAGCTCCCACGGCCGGTAGCTCAGTGGTCCAGAGCACCTTACATGTTATCAGGAGGTTGTGGGTTTGTATCCCACCCAGCTCAAGACAATTTTTCCTCTATAGTTGAATCGACTTCAAACTGATAATTTATTAGTAAGTATTATGCCTTTTTCTGACTCAACTGTTAGTTGGTACTTGACATAAAACTTTGTTGAAAAAAACTTTTTTTTTTTTACAAATTGAAAGCATATCCTCCTTTGTCCTCCACTTTTGCTTTATTGTCATCTTTAGTGTTCCATTTCTAGCTTTTTTGTCCTCCTTTTAGAGCACTGGCATCTGGTAACCCCAAGTGTATGGGACAAAAGTACGGTGTCCCAGTAGTACCATTTTTCCCTGTTTTAAGCAAATAATGAACGATTTAGGGATTTTTTAATGTGAAATAAATATTAATATGCCTAAATACTTGCTAATTCTATTGCATTCATGGATTTCAGCATTATTGGGGGAAAACAAAGGAAACTAATAATAATATGTAGGGTTTTTATCTAGTGTAATGCTTTTAAACTAATTTTTGTTCTTAAAAATAAAAGCAAATTTTTCAGAAAGAAATAGAAACTTTTCACTTACATTTCAATTTTTATTATTCAACTTGCATGTTCTAATCTAGATCCAAATTAGCATTTTTTTTTTAGAATAACATATATTGGAAATTCAGAGTAACTTTAAAATTCATCAAGAGAAATCAATGATTAAACGAGGTATGGAAATTACTGAAAGTCGAATTAATGATCGACTCTAAGATATCAACAACAACAGATACAAAATTGCAGTATTCCCATATCGAAAATGTGTTGAGAAATGATTTTTACCAAAGTGACAAAAAATTTTTGTCTCTTGAAAGTCACATTGTTTTAATAGGAAAATCATTGTTTTTTCCCCCCTCTTTCGTCCCTCTGTTGATTACTAAAGTTGTGGTGCAGTCAAAGGAGAGCATACTCTTTCAGCTTGAGTCAAAAGTTTGACCCTATAAAATAGCTACAGAGTATCTTGTAAAATGCTTCCACTTAAATATAAGGGAATTTTTTTCAAGCTATTTTGGTTATCCAATTTACACAATTTTTTGGAGTAATTGATGCTCTACTAATCTAGCATCAAGATATCATTATTTGTTCTTTCTACTGCTCACATAACACACAACATAATCAATTCAATAGTATCAATTTTTTGCAGTGCTATTAACAATTTACAAGTCCCCTCATTAGTACAGGGGTATTGCATTGCCTCGCTGTGATACAGTGGTCAATCCCCCCCCCCCCCAAACTCATTACTTAAATTTGTGGAAGCCTGTGCCCAGTCATCCCCATTAAATTGTAAATTGCCTTCCATGGTTCTCAAAAATGTTAGAATTTTCAGTTCAGTAGAATATAAAATTATTAACAAAAACGTATTTAAAAGATGAAAGTAGAAAACATGAATAATATATGCACCTCACAACAGATTGAGTAAGAGTTAAAATAAGAATTTGAGAAGCACAAATCTGTTTTCCCAATTTTGCTTCTGGCACTAATTAAGACCGGACCCAGACAGCTATGGCAGATGTGAACATGCATTGTCCATGAACACTTAACGACTCTCTGAGAGACAACTTTTGTCCGTCTAGTTCTGCCCTCTTACTCAATATTTTACTAATCATTCAAAGCATTACTTACTCCCACTTGGTACTCCCTGTAGGCAGTAATGGAACCTCAAGTATGAGGTTTTCATATAGATTGGTATCTAAAGGGTTAAACTGTAGTAGTGTAATTAAAAATCAAGGAATTATCAAAAGGAATGATCTCTGTTTTAAAAATAAATGCCCAGTTGAAAGAACATTAAAGGGTACAAGAAACAGTTTATATATATATAAGTTATATTATTATAGTAGGGTACAATTAACCATCTTACTGGTATGTTAAATATTTACTGGCCTACTTTAACCACAGGGTGTAAAGACCTTCCCTGTTCTGGAAAGAGAAACATTGCAGGAAGGGGGAAATTGTGAGCCAAAGTGGAAGTGGCTCAGCTGTTGACTGAGCAACACTATCGAGACTGATATTTATGTTGTGAGGTAGCCTTGGCCACACAAACTGAAAGGACAAAGGGCAGTCAGGCGATTATGATAAAGCATTTCCCACTGACTGAAAATGCAGTGCCAAGTGGGATGGCCTGGCAGGGATCACAATTTGGACACCTGTAAGGTAGTCATTCGAAAGAGCATGAGTGGCACAAGTTTTCACTGAAATGAAGGCTTTCGGAAACTAAGAATTCATGTTGGACATGAAAATAATTAACATAATTTGAAAAATGTGATTTTGCTTCTTTTTAACATGTTCTTTAAATTAATAAATATATTAAATAATGCTTTGAATAATAAATATTGATTTTCTTTTCCACTGCACATTACATTCTTAGTATATAATGTTTTTTGGACAACTTAGACCCAACTTACACATTTTGCCAAACTTTTAGAGTTTTAGACCTGAGCAACACTGGGTAAATCTGCTAGATATAAATAATTTAATTAACAGTGTTAAAATAGTAAATAAATAACTTTTCAAGAGAAGAGTGCTGAAATAACTTACCATGATGTTTCCATTTTTTGTTACATTAGTGGTCTGGGTGTGGAACACACCCCAGACACTTTTTTGAGTGGTTGTCATGAACAACTAATATTGCATAAACTGAAAGATTCTGCATTGTGAGACTTCAATGGATGTCACAGATACATAGAAACTCAAGTTGCTAACATGACAGTTTCATGAACTGATGTAAGACAGCTATACTGAAGTAGCTCACATTCTGCCAGACCCTTTGGTGGATTCAACGAACTAAGGGGTTCCCTGGTGAAAAATGAGTTTTTCAACTTTACTAGGCCTTTTGGCCAAAATACAGCCTATTCACATCTAAATTATTTTTTCCTTTGACAAAAAAAAAATCAATAAGTTTATAAGAAAATTAGATTTGGGATTTCTAAAGTAGGAACTTGAAATATTGCTTTTTAACATGTTACTACACTGAAGTGTTATTGATAGGACACGTTATCCAAATTCAGTACCGCAAGTCCTGCATTTGTGCGCATGCATGGCTGAAACTCTGGTCACATATAGCTCTCAGCTTTGGCTTCCCTAAGCATTTGTCGTGAGAAGTGTAATGGGAAAGGTGTGGGATTTAGATGCATTTGACAGAGGACAGATCATAGGTGCCCAACGAATGAGACACTCGATCTCAAAAATTGTCAACAAACTTGGATTTTCTTGTACGGCAGTTTCAAGAGTGTTCTGGGAATATGAAAATTCCAGCTAAAAAATAAACACCGGGACAAACTGCAAACCGATAGGGGCCAGACATTATCTGAAATCACCTACCATCTGAAAGCAGGTTCCAGCTAGGAAGTCAGTGCATGGACCGTGAAATGTTCACTTCATTGTCTCGGCTTTGAGAGCCACCGACCTACGAGAGTCCCATTTCGAACAGCACACCAGGCTCAATGCCTTGCCTGGGCTAAAGAACATCAAAACTGGGCCATCTAAAATTGGCAACGGATAGTCTGGAGTGATGAATCCCGATTTAAACTTAATCACACCGATGGGAGACTGAGGGTATGGCGCCAACCCCATGAAGCCATGGATCCTGTATGTCAGGTCAGAACATTACAAGCTGGTGGTGGCTCAGTGATGGCCTGAGGTGTTTTCAGTTGGACATCTATGGGACCTTTGGTATGTGTACCAGTCACTCTCAATGCATCCTGGTACGTAGAACTCGTGGCTGACCATTTACACCCATTAATGGCAATCATGCATCCCAATGGAGATGGTGACTACCAGCAAGACAACTGTTCATCTCACAGGTCCAGGTTGGCTACTGCATGGTTGCAGGAGCATTCTGCTGACTTTGAAATAATGAATTGGCCACCTAGAAGCCCAGATTTAAATCCCATTGAAAATCTTTGGGATACCGTCAAGCAGAGTGTCTGTGTCCCATAAGTGATGACCTCTGAGATAATTGTGGAGAGCTCTGGAGGATGCATGGGTCGCCATACCTGTGGAACATTTACACAAGCTTGTGGAGTCCTTGCCTCATCATGTGGCGGCTGTTCTCAGGTCCAGAGGGGTCCAACACGTTACTAGATTGCTATCCCCAATTCAATGGCACTTCATCATCATCATCATCATCATCATCATCATCCTCAAGCAGCCATGGGCTAAGGAGGTCCAACCAGACCACGCAGTTTAATTCTCCAAGCATATCTGTCCTGAGCTACATCTGCTGCATCCGGCCACTGCACACCAATTCTAACAAGGTCCTGTTTGACATTGTCTGCCCACCGCATCCTAGGTCTCCCCCTCCTTCTGAAGCCTCTAGGCACACTGTTCATAACCCTATTCGCCAATATATAATTATCCATACGGGCAACATGGCCAAACCAGCGGAGTCTCTCTCTGCACAATATGCTGCTTAAAGGAGGTTGCAGACTCCTTTGCCTAACCTCATCATTAGTTACAAAGTTGAACCACCTAATACCCAAGATACTCCGTAAGCATCTAGAATCAAAAGCATCTAGTTTCCTGTTATCTTGTTTACACAGCGTCCAAGTTTCACTACCATAACTAACCCTAGAAAGAACCAAACTATTATACAGTCTAATTTTAGTCTTTAGGTGTATACGCCTATTTCTCCACAATCTCCATAGATTCTTAAAAGTCCCGGCAGCAATACCTATTCGTCTGTTAATCTCATGCCGCACATCACCAGTATCAGTTACATAGCTCCCAAGATAATTAAACTGTGACACCTGCTCAAGACTGCAACCATTCAGATTAACTGAATCACAACCTGCCTGACCAATTTTCATCACTTTAGTTTTCTCTCTGTTTATAACCAAACCTACTCTACTACCAGTCTCATCAACAGCTCGAATGAAAGAGTTCATCTCATCAACATCATTTGCCAAAAGGGCTAAATCATCAGCATAATCTAAATCAGAAATTTTCGTATCTCCAGACCATTTAAGGCCAAAATCTTTCCCTCGAAGTGAATTTCGCATAACATAATCAACAACCAAACTAAAGAGAAAATGCACCCTTGTCGAACACCAGAAGCAATGCTAAACCAATTGCTACAAGACTTACCAACTCTCACACATGACTCAGTGTTATTATAGAGAGCTTTCATTATGTTAACTAACTTGTCTGGTATACCATATGATCTCACAATCAACCACAAATTATGACGATCAACAGAGTCGAAAGCCTTTTTGAAATCAACAAAGCTAGCAACCAAAGGTTTCTGAAACTCTAAACATTTCTCAAGAATCTGCCTAAGTGAAAATATCTGATCTACACATCCCCTACCACTTCTGAATCCACATTGCTTATCACGCAATTGCCTGTCAACTAGATTCTTAATTCTATTAAGCACAATCATGGAAATAACTTTACCTGGAACAGAGAGTAGGCTGATACCCCTATAGTTATCACAAGAACTGCGACCACCTTTTTTGAAAATAGGGATAATAATAGCTCTGGTAAAATCTTTAGGAACCATGCCTTTATCATAAAAGTTATTCAAAATTTCAGTCATCCAAGTGATAACCAAAACATTCCCAGCTCTGAGCATTTCTGTAGTAATTTCATCTACCCCTGGGGATTTATGAAGTTTCAGTTTAGAGATAGCTAAACTAACTTCAGATTGTGTTATAGGGCCAACATTAAAGCTGCCAATGCATCTATCATCATTGGAAACAATGGGAGTAGAACTAACCACATTGTTTAGAACATCACTGAAATGCTCAGCCCACCTAGCCATGAGAGAATCCTCACCTTCTATAACCTTACCTTGTTTATCCTTCAATCCCTGTATGCCTGTCCGTTTTCTACCACATAAGACATTAACTATCTGGTACAGCTCTCTGCTGTTGTGCTGCCTAACTGCTTCCTCAGCTTTGTCAGCCAAGCTATCAAGCCAAAGATTTTTATCAGTAGCTAACTGATCCTTTACACGTTTATTAAGCTCTCTGTAATCTTTTCTATTAGGACTAGTAGGGTACTGATTAAGGACATTCCTGCAATTCCTTCTTTCTGAAATAAGCTCAATTGCCTTGTCACTTAAATAATTCTGCCTCCTCTGCTCCTTTTTTCCTAAAAGAGTACTGTTAGTTTTCAAAAAAGCCTGTTTAAAATGGCCCCATTCTTCCTCAACTTCAGTATTAAGCAAACCATGACCGTCATAATGACTAAGTAACCTATCATGGTAAGCTTTAGCTATAACTGGGTCATTCAGAGCTTCAGTATTAAAGGTAAATTTTTTAACTCTAGCACAACACTTTTTAAGTTTAAGTTGCAAGACACTTTTAACAAGGTAATGGTCAGATCCAATTTCAGCTCCCCTATATGCCCTGGTATTTCTAACAGAACTAGCCCATTTGCTGTTAATTAATATATAATCAATCAGATTCCTATGCAGCCCATCAGGTGAAACCCATGTGTATTTATGTATGTCGCGGTGTTTGTAATATGTGTTAGTTATTCTGAAACCATTGAGTTTACTTACCTGTAGGAGACGTTGCCCATTGCCATTGCAGCTACCAATACCAAAAGGACCTATTACTCCTCCCCAAAGGTCAGAGTCGGTACCAACTTTGGCATTGAAGTCACCAAGAACAAGGGTAATATCTCCTTTCTTGACAGAATTCAAAATGTCCTGAAGTTGTCCGTAAAACCTATCCTTCTCATCCTCATCAGCATCCTCAGTGGGGGCATAACAGCAGATAACATTCAAGTTTTTAATGCTTGTCTGAAATTTTGCTGTAAGAAACCTTTCATTAATGCACTCATATCCTAGAAGAGAATCACTAGCATGTTTGCTGAGCAGCAGACCCACGCCTTGGTGATGCTTTCCATCCTCCCTCCCTGTAAAGAGAAATTTAAAGTTATTTTTAAGTATCTCACCTTTACCTGTCCATCTGGTCTCTTGCAAGCCTAGAATATCTAGGTTATAGCGCTGGAATTCCTGCATGAGGACATCAAGAGAATAATCTCTATGTAATGTCCTCACGTTCCACGTCCCTGCAGAAAGAAAATGATTAGTAGGATTTTTAAAGAAATTAGGTTTATTGAGATTGGTAGGGCCAACAATATCAAACAGCCCCCTGATCGCAGGCATGGGGCAAAAACCCGTTCCTCCTCCGCTAAAGGCTGAAGTCACCGATGCTGGTAGGAACTTCAGGCACCACCTTTTCAAGTGGACTTTTTCAAGAGCCACATGGCCTGCCTGAGACGCATTACTCCAGTTTAGGCTTGACGATGCCCAACTAGCTAAGTAAGGTTCAGGTACCTGCAATGGCCTCTGATTAGGATTATCCACCAGCTGATATAAGGTATCCCATGCCTCTGTTCACTTAGAGCTGGCAACCCAGAAGCAAACAGAAAACACAGCGGCAGACTCTCCCTCAACAGAGGCCCACCAGTGCAACAAGTCCAGGATCCATAATCAAGCTCAAATCCATAAACAAGTCCAGACTAGTAGGTATAAATGGTCAGCACCAGGACCCTGTGAAGTTGACCACTCCTCAGCAGGGTTGAAAAAAAAAAGAAAAAAGTGGCCGTAGATGACCAGATCAGCAGGCCATACTGAACTGGCAGCCCTCCCCTTCCGTTCCCTTCCAAAAGAGAATATCTCTTTTGAAAGGTACTAACGGCCTGCACCACGAGAAGGCGGGGTCGGACATTAGGTGCTAGACCTGGCCGGTTCTGTGCATCATCACTAGGGATTGGTACACAGCTCTCCTTCCAGTTTACACCTAGCTACCATTTACACTTCAGCGTATATTAATTCATTTTCCTCATTAATTTATTTTTTAGAGCATTTTGAGGATCTAAATTTCTGCAGCTGCTAAAATTCACAGATATAATTTTAGAGTGAAATTAAATTTGCATATTTATTACATTTTATTTTATTGTTCCAGATGGCTTCTCATAAAAGAAAAAAATGTAGTAAAAAAAAATTTCTGAACATTTTATTCACCACTGACCATTGGTAATGTAGATGGTAAATGAAATCATTTGTAGAAGAGAGCAATATTTTGATCACAACCGACCAAGAAACTTCAGCTACACTGAAATGATGAGAAGAAAGGAGTTTCAACCCTAGAGGGTGACAATATAAATCATGACTATTGTGGCATTTCATACATGAATCAAATCAGAAATGAATCACTGGCCTGGATTGCTTAGGAAAATGGAAGAGAACCAGATCATAATCTTCTAGCAGGACACTAGTGCATTTTAGCTTTAAAGAAAATTTATTACAGTTAAGTTTAAAACAGAGAGTAAAAACTTTAAACATTATCTGTTGCTACACCCTTACTGAGGGCTCAATGGACAAGAACTAAAATATTACTCTAGCTGCATAAGAACATTGTTTTGTATATGTATTAATAAACAGAGAATGATTAACCCTGTTGCAAACCTCAGGATCCACAGTCCGGTTTTGGTCAAATAAGTGCATGGTAGAGGTGGGGCAAAGAACATCAGTGGGCCCCCCGTGAGGAGTAAGGTCTTTGAAGATGTTCAATGCCAGTGTGCACTTGGACCTGACATGATGCATGTGATGTAAAATGGTCACTTCTAGTCAAAGATGACTGAGAAACTTAGTCGCAGACACTACCAGACACACACCTTGGGGTCCAGATGAAGATTACACTTGTGGCTGAAGTGTATACAAACCATCTTCTATGGGGACATACCCCTTTTTCTCCATACTCTCCATAGATTCTTAAAAGTCCCAGCAGCAACCCCTATTCATCTGTTAATTTCAAGCCACACATCACCATTATCTGTTACATAGCTCCCAAGATAATTAAACTGTGACACCTGCTCAAGACTGCAACCATTCAGATTAACTGAATCACAGCCTACCTGACCAATTTTCATCACTTTAGTTTTCTCTCTGTTTATAACCAAACCTACTCTACTACCAGTCTCATCAACAGCTCAAATGAAAGAGTTCATCTCATCAACATCATTTGCCAAAAAGGCTAAATCATCAGCATAATCTAAATCAGAAATTTTCGTATCTCCAGTCCATTTAAGGCCAAAATCTTTCCCTTGAAGTGAATTTCGCATAACATAATCAATGACCAAGCTAAAGAGAAAAGGAGACAAAATGCACCCTTGTAGAACACCAGAAGTAATGCTAAACCAATTGCTACAAACCTTACCAACTCTCAAACACGACTCAGTGTTATTATAGAGAACTTTCATTATGTTAACTGACATCTAGTATGATTTGACATCAAACATATGATTTCACAATCAATCACAAATTATAACGATAGCAGAATCAAGCCTTTTTGAAAACAACAAAGCTAGCAACCAAAGGATTCTGAAACTCTAAACATTTCTCAAGAATCTGCCTGAGCAGAGGTGGATCAAGCTAGTGTCGGACTTGGCGGCCGCCAGGGGCCCCGAACTCAGAGGGGAAAAAAAGATTTGGGCCCCTGGGGCCCACAATCGTCCAGGACTGCGAACTTTTCCCTAATTAAAGAAAGATAATCAATCAAATTGTTTATTAAAGTAATACAAAAAACAATAATGTTATCTGTCAATCTATATTAGAAATAACAAATCGAGAACAAAAATGATTATACTATTACATTTTGTTACATTCTTTAAAAGAATATAATAAAATTTAATGATACTTACCAATAAAAAATTTCACAAATATAGAACAGAAACAACGGACAATAAACTTTAATTTTTTCACAAAATACAAAAACTGATTAAGGCTTATTACTTATTACCTAATTAATCATTTAATCAAAAGCCATCAATGACGGCAATTGCTTCAGTCAATATTCTGATAAACTCTGTCACTACAACTTGTGCTCATGTGCCTTTAATCAGTTTTTGCATTTTGTGAAAAAATTAAAATTCGTTGTTCATTGTTCCTGTTCTATATTTGTAAAAAATTTTATTGGTAAGTATAATTAAGATTCGTAATAATATATTAAATATCATTTGCAAATGAGATAAAATTTCAAATTAATTACAATTTACAAAAAATTACCAAATATAGGAAGCTATTTTTTAAGGAAAAATAATTTCTAACTCTCATATTTGAACGTTCCTGCAATTTAGTTTATTTTTGCTTGCGGGCGAAGAAAAATATATTATTGTTTACAGATTTATCCATTCGTGAAAGATATTTTACATTCTATCAATTTTTTATGTTGAATTTTTTTTTAAAATAAATAAAAATAAATTATAAAAATCAATTTGAAAAAAAAAAAGTTAAAAAAAAAACAAGGATATTTTTATGCTTAACTAGATGGCCACCAGCCATGGACTTGCGACAGGGATGATGAGGATTGAACCAGTTACCGGAGTGTCAATGCTTCCTTTACCATCTTTGCACTTTACAGAGGTAAAAAAAAAATGCCACAAACCAATTCAACCTTTACATTTTCCCATTCGTAAGACCGGTAGCCATCTAGTTAAGCACAAAAGTAACATTACTTTTTTTTCATTTTTTGTTATAATTCATTTTTATTTACATTTCAATTATTAATATGAAATAATAGTTGATGAAGAATGAGCATGATTATTTATTTGTTTTTTTTTATTTCATTTATTTCTTTTTACTATCATTATTATTTTTATAACTATTATTTTATATTTTTAACGTAGTTGGTTGGTTGTTTGGGGTTTATTGGCGCATTAGCAAATAAGGCTATAATGCGCCAAATGAATGTCCAAAAGGAAAAGAGATAAAAGTAATGTGTAACCCTCAACCAAGTTTAAAAATAAACCAAAAAGTCAACAAGAACAATGTAAAACAATAAAAAGAAATTTTCAGGACAACAAAAACAAATGTATAAATATGTTCAATATAAAAATAACCCAGATGTAAGCAACCTGGTTATACAGGGTGATTCAAAACTTATCGTTCAAATTTCGCGGGGAGGTAGGGAATACGCCAGGAAACCGATTTCATATAGGAAAGTATGTCCGCAAATGTATGCATGCGTATGTAGAGGGCGCTGTGTGTACCCAACCAGTGTACAGCTCGCCCGACCACTCCCGCTGTCATCAGCGATTGCTTCGCCACCCAGGTCACCTGATTTATCGCCCATGGATTTCTTTTTATGGGGGGTCATGAAAGACCATGTGTACGAGACCCCCGTCGACAGTGAAATGGACCTTGTTGCACGAATAGTGGCCGCCGCAGGCATTGTCCGTGATATGCCAGGCGTTTTTTAAAAATGTTCGGCGGTCAATGCAACGGCACTGTGAATCCTGTGTCCGTGTAAATGGTCGCAATTTTGAGCACCTACTGTGAACCTGTACTTTACCTTGTTGTAATAAAAGTCACATTCGTTACCACTTAACTGTACTGTTTCCTTGTGTTCACTTTACTTGTCCATTTTATTCATGTAGATGACGTTTGCAGACATACTTTCCTATGTGAAATTGGTTTCCTGATGTATTCCCTACCTCCCCACGAAATTTGAACGATAAGTTTTGAATCACCCTGTATACACAACGCTTAAAGGTGTAAAATCATAGTCTAGTAAAATATTCAGTGTAATGTAAAAATTTAAAGACAGAGTTAAAATAACAATCATCAGATAACAAGTGTCCAAGTGTAAGGGGCTCGGACATAAAATTATGAAAGTTAAAAATCATATGTCTTTCAAAGGTAAAAGAGGGACATTCAATTAAAATATGCTTCACAGTTAAAATGGTGTCACAAAACTCTCACTTAGGTACGTCATCCGCCCGAAGAAGAAACGAATGAGTAATAAACGAATGACCTAAGCGGAGCTGAGCAAGTACAACTTACTCCTTGCGATTCCTGCAAAAACAAGACTGCTACGGTTTGGCAATGGGCTTGATCTCGAAGAGCTTGTTAGCAACTTGATCAGACCAAGATCTCTGCCACTGTGCCCGGAGCTCGCTGGTGAAACGCTGCTGGAAATCCACAAATGGAACCGGCAACGGAGAGTCAGACAGGGGTGTGGCTGACCTGGCAGCAGAATCTGCCAAATCATTGCCCCTGATTCTGACATGACCGGGCACCCAACAGAAGAGAATCATGGTGGTGGCTGCCAGACGATGGAGCTGCTGGCGGATCTTGGAGAGAACAGGGTGAGGCCGATGCCTCACCAAGATCAAAGCCTGTAGCAAGCTAAGCGAGTCGGTGTAAAGCACACACCGACTATGATGCTTAGCTGCTATATGGTCCAAGGCAATGCTGATAGCATGCAACTCAGCAGTGAAGATGGAACACTGCTGTGGGATCTGGTCTGCAATGATTACATCACAGCAGACCATGGCTGATCCCACTGAAGTGCCAGACTTCGAGCCATCTGTGAAGACAGGCAAGAAGTCCGGGTGTGCAGCACGATGGCTGGCAAAGAGTTGTCAGTACACACAGTCGGGTGTAAAGGCCTTCCCCATCCTGCACAGGGAAAAATCGCAGAGAGGAGAAACAGCGATCCAAGTTGGAAGTGGCTCAGCTGTCGACTGTGCGATGCTATCGAGACTGGTGTTGATGTCTCGCAAGTAACCTTGGACACGCAAACCGAAAGGACGAATGGCAGTCGGCCGATTCTGGTATAAGATTTCCCACCGGGGACTGAAAACGCAGTCTCAAGTGGAATGGCCAGGCAGGGATCGCAATTTAGATGCATATTGTAGGGACAACTGCTGACGGCGAAGAGATAAAGATGGTTCATCGGTCTCAACGTAAAGACTCTGGACAGGTGAAGTGCGGAAGGCTCCCATGCAAACACGGAGAGCCTGGTAATGGACGGGTTCAGCACATTCACCACTGAATCCCGGGCAGAGTTGTACACCTGGGATCCATAGTCCAGTTTCGATCGGACAAGTGCACGGTACAGGCGGAGCAAAGAACATCGGTCCGCCCACCAAGAAAGGGAGGAGAGGATCTTGACGATGTTCAATGCCCGCGTGCACTTGGACCTGAGATGATGTATGTGTGATAAAAAGGTCAATTTCCGATGGAATATGAGACCGAGAAACTTGGTCTCCGCCACAACTGGAACAATGTTACCCCCGAGCAGCAGCTCGGGATCCAGGTGAAGATTACACTTGTGGCAAAAGTGCACACAAGCGGTCCTCTGTGGGGAGAACCAAAACCCGTTTGCCGTCTCCCAAACCGAAAGATTGTTCAGGGCAATTTGCAGTTGTCTTTCAATGACCCTCATGCTGGACGAAGAGCAAAAGATGCTAAAGTCATCAACATAGAGGGCATTGCCTACTGATGGAGGAAGTTGTCTAGTTATAGAATTAATCTTGACAGCGAAAAGCGTAACCTCAGAACGCAGCCTTGTGGCACCCCCTGTTCTTGGGGGTACGGCCGCGACAGAGCGTTACCGACACGGACACGAAAAGAACGTGTCGATAAGAAGTTGGAGATGAAGATCGGCATGTGACCTCTCAAGCCGAAGCTGTGGAGGTCATGAAGAATGCCGAATCTCCAAGCCGTGTCGTACGCTTTTTCAATGTCGAAGAAAATTGAGACCAGGTGCTCTATATGTAAAAATGAATTTCTGATAGCCGATTCAAGGCGTATCAGATGGTCAAGAGTTGACTGTTGCCTGCGAAAGCCACACTGGGTGTTGGAAAGAAGGTTGTGGTGTTCTAAATACCAGATGAGTCTGGCATTTACCATTCTTTCCAACACCTTGCACATGCAGCTCGTCAACGGACGATAATTGCAAGGAATCTTGGGATCTTTGCCTGGCTTGGGGAAGGCCAAGACGATGGCCTCCCGCCAGGAGTCCGGAAACTGCTCCTCGAGAAAAATGTGATTGAAGAGATGGAGCAGCGGATCCTTATTCGATGGTGAAAGACGTTGGAGCATGGCATAATGGACATTGTCCGGCCCTACAGCAGAGGCACGAGAAGAGTGCAGAGGAAGGCGAAGCTCCTCCGCTGTGAATGGCCTGTTGTAAGGCTCCAGGCCATTCGAATGGAAAGACAGCGGAGAGCATTCCACCTGCTCTTCTGGGCCAGAAACTCGGGGGAGTAAGAGGACGATGAAGAGATGGAGGAGAATGACTCCCACAGAGTGTCAGCAATTGCCTGTCCATTGTGCTCCAGTATCGATAACGAGTGGGACGTGTAGTTCCCACCCATCTTCCGGACTTTATCCCACACGACCTTGGAACTAGTCGTGCGGGTGATAGAAGACGTAAACTTGATCCAAGTTTCCTTCTGGCTCTGGTGTCGAACGAAACGAGCTTTCGCCCTGGCGCGTTTGAACTTTTCGAGGTTGGGGGTCATCGGATATCTTCGAAACACCCCCCAAGCCTTGTTCTGAGCCTTACGAGCTGCGGTGCAATCTGGATTCCACCACGGTTTCGGAAAGCGAGGAAACCGTGTCAAAGTTAGAGGAATTGTTGATGCAGCCACATCTACGATACAGTCTGTTATTTCTGCTACTGCCACATTGATGGGCTACTGGCTGATAGAGTGGTCATCAAGTAACACTCAAATAGCAGCTCGAAACCACCCCAGTCAGCCCGACTGAGCCTCCACCACGAGACACGTGAAGGGCTACAAGGCCCCCCACGGGAGATGGTGCACACCACGGGGAGGTGATCGCTTCCATAGGGGTTGTCCTCGACCTCCCATGTAAAGAGTGGAAGGATCGAGGAGGAGCAGATGGTAAGGTCAATGGCAGTGAAAGAGCGGGTTGGGGAGTGAAAGTAAGTACTGACACCGGTGTTCAACAGGGAGAGAGGATCCAGGAGCCACTGCTCTAGGACCCCACCCCTCCTGTTGGTGTCAGCACTGCCCCAAAGTGGACTGTGTCCGTTTAGGTCCCCCATAATGAGGAAGTGGGATTGCAGTTGCGAGACGAGATCATCAAGGTCTTCCTGGAAGACGATGCTCCCAGGAGGAAGATACACAGAGCAGACAGTCAGCGAGAACCCCACGAAGAGACGGATGGCTACCGCCTCCAAGTTGGTGGTGAGGGGTACGACCTGGAATGGAGAATGGTTGCTCACAAGGATGGCGACACCCCCGCGAGCTGGACCATCTCCATCCCGGTCCCGGCGAACTAGTGAAAAGTGTCGGATCGTGGGATCTGTGACTGGCTGCAAGTATCTCTCCTGCAAGCACACACAGATGGGCTGGTGCGTGTGAAGGAGTGCCTTGATGTCGTCAAGATTCCTCTGGAATCCACGACAATTCCATTGTAGGAGTGTGGCCATCTCAGGACTTAGAAGAGTGGGCGGATGACGAATTCCTATTCAACTTAACCGCCACAGAGGACAGTTTAGTGAATAGGGGGTGGTCGGTATCCATGTCCTCAGAATTGTCCAAGGGGAATGGATCGGTGACCGCCCTTTGTGGTGCAGTGATTTTCTTTTTGGGCTCCGGTGGGGGCACCTTAGGTTTGGAAGGTCTTGCTGTCTGAGGATGGGGAGGAGGAGGCCTTCCGGTGGAGGTGGAAGGCTGTGTTGCAGGAATGGAAACCGGGGTTGATGTCGAAGTCAACACCACCCTCGGTTTCACCTGCGTGAGGAGGTACTTCACAGCTGGCGAGAAAGACTCAGTAGGTGGTACACTAATGTCAGTCTGCACCGCAACCGAAGTCATTGGATCGATGGGCTTTCCAATGACTGCACTGGCATAGGAAACCTAGCCAGGTGGGGCGGGCGGTGCAGCAAGCTTTCTCGCTTCAGCGTATGAGATATTATTCATTACTTTGAGGCGTTGTACCTCCTTTTCCTCCTTCCACTTCGGGCAGTCGCGGGAGTACGCTGGATGTTCGCCACTGCAGTTCACACAGCATGCCTTTTCTGCTGTGCAGTCACAATCGAGATGATCCTTACTGCCACAGTGAGCACAGGTGGGCTTGCCCCTGCATGCTGTGCAGGCATGACTGTATATCTGACACTGAAAACAGCGCAGAGGGTTCGGTATATACGGCGTACCTCACAATGTAAATAACCTGCCTTGATGGAAGAAGGCAGGCGTGGCGTGTTGAATGTCACAATCAGCACCCGGGTGGGTGTCAATTTCCCATTACAGTGTGCGAAACCCGATGGACTGCTGTTACTCCTTGAGGTGCAAGTTCTGAGATTTCCTCCTCAGTGACTTTGAGGAGGCCCCACTCAGTGATCACACCCTGTGAGGAATTCAGAGTTTTGTGGGGAATGACTTCAACAGCCACCCCACCAATCTGTGTAACCTTAAGGAGTAGTTCTGAATGTTTACAACAAGCGGTCTCAACTTGTAAGTCACCAGATCGTAAGCGCTTTACGGATTTCAGCTCTCCCGCAAGACCTTTCAAACCTTTGTTCACAAAGAAATGGGACATGTCCCCAAGCACCTGATCACCCGTGAAGTGGATGATCAGGAACTTCGGGAATGAAGACACAGACACAGAAGACGACGGCAGAGATGACGGAGACAATGAGGAAGATGGGGGCTCATGGTGAGCCCTCTTGGCGGCATTGATCGCATTAATTTCTTCATCTACTCTCATGTTTGTTTTTGTGTGGTTCAGTGCCCACTGTCCACACCCTCCACAGAGCCCAACAAGGGGACGCCAAGTTGGGCACTAGGGCTACGCAGGCACTATACCCACACAGACAGTGAGCCAAGCCCTCACAAATAAATAGAAGGAAAATAAAAAGAGAAATGTGCAGAACAAAAACGTTCTACACAAATGAAACAAAGCGTAAAATAAGAAAATTGTGAATGGCCAAACTGGCCTCACAAAGAAAGGATAACGACAAAAGGAAAATAAGTTGTGAGGAAACTTGCAAACCTGTACCCGGACCGTGGGCAAGGTTACTCACTGCTCTGCACGGTTGACCCTAGCAGGACCTGCCCACCAGCCGATTGCTCCTGGGGGGGCCACCCCAGGAGCTCCCGTTTACCGGAAGCAGAGGCCAAAGCAGTGTATAGCAGAGGCCCCGGAATCCGCTGCCCAGCCCCGCGACACAGACAGGCTCCCCAATGGCAAGACGGCCAATGGGGACCATGCCAGTCATGAGCTGAGGAGAGAAGACGGGGACCCCCGAGCAACTACCAGGATCCTCCTTTCCCGGGACACGGCTCTCCGCGCACGGCAAACACATGGGCGAGCGTTTAGGACCCTGTGAATGTATATTTTTAATGTATTCATTCATGCTTGAATAAAAATAAAATTCATATATTAAAAATTTAAAAAACATAAATTAGAGTCTTGCATAAATGATGATATAGCTCTTTTGGCCTACAGTGCTATCTGATGCAATGGTTGATCATACACTTGTAAAACAAACCAAAAAAATATTAGGAAGATAGAAACTTTAATACCGGTGTATAAGGATAGGGATCAAATGCATAACATAGATTTTTTGTACGATCATTTTTATCGTTTAAGAACAAATGGAATTATGTACGAGAAAAATTGGCTTGTATTTCCAGAAATTAACAGGTGTGTATATTGCTATCTTTGCAAAATGTTTCCCACATCAAAATTCATATTAATTAGTGGTTTCCAAAACTGGAAAATTATTACTACAACTTTGTGCAACCATGAACTTTCCAAATAACATATGTCAAGTATGTATATTTTTATATAAAAGATCTTCAACTTTAAACAAAATTGATACTAATTAATTGCAGCAGTGAGAACATGAAGAGAGTTATTGGAAAGAGGTGTTGAGAAGAATAATATCAACTATAAAATTAATAAGTCAATTAGGACTAGCATTTAGAGGTCACAACAAAGGCCAAAACTCAAATAGAAAAAGAACTACGTGACTCCTTGGAATACCTAAGTGAATATGATAATTTTTTGAAATTATATTTACAAAAATATGGAAATCGAGGACGAGGAAATATTAATTATTTGTCACATAATATTTGCGATGCATTCATAGGAATCATTAGCAAACATGTAACAGCAGTTATTGCAGAAGAAATTATATCTGCAAATTATTACAATCTTATACTCAACTCTACACCTGATGTTTCACACATGGATCAACTAACACTTGTTATAAGATACGTATTGCCAAATGGTGATATAAAAGAAAGATTTCTGGGATACTTACTGATTGAAAAACATACATCATCATATTTGGAAGAACAAGTACTGCTCATTTTAACAAAATTAGGTATAGATATTAAACTTTGTCAAGGACAAACATATGACAATGCTGCAGACATGTTGGGAAAGTACTCAGGATTACAAGCATGCATTAAAGACTACAGTCCGAGTGTGGTCTACATCCTTTGCGCTAGTCACTCTTTAAATTTAGTCGGCAATTTTTCCACAGATAGTTGTAGCGCTACACTTCAATATTTTATTTTTCTGCAAAATTTATTTGCTTTTCTACATCCGCTAGCAAATTTTGTGTAGAAAGCTGGAGAAGCGCGAAAATGTTTCAACAGTAAAAAAATTATCTGACAGTAGATGGTGGGCCAGAGCAGATGCCATACTGGCATTAAAAAATGGTTATAACCATATAAAAGAGGCATTAAACTACATCTGCTCTTCAAATTCACAAAAAAAAAATAAGTGTTGTGGAAGCTACATTTTTATTAAAGAAAATGAACAAATATGAAATGGCACTGATGACAGTAATTTCGAACACTATTTTACAGAGACTGTATAATAGTTTGGTTCTTTCTAAGGTTAGTTATGGTAGTAAAACTTGGATGCTTTGTAAACAAGATAACAGGAAACTAGATGCTTCGCAATATCTTGGGCATTGGGTGGTTCAGCTTTGTAACTAATGATGAGGTTAGGCAAAGGAGTCTGCAAACTCCTTTAAGCAGCATATTGTGCAGAGAGAGACTCCGTTGGTTTGGCCATGTTGCCCGTATGGATAATTATAGATTGGCGAATAGGGTTATGAACAGTGTGCCTAAAGGCCTCAGAAAGAGGGGGAGACCTAGGATGCGGTGGGTAAACAATGTCAAACAGGACCTTATTAGAATTGGTGTGCAGTGGCCAGATGCAGAAGATGTAGCTCAGGACAGATATGCTTGGAGAACTAAACTGCACGGTCTGGTTGGACCTCTGTAGCCCATGGCTGCTTGAGGATAATGCTACCAGCAAATCACTGCAATCAATTGAGTGTACACTATTTAAAGGATCTGATTTATTATAATAGTTGGAAAATTTCATTAAACAAATGCATGAAATCTTTAATGCAGAAAAAGGAGCAACTGATATGACATCTTTAACTTTTAAGGAACAGAATCAAATACATAGGCCAAAAAGGAAAGCTGTTTTTGATGAGAGTAATGAAGAAAATCATTTGTTTCATCGCAAAATTTCATTTTTAGTTCTAATATTATTTGTGACAGTATGATAGCAGAACTTGTTCGTAGAAATAAAACATATAAGGATAATATAGAAAATTTTAAAATATTCTTTAAGCTTGCCTAATCAAAAAAAAAAAGAACTATGTGGAATTACACATTTTGATGATGAACTGGAACAGTTTCTACTATTTTTAAAAGAAGATAAAGACAAATTCCATACTGCCACACAAGTATACCAGGCTGCAAGAGAAATGACATCAACTTTTCCAAATGTAGAAATTATTTTAAAATTAATTTTTTTTTACTATTCCTATTTCCAATTCATTGGGAGAAAGATCTTCCTGTCTCAAAAAGGGTAAAAAAACTACCTAAGAAGTATGATGTCAGAAGAAGGGTCAGACACAATCATTTCTGCATGGTAAACATCCCTGTACAATGCATCCAGCATCTTGTGAAGTTCCATGCCCTGACGAATTCGGGCTGTTCTGAAGTCCAAAAGAGGTGCAACAACATACTAGGTAGGTGTACCTAATAAACTGGCATCGCAATGTATATATTACACTCATTTTTCAATAAAATTTTCAAAGGATCTTAAAATGGAGAAAAAAAGATTATACTGAAACTGCGATCCAGTCACTTGCTCCCTCACTGTTATTTTCTCCAGCTCGATCCAGTCACTTGCTCCCTCACTGTTATTTTCTCCAGCTCGATCCAGTCACTTGCTCCCTCACTCCCTTAATTTCTCCAGCTCGATCCAGTCACTAGCTCCCTCACTCCCTTATTTTCTCCAGCTCGATCCAGTCACTAGCTCCCTCACTCCCTTATTTTCTCCAGCTCGATCCAGTCACTAGCTCCCTCACTCCCTTATTTTCTCCAGCTCGATCCAGTCACTTTTCTCCACCTGTATGGCATTGCATCATGTATGTCCACTGAGCCTGTTGCAGCAGTACTGCCAGATATGGATTTGTCCATCATGGTGCTGCATACTGAAGCTGGACTCGTCTGAAAAGATGATGCAATGCCATTTACACATCCATGTGCAACATTCTTGGCACCATTGCAGTCGCATACATGTGTTGTAGAGCCAATGGTAGCTGAAGCAATGGCCACCTAGCAAAGATGCACCAATGCTGCAGATATCGAACCGTACATGCGGACACTGGTTGATGTGCAACACAACCTAACTGTTGAGCTGTGTTTGATGTGGCTGTACGAATCATTCAGTCATGCACATGAGATGTCTGTCCTCTTGTTTGTTTGTGTGACAAGGCCATTGAGACCCCTATGTCAGTGAGTTTGTTCCTCCTCGACCCACTGACACCATATTCTCATCACTGTGGCAGCATTCCGTCCAACATGAGCACCGATGCCTTGGTATGATAATCCACCTTCCTGTTGTAATCCCACAATTCTCCCTCGATCAAAGTCAGAAACCTGGTCATATGGATGCCGTGTTCTTCGAAGGGGCATACTTGATCTTTTAGTGCATAAGAACTGCGAGCAAACACAATTCCAGTGCTTTACACTAGCTCTTTGTAATTTCCTCTTATACCATTTCCAGGGGGCATTACTGTCACACATGATGCACAAATGTGCTGCACTTTGAATCATTTACATGTTCTCCCACGGGCTACCCATCTTGCATATTTTGGGACAATCTGACGAGTTCTTCCTTGTGTTACACTTTTATTGGCCAGCAGTGTATATACCTGGCTAGCAGATTTTTCAATGCTATTCCACAGGATCTGATTGCAACATCTTGGGGTAAACAGTTTGAAAAAGGACTTCCCAGAGGAACAAAGTACCACCTCACCCAGTCTGATTAATCCTTCACCATGATAGGTTTGAAGGGTCATAAGGCTCACCACGGGTGATGATACATAATATGTGGAGGTAATAATTTCCATCAGGATTGTCCTTGATCGCTCATGTAAAAAATGAAAAGATCAAGCAACAAATGACGAGATCAATGGCAGTGAAATTGTGGGATATGGAGTGAAGGTACATATTGACACTGGTGTTCAACAACGACAGCAATGGATCTACAAGCCATTGCTTGAGGACCAGTCTCCTATTGTGTCAGTACTACCACAAGGACTGTGTCTGTTGAAGTTCCCCTGATAAAGGGGACAGCAGCTGAAAGACAAAATCATCAATCTCTTCCTGAAATACCTAAAACAGACCAATAAAAATCCCAGTAAGAGCCAGTTTCTACCATTTGTAGAGCAGTGGTGAGGGGTACATCCTGGAATGGCGTATGTGCACATATATGGGTTTATGTGCCTGGAGGACCTTGATCTCATCAAAATTCTTCTGGAACCCATAATTCCATTAGAGGTTTTATTTTACCTATGAGTGGCACTTTTTTGCACACAATGGCCAGGTCACAGTGAACCCAGAGGTTTAGAAAGGATAAGGGAAGAGAACCCACTGAGCAGCTGTTAACCCTTTCAGTGTCCATGTCGTCTGCATACGTTCGGAGAATATAAATTGAGAGGCCAGGACATATGTATGTTTTTAGCACAGCAAAAAAAATATCGTTTTCAAAAAAATAAAAATTGTTTTTGTAATTTTTTTTATATATCTTCAGAAATAATATTTTGTTTTTTAATTTGATGCATATTTTATTAAACTACAACATAATTTTATAACGCTATATGATTGCCATTTCTTAAAAGCACTAAATGGTATTACCGATTTCCTTGTTAATGTTCCTATTTGCTGAAGCAACCTTTTGATTTAAGCTCACAAGTTTGATTTGAACTATTATCAACAAATTTTTCCTTAAATTCTCAAAGATCTCCTTAAAATTAATAAAAAAAAATCTATTCCCAAGTCATTTTTATCATTTTTCACAGCAATCTATGCATCTTTCCCGTTCTTAAAATCGCAACTGGAAGTAAACAAATCCTTCTTCAGAAATTCTGGTTGTACTTGCATTTAATTAAGTAGTTATGCTTCATCGAAGCAAACAAGACTCAGATGGCTGACACACGTAATCTCCATCCGTGTGCTGTTTTTTTTTTGTTTTGGTCCAGCATATTGGATACCCTTTGTAAAATTAGTATTTACTTTTTTAGTATTTAAGCCTTAGTTTTCATTTCAGTAGTTTATTTTCGGAAATTAGCGATCTTTTGGCCGATCCATAAGTACCGATTTTTTTTTATAGTTATGCTAACATCGTATGGCCGGCCTACAACTTGTTGCTGCGGATATTTTAACATCGCATTAGACTATGCGTTAATTTTTATTTTATTCTTTATTACTTTTCCAGTAAAACTTTGATCTAGTATCATTTTCTGAAAATAAATGAAGTCTTGGATATGGAAGCAAATTAATTTCTGTAGATTTACTTCCGTTAGTTAGCGATCTTTCGATCGGCTGATTTATCGATCATTCCGAATTATGCTAGATCGGAGGCCGGCTTAAAAGTTGTTGTGGATATTTTATTTAACATCCCATTCGGTTATATGTAATTTTTTTCTTTTCTTTAATAAAAAAAAACTTTGATCTTGTACCGTTTTCTGAAAATGAATGTCTTGGATACGGAAGCAAAATAGACTTTCTTGCTATGTGGGAGGGCAATTTCGGGATGGAGTCCCCTCCACTAAACTCGCGTAGAAAGTTTCACCCACCCCCACCCTCTAGAAAAATGTAATTTTTTTTTAAATTACAAGTTTTTATATTTATATTTAATGATTTTTAAAGGCACCCCCTCAGTATCTTGGCTGTGCCACATAGACGATATAACGCTGCTTTATTTTTTTTTTCCTTTGGTGCACAAACCTTTCTGCACTTAGCGAAGATCGCCAAACTTCAACACCGAAAGAAAAAAATTCGTAACGTTTAGTAAAAAAAAAAGCAGCCAAGGAATATCTTTTCTACTTTATAACCAGTCAGAAAAGACCGTGAATGTGAGAAGGCCAATTCACGTTGTATACCACTGGCCGTGTTTAAAATAAACGATACTGAAAAGAATCATTAAGAGTTTAAAATAAACGATACTGAAAAGAATCATTAAAAGAAATGAAAAAAAAAATTTAGGTTGAATATTATATTATTCATTAGGAAATTTCCTTTCGATAAACATATAATTTAATTATTTTTATTAAGCAAGTTTTCCAAACTGAACCTTAATTGTATAGTGCAATCTTTTTTTTTCACCATCACTTTGAAAAAGGCTTATTAAAATCATTATGCTTGCAAATTTGTTTATATTATTTTCATAAAAATCGTAATTAAATTCTGTTTAATTTGGTATATAACATGACCTATTTCCGTTGATTGGTTATTTTTTTTTAATTCTAAAGTTGACTTGTTTGTGACTGACACACATGCAAAAGTCTTATTAAAATCAATATACAGTACTCTCTCTTATCCGGTCTCGGATCAACCGGCCTCCGCTTTAATCGGTTGTTCCAGGAAGCGGAAGCAAGTTGCCGCGTACATATTTGCTTTAGTTCCTCTTTGTGAATATTACAGTATACAGTCCGTATAGAGGAGTGTGTTGTGTTCTATTAATTATTGTGCGGTACAAAATGAGTGGGTGCAAACGTAAGCGTAATGTCGTTACGATGGATATTAAATTAAAAGCCTTAGAATGTATTGACAAAAATGATCCAGTAAAGCATATTTGTGATGAACTAGGTGTTGGTAAAGAGCACGGTAAATGACTGGAGAAGGAATGGATAATCTTTACAAGTTTTTTGCACTAAGTCGAGTCTGAAAAAACGCTTTCTTCTTGGTGCACTCTTAAAAAGCCGAAAATGATATTGTCCATGATGCACTGTGGTTATGGTTCATGCAAGCGCATCGAAAACAAACACAAATCAGTGGGCTAATCATGAAAGAAAATGGATTAATCTTTTATTCTAAAATCGATAATGGGGGACATTTTTCAGCAAGCGAAGGATGGCTTTCTCGCTGGAAAAAACGGCATGGTGTTTATTACCTTGGTGTTTGTGGTGAGAAATTGTTAGCTGATACAGCAAAAGAATTTTCAGAAAAACTTTTAGTGTTTCATTTCTGACAACATAAAAGCCATGCTTTTGCCACCTAATGTAACATCTTTAGTGCAACCAACGGATCAAGGCGTGCTTGTAAGTTTAAAAAGGCGATACAGGAGAAAGCTTCTTTCAGAAATTCTACAGCGAACCGAAAATGACGGAATAGGACATTTAAATGCATTGAAAACAATAAATATCAAGGATGTGATCTACACATTGGTAAGAGCTTTTGAAGAAATGCCTCGTACAATGTTTGGGAAGTCATGGAGAAAACTTTTGCCCGAAGTTGAAAACTGTGTAGAAAGCACCAAAGACGACAACACGAAAGTATCGAATAAGCTTGCCGAAGATATGACGGATAATGACAATATTTCGGTGCTTAATAACTTTAAACTGCTGTCTGGATGTCACACACTTGAAAATGATATTGAAAAGTGGTTAAAAGGTGATGAACAGGTGGAAAATGAAACACTGAATGATGACGAAATTATCAATACAGTCTGCCAAGAAGGGAACGGAGAAGAAGCGGAAAATGAAGAGGAAGATTGAAAGTTAGTAATATTGAAAGCTTTTGATATTGCAGTAAGAGACATTGAACAACAACAGGCCACATCTGCTATTGATGTGATGTTTATTAAAAATGGCAAGACTTTGCAGGTAAAAAAGTCTTATGTTAAAAAAAAATCACGGACTTTTTCAAGTGAGTGTGAGTAAATTGTTAATATTGACAACAAATTATTAATTAAAATACAGTAGATTTAGTATTTTTGTCACTTGCCGTTTTTCTTTATTTTCCGACACAATTTACGAATTAACCGATCTTTCGTTCATCCAACCAGGGGTCCGGTCCCATAAGGGCCGGATAAGAGGGAGTCTATTGGCATTTATAAATTATATTCAATTTTGTATTTTCATAAAAATCAGAATTAAATTCTGTTTAATTTGGTATATAACATGACCTATTTGTTTCTTTCTCTTTTGCTATTCAGAAATAACCTTTCTATCCACATGCATTGATATACATGGGGGAGGGGGGTGGGCCTCAGTCGGTAGAGCACCAGGCTCATAATCTGCAGTTCCCAGGTTTGAGTCCTACCTAGGCCAGCATTAAGGATATTTCTGCAAAATTCCCCACCTTGCCCACGGTCAATAGGGGACACCGATGGACTTGAAAAGGCCACCGTATGTCGAATGAGACTTTAAGCAGTGACCCTGTGTGCAGGAGAGCCATGCGCACATTAAACAACATGCTGGATGGGCTTGACGGGAGGCTGGCTACCATCAGTCTTCCAACGTCCTTGCGACCTGGCCATTTAGCCCATGGTGTGCAAAAAAAGTGCCGCTCCGAGGTAAAACAACCTAATAACCGAATTATATTTATTTCCGTTTAGTAATTTTTTTTAAGCAAAAATGTTACAGATGGGCTGCATAAGAATATGATTGATTATATATTAACAGCAAATGGGCAATTTCTGTTAGGAATACCAGGTCATACAGGAGAGCTGAAATTGGACAATCATTACCTTGTTAAATGTCCTGCAACTTAAACTTGAAAAGTGTTGTGCTAAGGTTAAAAAAGCTACCTTTAATACTGAAAGACCCAGTTACAGCTAAAGCTTACCAAGATAGGTTACTTAGTCATTATAACAGTCATGGTTTGTTTACTACTGAAGTTGAGGAAGAACGGGACCATTTTAAAAAGGCTTTTCTTTAAACTAGCAATGCTCTTTTGGGTAAAAAGGAGCAGAGAAAATTATTTGCGTGATAAGCCATCAGAGCTTATTTTGGAAAGAAAGAATTGCAGAAATGTTCTTAATACACTACTAGTCTTAACAGAAAGTGTTACAAAGAACTTAATAAATGTGTAAATGATCAGTTAGTAGTTGATAAGAATCTTTGGCTTCATGGATTGGCTGACAAAGCTAAGGAAGCAGCTACACAGCATAACAGCAGAGAGATGTACAAGATTGTCAATGTTCTGATCGGGAAGAAATGAACAGGTATGCAGAGACTGAATGATAGACAAGGTAAGTTATTGAAGATGAGGATTCTGTCATGGCTAAGTGGGCTGAGAATTTCAGAGATGTTCTAAACAATGTGGTTAGTTCTACCCCCATTGTTATGAAGCTAGATGTATTACTGGTTTTAATATTGGCCCTATATCACAGTCTGAAATTATTATGGCTATTTCTAAACTTAAACTATATAAATCCCCAGAGGTAGATGAAATTACTACGGAAATGCTTAGAGCTGGGAATGCGTCATTGCTACGTGGATGAATGAAATTTTGAATTTTTTTTATGTTACAGGATGTTTTTTATCCTTAAGGATTTTATCAGAGCTGTTATTATCCCTATTTTTAAAAATGACGATCACAGTTCTTGTGATAACTATAGGGGTAAAACTTAGTATATTCACGATAAAAGCTGTCAGCCTACTCTCTATTCCAGATAAAGTTCTTTGCATGATTGTGTTCAATAGAATTAAGAATCTGGTTAACAGTCAATTGCATGATGAACAATGTGGATTCAGAAGTGGTAGGGGATGTGTAGATAAGATTTTTTATACTTACCAGATTCTTGAAAAATATTTAGAATAACAGAAACCTACGGTTACTAACTTTGAAGCACACAATACTCTTATTGAAGAAATTACAACTCTCCATAGACATCATTGTTGAATACCAATTATCTCGATTTCAGTACTTTCCACAACAACATCATTATATTAATAAAATGTGATCAAATCATGTTGTTCCAAATGTCAAATAAAACTATAATAAACACTATATTAACCCGTTCAAGTGTTGGAAATTGATTAATTAGTTTTCAAAAAGCACTACAAACGAACTTGAAACATGTTTTTTTATGCTTACATATCATCTGTTTTCCTTTTTATTTTTGTTCAGAATTAAAAAGCTAGATTCTAGCAAGATTTCAAAAAGGCTTTCGACTCTGTTGATCACCACAATTTGTGGTTGAATGTGAGATCATGTGGTATAACAGACAAGTTAGTTAACATAATGATAGCTCTCTGTAATAACACTGAGTTGCGTGTGAGAGTTGGTAAGAATTGTAGCAATTGGTTTAGTATTACTTCTGGTGTTCGACAAAGGTGCATTGTCTCCTTTTCTCTTTAGCTTCGTCATTGATTATGTTATGCGAAATTCACTTCAAGGGAAAGATTTTGGCCTAAATGTTCTACAGATCTCGAAATTTCTGATTTAGATTATGCTGATGATTTAGCATAACCTTTTTATGCTTTTTTAATTTTAACGTATAAGGATGTTATACTCTACAAGCAGAACATAACTGAAGCACACAATACTTTTACCAAACAATAGATATTGATGTTTAATACTAATAATGTGGCTTTCATAGTTTAAAACTCTGTCATCAAATGTCAAAAAGGTAATTAAATGATGTTGCCATAAAGTTCGAATAAAACTCTAAGTATTTTCATGTATAATGCTTAAAATTTAATAATATAATTAACCCTAAGTGTCGTTTTTTCTTTAAAATGCCACTCAACTTCTAAGTCTTATTATGAAACTACTGATGAATAAAATAAGTTACATACTAAAAGAAAGAGCAGTAAATTCTGAACATCATCCTCAAGCAGCCATGGGCTACGGAGGCCCAACCAGACCGTGCAGTTTAATTCTCCAAGCATATCTGTCCTGAGCTAAATCTGCTGCATTCGGCCACTGCACACCAATTTTTAACAAGGTCCTGTTTGACATTGTCTTACCCACCGCATCCTAGGTCTCCCCTCTTTCTGAGGCCTTTAGGCACATTGTTCATAACCCTATTCGCCAATCTATAATTATCCATACAGGCAACATGGCCAAACCAGCGGAGTCTCTCTCTGCACAATATGCTGCTTAAAGGAGTTTGCAGACTCCTTTGCCAAACCTCATCATTAGTTACAAAGTTCAACCACCTAATACCCAAGATACTACGTAAGCATCTAGTTTCCTGTTATCTTGTTTATACAGCGTCCAAGTTTCACTACCATAACTAACCCTAGAAAGAACCAAACTATTATACAGTCTAATTTTAGTCTTTAGGTGTATACGTTTATTTCTCCACAGATTCCTAAAAGTCCCGGCAGCAATCCCTATTCGTCTGTTAATCTCATGCAGCACATCACCAGTATCTGTTACATACCTCCCAAGATAATTAAACTGTTACACCTGCTCAAAACTGCAGCCATTCAGATTAACTGAATCACAGCCTGTCTGACCAATTTTCATCACTTTAATTTTCTCTTTATTTATAACCAAACCTACTCTACTACCAGTCTCATCAACAGTTTGAATGAAAGAGTTCATCTCATCAACATCATTTGCCAAAAGGGCTAAATCATCAGCATAATCTAAATCAGAAATTTTGGTATCTCCAGTCCATTTAAGGCCAAAATCTTTCTCTCGAAGTGAATTTCGCATAACATAATCAATAACCAAGCTAAAGAGAAAAGGAGACAAAATGCACCCTTGTCGAACACCAGAAGTAATGCTAAACCAATTGCTACAAGACTTACCAACTCTCACACACAATTCAGTGTTATCATAGAGAGCTTTCATTATGTTAACTAACTTGTCTGGTATACCATATAATCTCACAATCAACCACAAATTATGACATTAACAGAGTCGAAAGTCTTTTTGAAATCAACAAAGTTAGCAACCAAAGGTTTTTGAAACTCTAAACATTTGTGAAGAATCTGCCTAAGTGAAAATATCTGATCTACATATCCCCTACCACTTCTGAATCCACATTTTTCATCATGCAATTGCCAGTCAATCAGATTCTTAATTCTATTAAACACAATCATGCAAAGAACTTTCCCTGGAACAGAGTAGGCTGATATCCCTATAGTTATCACAAGAACTGCGATCACCTTTTTTGAAAATAGGGATAATAATAACTCTGGTAAAATCCTTAGGAACCATGCCTTTATCATAAAAGATATTCAGAATTTCAGTCATCCAAAGTGGTAACAGAGACATTCCCAAGAAAGTGGTAACAGAGCATTCCAAGCATTTAACAGAGACATTCCCAGCTCTAAGCATTTCCGTACTAATTTCATCTACACCTGGGGATTTATGAAATTTAAATTTCTCATCGTCATCCTCAGTGGGGGCATAACAGCAAATAACATTCGTCTTTAATGCCTGTCTCAAATTTTGCTGTAAGAAACCTTTTATTAATGCACTCATATCCTAGAAGAGCATCACTAGCATGTCTGCTGAGAAGCAGACCCACACCTTGATGCTTTCCATCCTCCCTTCCTGCAAAGATAAATTTAAAGTTATTTTTAAGTATCTCACCTTTATCTGTCCATCTGGTCTCTTGCAAGTCTAGAATATCTAGGTTATAATGATGCAATTCCTGTGTGAGGACATCAAGAGAATAATCTCTATATAATGTCCTCACGTTCCATGTTCCTGCAGAGAGAAAATTAGTAGGATTTTTAAAGAAACTAGGTTTATTGAGATTGGTAGGGCCAACAATATCGAACAGCCCCCTGATCGCAGGCATGGGGCAAAGACCTGTTCCTCCTCCACTAAAGGCTGAAGTCACCGATGCTGGTAGGAACTTCAGGCACCACCTTTTCAAGTGGACTTTTTCAAGAGCCATATGGTCTGCCTGAGACACATTACTCCAGTTTAGGCTTGACAATGCCCAACTAGTTAAGTGAGGTTCAGGTACCTGCGATGGCCTCTGATTAAGATTATCCACCAGCTGATATAAGGTATCCCATGCTTCTGTTCACTTACGGCCGGCAACCCAAAAACAAACAGAAAACACAGCAGCAGATTCTCCCTCAACAGAGGCCCACCATTGCAACTAGTCCAGGATCCATAATCAAGCTCAAATCCATAAACATGTCCAGTCTAGTAGGTATAATGGCCACTCCTCAGCAGGGTTGAAAAAAAAGGGAAAAAGTGGCCATAGATGACCAGATCAGACCATACCGAACTGGCAGCCCTCGTCTTCCATTCCCTTCCAAAAGAGAATCTCTTTTGAAAAGGACTAACGGCCTGCACCACGAGAAGATGCGGTCGGATATTAGGTGTTAGACCAGGCCGGTTCTGTGCATCATCACTGGGGATTGGTAATACAGCTCTCCTTCCAGTTTATGCCTAGCTACCATTTACAGACAAATCTAATAAGGAAAACAAATAATAGGTAAGAATAAAAAAGCATGTTGCAAATTCGTTTGTAGTGATTTTTGAAAGCTGTTAATTTCCACACTTAACGGGTTAAAATATAAAATATCGTGTAGTTTTATTTGAACTTTTGAACAACATGACTTGATCACATTTCATAAATCTAATGATGCTGTTTTGGAACTACTGAAATCAAAATAATTTGTATTAAACCACGATATCTATGGTGAGCTGTAATTTCTTTAGTAAGAATGTTGTGTGCTTCAATTATATTTTACTTGTTGCAGACTATAGTATCTTTATGTGTGTGACATGGAAGATGTTTACGATCAAATTTCCAAGATTTTTCTAGAAAAATAGACTATGGACTTATTTTTTCATAATATTATACTGACTTTCCATACACACACTATACTTCACTAACTCTTTACGATTGGTGATATATATTATACATCAGTGATCTGTAAATGGTAGTTAGGTAATCACTGGAAGGAGAGCTAAGCAACAATCTCCTATGATGCACAGAACCGGCCAGGCCTAGAACTTAATTATTTGACCCCGCCTTCTCGTGGTGCAGACCGTTAGTACCTTTCAAAAGAGATACTCTCTTGTGGAAGTGAACAGAAGGGAAGGGTTCCCAGATTAGTGAGCCCTACTGATCTGGACAACTATGGCTACTTTTCTTTTTTTCTGCCCTGCTGAGGAGTGATCAACCACACAGGGTCCTGACCATATAAGCCCACTGGACTGCACAAAAGCTAGGCTCTGAACTTGATTATGGATCCTGGTTTTGCTGCACTGGTGGGCTTCTGTGTGGAGGGAAAATCTTCCGCTGTGTTTTCTGTTTGTTTGTGGGTTGACAGCCCCAAGTGAATAGATTCGCAGGATATGTTTATCAGCTGGTGGATAATCCTGAGCAGAAGTCATCGCAGGCACCTGAACTCTTTGCTTCTATTGGCATCGTCAAATTCTACATTGGAGGAAGTCTTCCAGTGTAGATGGCTTCAGCCTTTAGTGGTGGGTGAATGGGTCTTTGCCCCACGTCTGCGATTAGGGGGCTGTTTGATATTGTTGGCATTCCCTCTCTCAATAAACATAGTTTCTTTAAACATCCCACTAACCATTTTCTCTCCATAGCTAGTTGGAATGTGAGGTCTCTGCACAGAGCTTTTTCTCTTGATGTCCTCACACAAGAATTCCATTATAATTTAGATATTCTCGGCTTGCAAGAGACCAGATGGACAGATAAAGGTCAGATTCTTAAAAATAATCTTAAATTCCTCTTTTCAGGGAGGGACGACAATAAGCATCACCAAGGCGTGGGTCTGCTTCTCAGCAGACACGCTAGTGATGCTCTTCTAGGATGAGTGCATTAATGAAAGGTTTCTTACAGCAAAATTTCAGAAGACTTGAAAGTTATCTGCTGTTATGCTCCCTCTAAGGAAGCCAATGAGGATGAGAAGGATAGGTTTTACGGACAACTTCAGGATATTTTGAATTCTGTCAAGGAAGGAGATATTACCCTTGTTCTTGGTGACTTCAATGCCAAAGTTTGTACCGACTCTGACCTGCAAGGAGGAGTGATAGGCCCTTTTGGTATTGGTAGCTGCAATTGCAATGGGAAAAGTCTCCTACAGGTAAGTAAACTCAATGGTTTGGGAATAACTAATACATAAGTACACATCGGTTTCACCTGATGGGTAGCATAAGAATATGATTGATTATATATTAATTAACAGCAAATGGGCTAGTTCTGTTAGGAATACCAGGCCATATAGGGGAGCTGAAATTGGATCTGACCATTACCTTGTTAAAAAGTGTCTTGGAACTTAAAACTAGGGTTAAAAATTTTACCTTTAATACTCAAGCTCTGAAAGACCCAGTTATAGCTGAAGCTTATCGTGATAGGTTACTTAGTCATTATGACAGTCATGGTTTGTTTACTACTGAAGTTGAGGAAGAATGGGACTATTTTAAACACGCTTTTTTGGAAACTAACAGTACTCTTTTAGGGAAAAAGGAACAGAGGAGGCAGAATTATTTAAGTGATAAGGCATTTGAGCTTATTTCAGAAAGAAAGAACTGCACGAATATACTTAATTAATACCCTACTAGTCCTAATAGAAAGGATTACAGAGAGCTTAATAAATGTGTAAAGGATCAGTTAGCTACTGATAAGAATCTTTGGCTTGATGGCTTGGCTGACAAAGCTGAGTGAGCAGTTAGGCAGCACAACAGCAGAGAACTGTACCAGATAGTTGTTTTATGTGGTAGAAAACGGACAGGCATACAAGGATTGCAGGATAAACAAGGTAAGGTTATAGAAGGGGAGGATTCTGTCATGGCTAGGTGGGCTGAGCATTTCAGTGATGTTCTAAACAATGCGGTTAGTTCTACTCCCATTGTTTGTAATGATGATAGATGCATTGGGAGCTTTAATGTTGGCCCTATAACACAATCTGAAGTTAATTTGGCTATTTCTAAACTTAAACATCATAAATCCCCAGGGGTAGATGAAATTACTACAGAAATGCTCAGAGCTGGGAATGTTTCGGTTTCCACTTGGATGACTGAAATTTTCAATAACTTTTATGATAAAGGCATGGTTCCTAAAGATTTTACCAGAGCTATTATTATCCCTATTTTCAAAAAAAGTGATCACAGTTCTTGTGATAACTATCGGGGTATCAGCCTACTCTCTGTTCCAGGGAAAGTTTTTTCCATTATTGTGCTTAATAGAATTAAGAATCTGGTTGACAGGTATTTGTGTGATGAGCAATGTGGAATCAGAAGTGGTAGGGGCTGTGTAGAACAAATATTTTCACTTAGGCAGATTCCTAAGAAATGTTTAGAATTTTAGAAACCTTTGGTTGCTAGCATTGTTGATTTCAAAAAGGTTTTCGACTCTGTTGATCGTCATAATTTGTAGTTGATTGTGAAATCATATGGTATACCAGACAAGTTAGTTAACATTATGAAAGCTCTCTATGATAACACTGAATTGTGTGTGAGAGTTGGTAAGGCTTGTAGCAATTGGTTTAGCATTACTTCTGGTGTTCGACAAGGGTGCATTTTGTGTCCTTTTCTCTTTAGTTTGGTTATTGATTATGTTATGTGAAATTCACTTCAAGGGAAAAATTTTGGCCAAATTTGGAAAAATTTCTGATTTAGATTATGCTGATGATATAGCCCTTTTTTGCAAATGATGTTGATGAGATGAACTCTTTCATTTGAGCTGTTGATGAAACTCGTACTAGAATAAATAAAAAAAAAATACCCCCTCAAGCAGCTGCTTGCCACAGAGGTCTGACAGAAGCCTGTCAGTTTATATGCCATAGTAGAAGGTCTGAGAGGATGGCAGGACCTCAGCAGAAAAACGACACATACATCCATGCCTTATCCGAGGCTTGAACCCAAGTCCCTTAGATCAGTAGCCAAGAGCACTAACCACTAGAATAGTACAGGCAGGCCACTAGAAAATTGGTCAGGCAGACTGCGATTCAGTTAATCTGAATGGTTGCAATCTTGAGCAGGTGTCGCAGTTTAATTATCTTGAGAGCTATGTAACAGATAATGGTGATGTGTGGCATGAGATTAACAGACGAATATGGATTACTGCCGGGACTTTTAAAAATCTATGGAGAGTGTATAGAAATAGGTGTATACACCTAAAGACTAAAATGAGACTGTATAATAGTTTGGTTTTTTCTAGGGTTAGTTATGGTAGTGAAACTTGGACACTTTTTAAACAAGATAACAGGAAACTAGATGCTTTTGATTCCAGATGCTTACGCAGTATCTTGGGCATTAGGTGGTTCAACTTTGTAACTAATGATGAGGTTAGGCAAAGGAGTCGGCAAACTCCTTTAAGCAGCATATTGTGCAGAGAGACTCCGTTAGTTTGGCCATGTTGCCGTATGGATAATTATAGATTGGCGAATAGGGTTATGAACAGTGTGCCTAAAGGCTTCAGAAAGAGGGGGAGATCAAGGATGCGGTGGGCAGACAATGTCAAACAGGACCTTATTAGAATTGGTGTGCAGTGGCCAGATGCAGCAGATGTAACTCAGGACAAACTTGCTTGGAGAACTAATTTTCATGGTCTGGTTGGACCTACGTAGCCCATGGCTGCTTGAGGATGATGATGATGATGACGATGATGATCAGTGAAAAAGTGTCTTATCCATTTATTTTGAGAAGATATTTATAGCAGAGATTTTTATGTTCATACTATCAATTAACTTGTGATGTTATGAAAACCAAATTCACTTAATGATCTTATAGTGGTGAAGTGTAATATTTTTAATAGGGGAAGCAATTAATAAATGCATTGCTCAAATTAAAACTGAATGCTCTACTGGTACCTGCATTCGAAAATAATTGGAGCAGAATGCTGTTCCAGATACTCAACATTTCCAAATCACTGAAACAGAACACTGTTCCAGACACTGAGTGCAGATAATGTTAGATCTTTTAAAGGAGATATTTTTGTTGTTAGAGTTAAATATATATAGTTACTAGCATGGAGGGGACTAAAGGTTTAACTATACCCCCCTCCCACCTGGCAACATTGACACAAGAAAATAAACAATAATGTTCTCTCATTGTTAAGCAAAAGCATAAAGGGTACTTCAATGGTTTTTGCCAGATCAGAGAAATACAGCTGTAATATCAAAAGAGACTAGTGCAGGGATCTGAAAGAAACAGTTCAGAACTGTGAGTAATTATGTTTTTCTTATTATTGCTTATAATAAAAAGCAGCCCACAATACATGACTTTGTCCCTATGTTATCTGAGTTTTTGATCCATGGTCTAGTGCAGGGATGCACACCAATTCTGGGTCAAAGATCAATCCAGTGCTTTTAACAATTTTATCTGGCTGATGTATAAACTGGAAAATAAGATATATATAAATATTTCAAATCTGGCTTCATTCAAATGGTGTTTTAAATAAGATAAAAATTTGTTTAATATCATACAACTAGCTAAAACATCACTGAAGCTAAATGTTCAGTAGCTCTGTCTGGAATCCAGTATCATATTTATATAAATTTTTTAAAAATTATTTTAACCTAAAAATATTTTGTACCTAAAAATATGGCAAATAAAAGTTTTATAAAGAGTCAAACCTTTTTTCATTTTATTGCACACCCCCTTCCACAAACACACACTACTGGTTCATGGCAAACATATTTTTCTGTTCGATTCCATGCTAAAGCAGATTTGTGCACCTCTGGTCTAGTGAGAGGGATTACAAATATTTGCTTGTAATACATGATTTTAACACCTTAGATCATTAATGTAAAATATAATTGTTTTCAGTAAAGAGAAAAAAAAAATCGAAGATTATGGTTTCAATGCAAAAAACTAGATTTTGTAATAAAATTAAATGTATATGATTGATTTCACATTTCCAAAGAGGCATTTCTGTATAGGGTAATGAGACCATGGCCTATTGGCAGCCTTGATGAAAATCTGTCTATAAAATAATATATTTATTGAAAAAATTTCAGGCAGACAGAGTAATAAATCCTCCATGGCCCATTAGTTTATCACAGTTCATAATCAAAAAGAAATATGCTTCTTTCATTTTTGTATTCTTCAAAATTATCTATGGACCACAGAATATTATATTGCAGCTTTTATTTTTGGTCCTGCTATAAAGTATTTTAAAATTATGATAATATGCATTCTTTGTTTCCTATACTCTATAAATGAGAATCAACAGTAAAAAGATCTTACCATTTTGCCATGAAAACACCAAAATCAGAATATAGTTTGCCTTGCCATTCCAAACATCAAGGGCCACCATTTTTATTCATATTTATATTTCTGTTGTGAATTAATGATAAATTTTAATAAAAATGTTTAATTATACCTTAAATGACTTTCAAACATGAATGAATTTATACACAAATTCTAAATATTATACAATATCACCTTACTTTGGTTTTCCTACCTTGTCAATATTTCATAATTTATATTCAGAATTAGTTTCACAATTTGAACTAGTTTTAAATTTGAATATGGGTTTTATTATATGTACAGAGTTGAATTTTTAATACAGTACGAGATGGCTATGCCGAGTGATGCCTTCCTGAAAACATCAGTATAAGCAAAACCAAGGTACTGACCAGACAACCTATTCTCTTGGGTTAGTTGGCTGGTTGTTTGGGGATTTATGGCACATTGGCAACATAGACCACAATGAGCCAAATAAAAGACAAAAACATGAATATGGTAAAACATCAAAGAACAAGTGTATATATATATATAACATCTAAAGCAATGATAGAATATTGACTCATTTGACTGAGAAAAACCACAACTGATTCAGATCAGTTGTGTTTTCACAGATTCAGTAGGGGGAATATTGATTCCACTACTTCTATAATTATTTATATTACTTCTCAACTATATACTGCAATTAGAAAGAATAATTATTTGAAGCTTGGCCAAAAATTAAATCATTAGGCATATTGATTTAACATGATAGTTACTTTAAGAGACATCTAATTGGGTTGGTTGTTTGTAGTTTAATGGCACAATGGCAACTAAGCCCATATTGTGCCAAATGCATGGTATACGGTAAAAGGTAAACAGATAAAAGCCACAACCCACAATCAAAGTTAAAAATCAATATAGTAAAAGGTAATGGACAAAATCAAAAGATATAAAGAATACAAAAAACAATAAATATGTATAAAGCAATAAATATATAGATACAAAAGGTAAAACCAACCCAGAATGTACAGTGTATAAATGATAAAGTCATAAAATTACGATCTGTTAAAATAATCAGTATGACATAAAAAGGTAAAGACAGGAGGCAAAAATGTTTCATCAGATAAAAGATGTCCAAATTAAGGGGGCTCAGACGTAATATCATGATTGATTAAAGGCTCATTGAGACCAGGGGACAAGTTGCGAACAACATTGGAAATGAGCTCCCCAAGATGGCAATCCCAGTAACAGCTGAATGGTGTTGTGCATTCACACCCGAGTAGTGACAAGATGTCAGAGGAGATACTCGCAATTGCTTGCTCCTACACCGTGCTGAGCATTTTATCAGAGAGAAAGCAGATAAGTGACTGTGATGTTGGTGAACTCTTTGAAAATGGAATAAGCTATGGCAATGATCTTTTGGCATATCTCCAATTAGAAGATAGCAGATTAACACACATACATATATATAGTGAGTTATTGAATTCTGACCACCCCATCCATGTTATGTCAGTAAAACTAACTTCAAAGCTCTAACTTCTTAAATAAGCATTTTAGGAGGAAATGTAACTGAAGAAAATTTAAAACACTCAATCAAGTCTTAAAACATCTGAAAAAATTTATTGCTGATGCGGCAGAAAAATTTCCTCAGACACTAAAATCTCCCAGAATAAGACCTATAAATCTTTCACTGAGATGTAGTGAACCTTGCGCCATCTATATTTTGGGAGAGGCAACTTTTATAATTGTTGCTAATGATTTATATGTTAATGAGGAAGTCAATCACACTTAAGAGTTTATTAAAAATCCATACATCTACCTCATTAACATTTGAAACATTAGCAACAATTGGAAAAGTTGCCTCTCCTGAAGTATAGATGGCACAAAGTCCACAACATCTCAGTGATAGATTTATAGGTCTTATTCTGAAAGATTTTAGCATCTGATGCATGGTTTAATGTTAGAGTGCTCTGGCATGAAATCTAGAGAGTTGTGGGTTTGATTCCCACCAAGTCACTGATAATTTTTTTCAGATGTTTTTAATAATTCTTGAAGTCTTTCTATGGGTAATCTGTGCATTGGATCTGTGCAAAAAAGGAACAAAAAGTCAAGTAAACTCACAACCAATGTTAAAAGTAAAAGACAAAATAAAACAATAAATGTAAACACTACAATATCAAACAACAGAAAACATCCATGTAAAAGACAAAAAAAAAAGAACAAATATGTAAAAATAACAATGGGTGCATAGGGCCCATATAAAAACAATGCCAAAAGGTAAAAATCACAGACAGTTAAAATATCCAGTAAAAGGTAAAAAGGCAAAAACAGCAGATAAAACAGAGTCACCAGATAAAGATGTACGAGTGTAAGGGGCTCGGACGTAAAATCATGAAAATTAAAATATAAGTGGTGTTCAAGGTTAAAATATGTTTAATCATTAAAATGGTGTCACAAAACTTGCATTTAGGTTCGTTGCCTGCCCGAAGAAGAAATGAATGAGTAATAAACAAATGATCTAAGAGAAGTTGAGCAAGTACAACTTCCTCCTTGCGATTCCAGAGAAAACAAGACTGCCATGGTTTGACAATGGGCTTGATCTCGAAAAGCTTCTTACCAACCTATTCAGACAAAGATCTCTGCCACTGTGCCTGGAGCTCGATGGAAAAATGCTGCCGGAAGTCCACTTATGGAACCGGCAGTGAAGAGTCAGACAGAGGCGTGACTGACTTACCAGCATCTGCCAAGTCATTGCCCCTGATTCTGACAAGACTGGGCACCCAACAGAAAGCAGGCACTCAACCAAAGGGGACCCCACCAGTCATGAGCTGATGAGAGAAGATGGGGACATCCAAGCAACTGCCAAGATCCTCCTTTCAAGGACATGGGTCTATGTATTCACCATCATCATCATCCTCCTCAAGCAGCCATGGGCTACGGAGGTCCAACCAGACCGTGCAATTTAGTTCTCCAAGCAAGTCTATCCTGAGCTACATCTACTGCATCTAGCCACTGCACACCAATTCTAACAAGGTCCTGTTTGATATTGTCTGCCCACCGCATTCTAGGTCTCCCCCTCCTTCTGAGACCTCTAGGCACACTGTTCAAAACCCTATTCGCCAATCTATAATTATCCATACGGGCAACATGGCCAAACCAACGGAGCCTCTCTCTGCACAATATGCTGCTTAAAGGCGGTTGCAGACTCCTTTGCCTAACCTCATCATTAGTTACAAAGTTGAACCACCTAATGCCCAAGATGCTGCGTAAGCATCTGGAATCAAAAGCATCTGGTTTCCTGTTATCTTGCTTACATAGCGTCCAAGTTTCACTACCATAACTAACCCTAGAAAGAACCAAACTATTATATAGTCTAATTTTAGTCTTTAGGTGTATACGCCTATTTCTCCACACTCTCCATAGATTCTTAAAAGTCCCGGCAGCAATCCCTATTTATCTGTTAATCTCATGCCGCACATCACCATTATCAGTTACATGTATTATTGTATTATTGATGTATTATTAGCTGCAATTGACTTAACATGGATGGGGTAGTCAGAATTCAATGATGATTCAGTGTATATGTACTACTACTGGTACTCGGTGGGCACTTTAATAGAAATATTCCCATATTGTATCAATGGAGAAACAAATTCGAAGTATAATAATATTATTTAATATTATTACAAAATACTTATGCTGACTTTTCATGAAAAAAATGTGATTAAAGATACAGTTTTGAATGCAATCGATTTGGAACATTCCTTAAAAAAAATAAATAAATACCCCCTCAAGCAGCTGCTTGCCACAGAGGTCTGACAGGAGCCTGTCAGTTTACAGTCCGACAGGAGCCTGTCAACCATTACTTAAAGAACTAAAGGAGCAGAATTATTTAGCATCTTCAATGGCGCAGTTAAATTATTGATCTCAAAAGTGAGTTCAAAGAGATTGGAAAAAAATTCCAAAGGTTTTTATAGCGATTATTTGAATTTTGTCCAATTCAGAATTTTATTTTTTTGCAATGAATTTTCATATCAGTTTAACACTAAACAAATATTGTTTAGATAGACAACACTAAGATATATTTTCTATTATACTTTTTCATAAAATGTTTTCTTAAGAAATGAGAAAACCATAACAACAATGTTTGAAAGTTAAACTTTACTAGGCTTCATAAGAGTAATAGTAGGAAAACTTTTGGAAGAATAACATTTGCTTTCTTTAATTTTTACAGTAGTGTACAGTGATATGTAGAGTATTTATATAAAATAAAAAGAAGCATGAGAACGAAATATAGCAATCCTACTATGGGCACAGAGTCACAAATGGCAACACACATGACTGTTGCAAACACATCCAGACTGGCATCTGTTAACCTTGCTTTCCATTTCATTGGGAAGCAAGTCAAATGGTTCTACGACACGGAAACAGTGACTGGACCTTCGAGTCACAGGTGCACAGCAGGTGGTTGAGGGTCAGCCCCCAATGTTGCTGTAAAATGTCACCTAGTGCAGATGGGCCTTAAAATATAATCTGCAAAATATAACCTTAAATATAATCTGTGAAATGACATTCACAGTTGAAAGCTGGACATGCAGTTAAAATATGTTTAATGGTTAAAATGGTGTTACACAACTCGCACTTAGGTTCACTGTCGCTCAAAGAAAGATTGTTATACTACACTTCCAATAGCAGAAAGAACTTTAAAAATTGAGATTTTTAAAATTAAATATTTACACAATTAAAAGGATCTTCTTGCTCAGAAATTAATGAAAAATAACTTAAAATTCTCTGTCATTGAGCAATATTTTTTTAAAGTTTATCCTTCAAACTATTTGCATGTGAAAATTTTTTAGGAAATTACTTTTATTATATAACTACTTATCTTTTAAACATAGATTATAATCACAGCATTACCTGCTGCTCCTTTGGTTGATTTACTTATCTTTTCAAATACACCAAAAGATGGCAAAAATTTATCTTCTAGGTCAAAATTTCATGTAGGACCTTCAACTTCATCAGAATATCGCAGAGAAGAATTTTTCACGATTCTGGTGGGGATGTAGTTTTTTGGTTTTTCTGATAATTCAGGTTCAGAAGATTGAGCTAAGATGATATAGACCATACTCTGTTATACCCCCTCAAGCAGCTACTTGCCACAGAGGTCTGACAGGAGCCTATCAGTTAGGATGCTGGAAAAAGCTTTCTAAAGAAGAATGTTCAGTTTTTCCAGTACATCAAGAGTTTACAGCTCAAACTGGTCTTAACACTGGGGAAGCTAAAAACTCCTTAGATTTGTTCAAAATATTTTTTTAACTGATGAAACCTTTGAAGAGACTTCAGAAAAAAAAACAATATTTATGGTCAGCATTTGTTTCAGCAGCATGAAACTGATTTTGGAAGTCCCTTGGCAAGAAAACTGGATTCCGTTGAAAACTCACAACAACTGCTGAAATGAAAAGTATGCTGCCATATGAAAAGCCATGGGCTATAGAGGTCCAACTGGACCATGCAATTTAGTTCTCCAAGCATATCTGTCTTGAGCTGCATCTGGCCACTGCACACCAATTCTAACAAGGTTCTGATTGACATTGTCTGCCCCCTCTTTCTGAGGCCTTTAGGGACATTGCTCATAACCCTATTCACCAATTTATAATTATTCATACGGTAACATGGAAACCAAAGGAGTCTCTCTCTGCAGAATATGCTGCTTAAAGGAGGTTGCTGACTCCTTTGCCTAACCTCATCATTAGTTACAAAGTTGAACCACCTAATGCCCAAGATACTGCGTAAGCATCTGGAATCAAAAGCATCTAGTTTCCTGTTATCTTGTTTACAAAGTGTCCAAGTTTCACTACCATAACTAACCCTAGAAAGAACCAAACTATTACAGTCTAATTTTAATCTTTAGGTGTATACATCTATTTCTCCACACTCTCCACAGATTCCTAAAAGTACCGGCAGCAATCCCTATTCATCTGTTAATCTCATGCCGCACATCACTAGTATCTCTTATATAGATCCCAAGACAATTAAACTGTGACACCTGCTCAAGACTGCAACCATTCAGATTAACTGAATCACACCGAAACACCAAACAGAAATGGTTTGCCTAAAGCCGAAATAAAAAAAGAGCTTGAAGAAAGCAGACATAATTTCATTTAGAAAAAACCCACTTTTAATTTCAAAGTGGCATGACAAGAGAGATGCTTTGATGCTCAGCTCCTTTCACAATACTGAAGTGATAGATGTTACACAAAAGCATGGAACTATAAGCGAAACCATTTAAAAAACAAAACGTGTTTTCAAATACAACAGTGAAATGAGAGGTGTTGATCGTTCTCATCAATATTTACAATATTACTCATTAAAGTATAACAGCTTAAATGGCAGAAAAAAAATATTTTTCACCATATAAATATTACTTTTCACAATGCCTATCTATTACATAAGCAGCAAAACCCTCGCATGAGTCACTACAAATTCAGACAACTTCTTGTATGGCAACTGTTACAGTATGGTGCTTTACCCACCAGATTTGAAGATCAGGTTGACCCAATATTCAACCTCCATTTGTATGCCTAACTGCCATACATTTTCCTAGTATGATCCCACAGACTCAGCAAAAGAAATAGCCATGCAGAAAATGTCTAGTGTGCATGCACAAAATACACACCATGTTAGTGCTTTTGAGTGCAAGGAATGCAATGTGACTGTCTGTTAGAAGTTCTTGCTTTGAAGGCTATCACACTAAGAATGATTTTAAAAAAGAATTACTTTTGTTTCAGGTAATTTTGTTATTTTATTCAAAATGAAATGCTCTTTCATTCTGTATAAATAGTTTATACGTTTCTTCATTAATAGTTTGATAAAAAAAGTCAAAAATAAAAACAATAAAAACATGACAATCATTAATTTTTTTCTGGGTGTAACACCATTGATAAAAAGAAGAGAACCCTTATTGATTTAATTGGCAAGGTAAATTGCCTGGCACCCGAGCTATCCGGTAACCTTTAACATATTTTTGGAGTGCTACAATTTCACTGAAATATTTTATTTTATTAATACCCAGCATTAAATGCTCTTCGATTTGGTATATAACATGACATGTTTCACTTATTTATTACCCAAGAAAATGTTTCTAAAGTTAGAAATTTTATTTTCTGAAAGTAGTGCTTCAAAATAAACATGGCCACCAGACTGAGTTCAGTTTCAGAAACCTGACACTTTAAGGGTTAAGTAAAGTTGACATTAGGCAAAGGAGTAAGCAACCTCCTTTGAGCAGCATATTTTGTAGAGAGAATTATAATGCATGTGAATAGAAAGGCTATTTCTGAATACTAAAAAAATTAAATTTCACTTGAAACAAGAAATGGGGGGATTATAACATTCTCATTCAAATTACCCTTTAAAGTATTTTATTATGAGATATAATTTTTTACAGCATTTTTGAAGAATCTGCACTTTTTTCTCGGTACTATTATACTTTGACAAAAGTCCATTCTTTTTGCCACGTCAAGTCAAATAAGCAAGTCAACTTTACAATTTTTTAACCAAATAACCAATCTACAAAAAAGGCCATGTTATATACCAAACAGAATGTAATTCAAATTTCACAATAAATTAAATATTTAAACAAATTAACAAAGATATTAATTTCAATAACTCTTTCAGTTGAAATATATATTAATTTAAAGGCAAAATCTTCCTGAATAACATAATATTTATGAGAAATACGATTTTTAGTTCTTTTATAATTCTTTTCCGTATGGTATATTATATAACATCAACAACTACTGACATTCCTAGGGTTTTATGTCCCATTTATGAAGGAGAAAAATTTCCTGGCTTTATTTTTACTGACATTTTGTATCTTTCTTTGGGTGCTACATTTTGAGTATCGTGGGAAAATGCCGAAAAGTTGCGCCAACTTTTCAAAGGCTAAAAAAAGGTTAATATCCTCAGAGAGGGCAGCCAAGATATTGAGAGGGAAGGGGGGGGGGGTTAAGTATTTTAAAACTATTCAATATAAATTAATAATTTCTTTTAAAAAATTAAACTTTTTTAGTGGGGGTAAAGGCCCTCAGAGTAGAAACAGCGATTGGGATTATAACATTCTCATTCAAATTACCTTAAAAGTATTTTATTATGAGATATAATTTTTTACAGCAATTTTGAAGAATTACAATTTCACTTTCATCAGATTTATGAATGAACATTTCTATATATATGGCAGCATTCTTCAGCTTTCCTACAACTAAAGGAATATTTTTTAAAAAAGTCCATTATTTTTAGGAGCATAGTCAGGATATTTGGAAGAGAGAGAGAGTGAGAGGTCAATATCCGAGTCCTCATTCATTTTCAAGAAACAACAAAGGATTATCCCCCCCCCCCCCTGGAAAATGACAAACTAGTTTTAAAAAATTAACATATAACCTAATGCGATGTTAAAAAATATATCCACAGCAAAATGTAAGCCAACCATCATCATAGCCAACAATGTATCACAACTCCAAAAGATCAATAACAACATAAATATATGAGAATAAAATAAAAGTAAAAATGAAACGAGCTGTAAGCCAGCCATTGTCCCAACAAAAAGCGATAACATAACTCTGAAAGATAATACATATAAATATATGGAAATAAAATCCTAATAGATTTATAGAAATAAAAAGGTAGGTTTAATTATATACAAATAAAATATTAACTGAATGGAAAACTTATCAAATGTTGACAATGTTATATGCAGAACATTGTGAACACATGATGCTACTAACTACTTCGATCTGCATCTTGCTGGGCCATGACCCAGTTCACAAGCAGTTTTGCACAAACAAGTTATGTTTATGAAATATTCAGTTGAAAAAAAATTAGTTTTGTAGTTATATTTCAATTTCAGTAGCAGGAAAGATACATGTAAGAAAAATTTCAAATGGCAATTTCTGTTTTTAAAAGATCAAAGTTTCATGTGTTGTACTAAACACGAACATAGATATCTTGGACCTCTCATTTCGGATTCTATCAATATCTATAATCAATGTTGACCTGGAAGTGTTAATGTCCCATCTGACAGATGGTGGCTTTTCAAGTACCTCGGTGTCTCTTTCTGACTTAGGGCAGAGTGGGAGTTTGCATATATAAATCTGAAGTTTGGCACAGTTGGAATTCACACCTGGAAACTGCAGTTTATGAGCCTGGTGTGATACCAACAGAACCACTCCTGCTCCACCATGGTCAGGAGTGTTACAGCTGTTTAACAAGGTTGCAAAAATTAATACAACTTGATGTGTACATTTAACACACTTGATATGTGATATGATTAAGATATTTTTAAGAGTCCACTGCAAGGTAAATATAAAATTAAATAATTAAAACACGTGAAACAGTAACACTATTACAAAACATTTAGGTCTGTAAAGTTAGATTAGATAGGAACACAATGCATTGCAATAACTGTTATTCAAATTGCAAACCTTGTCTTGCTAATGAAGAATCAGAATTGGTGCTTTATTAAAACTGTTTAATTGTTAACAAATCTATTTATAAAGGAGTTGGAAAATATGTATAGTGTACAGTTTTATAGTTAATATGTTAGTCATGCGGGGGACAGGTAGTCATGCGGGGGACAGGTGTCACTCAGCTTATTTTGATAAATATAAGAATTTTTATGTGTAAGTGCACTTTATTTTTAGCAAGAAAATTATTGATAAATTTTGAATTAACCTCAAAAAGTAAAAATTTCCTTAAATTTTGGATTTAAACTACTCCAGAGTTATCAGCCATTGCTCTGCAACTCAACTACTGCAAGAGTTATCTCCCTGCCATACATACAACCCCCGGAGGTATTGTATCATTGTCTGATGCAATGTAGTTGTCATGACATCACGGCTTTACGATCGCGGGAAAAAGATGATGCAATCATTAGTTATAAGCGACGTCTCGTAGGGTGAGCAAGTCTTTTGAGTGACTCCCATTTACCTATGAGTTATAAGTATAACACAAGTGATCCTTGCAGTTTTAATCCAGTAGTAATGATGCCTCGTAACTGTGTTAATAGTGCAGATACATTTTGTTACATTTGCGGGGAAATGACGTTTGCAAGCCAGAAATGGGCAGTCACTCCAATAGTGAAAGCAACATATGAGTTTTATTTTGGATGCAAGATCGGGGACCAGGACAAGGCCTGGACCCCACACATATGCTGCAGTACGTGTGCAAGAAATCTTCTAAAGTGGTTTCGGAGTCTAATGACGATGCATACATCTGCCACGGTGCATCAATTGTGCCACACATTCTCACCGAAGAAGGAACGAACAACCTTGTTTGCGATCTGGAGCTGTCTAAGGGCAAAGAAGAGTTATTTGGATCAAGACTTAAACAATGGAATCTTCTCAAGGCAAATGTCCAAGTGATTTCGTTTCAAACTTGTCATGAGCAGTTTGTTCCTTACTTCAGAAAGAAAGATGACCTTGTGTTCTGCTCTGATGTGGATGGCCTGATGAATGCCCTCGGAATCAAACATGACACTCAAGAATGGCGACTATTCATAGACTCCTCGTAATTGAGTCTCAAGGTGGTGTTGCTGCATAATGGAAATCGAATTCCATCCATTCCGGTCGGACACACTGTCTGCATGAAAGAAACCTATGACAACCTAAAACAGCTATTGAACTGTCTTCAATACAGCAAGTATGGCTGACATATCTGTTGTGACTTGCAGGTATTTGCTCTGTTGATGGGTCTGCAGTTGGGATATACAAAGTACTGCTGTTTCTTATATGAATGGGACAGCCGAGCAAAGACTGCACTATATGAAGGAAAACTGGCCTCAGAAGAAATCTCTGAAGGTTCGAGAGAAGAATGTGGAACACCCAGCATTGGCAGAAATGCACAAAATTCTGCTACTGTCCCTACACGTCAAACTCGATGTGATGAAAAACTTCCTAAAAGCCATGGACCAAATTGCATCAGCTTTCAAGCACTTGGCTAACAAATTCCCTCAGCAAAGCGAAAATTAAAGAGAGACTTTTTGTGGGTCCTCAGATCCGCGAGCTGTTCAGAGACCAGATGTTCAACAACCTGCTTCAGGGTGACGAGAAAAAGGCTTGGGACATGTTTCATCTGGTGTCAACTAAATGCCTCAGGAATGTCAGGGCAGATAACTACAAAAAACTGGTTAGGACATGTCTCTGTATCCCAAACTTGGCTGCAATATGTCCTTAAAGATCCACTTTCTCCATTCCCACTTTTCTTCCCCAACAATTGTGGCATGGTTAGTGATGAGCACTGTGAACGTTTTCATTAGGACATTGCAACAATGGAGAAATGATACCAGGGAAACTGGTCCACTTCAGTGTTGGCTCACTACTGTTGGACACTCACCAGAGATGATCCTGAGCAGTTGTACAAGCAATGTCGGAAATAGAAGCGGAGTTTTACCGATAAATGTCATATGTACGTATTACTCTATAAGAAACTCTTGAAGATTTCTCAGAAATTGTAGCCAATTTTGCATTTTCATTGTCATATTCATGGCTTGTAAATGGTAGCTAGGTGTAAACTGGAAGGAGAGCTGTGTACCAATCCCTAGTGATGATGCACAGAACCGGCCAGGTCTAGCACCTAATGTCCGACCCCGCCTTCTCGTGGTGCAGGCCGTTAGTACCTTTCAAAAGAGATATTCTCTTTTGGAAGGGAACGGAAAGGGAGGGCTGCCAGTTCAGTATGGCCTACTGATCTGGTCATCTATGGTTACTTTTTTTTCGTTTTTTTTCAACCCTGCTGAGGAGTGCTCAACTTCACAGGGTCCTGGTGCTGACCATTTATACCTACTAGACTGGACTTGTTTATGGATTTGAGATTGATTATGGATCCTGGACTTGCTGCACTGGTGGGCCTCTGTTGAGGGAGAGTCTGCCGCTGTGTTTTCTGTTTGCTTCTGGGTTGCCAGCTCTAAGTGAACAGAGGCATGGGATACCTTATATCAGCTGGTGGATAATCCTAATCAGAGGCCATCGCAGGTACCTGAACCTTACTTAGCTAGTTGGGCATCGTCAAGCCTAAACTGGAGTAATGTGTCTCAGGCAGGCCATGTGGCTCTTGAAAAAGTCCACTTGAAAAGGTGGTGCCTGTAGTTCCTACCAGCATCGGTGACTTCACCTTTAGCAGAGGAGGAACAGGTCTTTGCCCCATGCCTGCGATCAGGGGGCTGTTTGATATTGTTGGCCCTACCAATCTCAATAAACCTAATTTCTTTAAAAATCCTACTAATCATTTTCTCTCTGCAGGAACGTGGAACGTGAGGACATTACATAGAGATTATTCTCTTGATGTCCTCATGCAGGAATTCCAGCGCTATAACCTAGATATTCTAGGCTTGCAAGAGACCAGATGGACAGGTAAAGGTGAGATACTTAAAAATAACTTTAAATTTCTCTTTACAGGGAGGGAGGATGGAAAGCATCACCAAGGCGTGGGTCTGCTGCTCAGCAGACATGCTAGAGATGCTCTTCTAGGATATGAGTGCATTAATGAAAGGTTTCTTGCAGCAAAATTTCAGACAAGCGTTAAAGACTTGAATGTTATCTGCTGTTATGCCCCCACTGAGGATGCCGATGAGGATGAGAAGGATAGGTTTTATGAACAACTTCAGGATATTTTGAATTCTGTCAAGAAAGGAGATATTACCCTTGTTCTTGGTGACTTCAATGTCAAAGTTGGTACTGACTCTGACCTTTGGGGAGGAGTAATAGGCCCTTTTGGTATTATTGGTAGCTGCAATGGCAATGGGCAACGTCTCCTACAGGTAAATAAACTCAATGGATTCAGAATAACTAACACCTATTACAATCACCGCGACATACATAAGTACACGTGGGTTTCAGCTGATGGGCTGCATAGGAATATGAGTGATTATATATTAATTAACAGCAAATGGGCTAGTTCTGTTAGAAATACCAGGGCATATAGGGGAGCTGAAATTGGATCTGACCATTACCTGTTTAAAAGTGTCTTGCAACTTAAACTTAAAAAGTGTTGGGCTAGGGTTAAAAAATTTACCTTTAATACTGATGCTCTGAAAGACCCAGTTATAGCTAAACCTTACCATGATAGGTTACTTAGTCATTATGACAATCATGGTATGCTTACTACTGATGTTGAGGAAGAATGGGATCATTTTAAACAGGCTTTTTTGGACACTGACAGTACTCTTTTAGGAAAAAAGGAGTAGAAGAGGCAGAATTATCTGAGTGATAAGGCAGTTGAGCTTATTTCGGAAAGAAAGAACTGCAGGAATGTCCTTAATCAATACCCTACTAGTCCTAATATAAAGCATTACAGAGAGCTTAATAAACGTGTAAACAATCGGTTAGCTGCTGATAAGAATCTTTGGCTTGATGGTTTGGCTGACAAAGCCGAGGAAGCAGTTAGACAGCACAACAGCAGAGAGCTGTACCAGATAGTTAATGTTTAGTGTGGTAGAAAACAGACAGGCATACAGGGATTGAAGGATAAACAAGGTAAGGTTATAGAAGGTGAGAATTCTGTCATGGCTAGGTGGGCTGAGCATTTCAGTGATGTTCTAAACAATGTGGTTAGTTCTACTCCCATTGTTTGTAATGATGATAGATGCATTGGCAGCTTTAATGTTGGCCCTATAACACATTCTGAAGTTATTTTGGCTATTTCTAAACTTAAAACTTCATAAATCCCCAGGGGTAGATGAAATTACTACAGAAATGCTCAGAGCTGGGAATGCTTCAGTTACCACTTGGATGACTGAAATTTTGAATAACTTTTATGATAAAGGCATGGTTCCTAAAGATTTTACCAGAGCTATTATTATCCCTATTTTCAAAAAAGGTGATCGCACTTCTTGTGATAACTATAGGGGTATCAGCCTACTCTCTGTTCCTGGTAAAGTTCTTTCCATGATTGTGCTTAATCGAATTAAGAATCTGGTTGACAGGCAATTGTGTGATGAGCAATGTGGATTCAGAAGTGGTAGGGGATGTTATATCAGATATTTTCACTTAGGCAGATTCTTGAGAAATGTTTAGAGTTTCAGAAACCTTTGGTTGCTAGCTCTGTTGATTTCAAAAAGGCTTTGGACTCTGTTGATCGTCATAATTTGTGGTTGATTGTGAGATCATATGGTATACCAGACAAGTTAGTTAACATAATGAAAGCTCTCTATAATAACACTGAGTCATATGTGAGAGTTGGTAAGTCTTGTAGCAATTGGTTTAGCATTACGTCTGGTGTTCGACAAGGGTGCATTTTGTCTCCTTTTCTCTTTAGTTTGGTTGTTGATTATGTTATGCGAAATTCACTTCAAGGGAAAGATTTTGGCCTTAAATGGGTTGGAGATACAAAAATTTCTGATTTAGATTATGCTGATGATTTAGCCCTTTTGGCAAATGATGTTGATGAAATGAACTCTTTCATTCAAGCTGTTGATGAGACTGGTAGTAGAGTAGGTTTGGTTATAAACAGAGAGAAAACTAAAGTGATGAAAATTGGTCAGGCAGGCTGTGATTCAGTTAATCTGAATGGTTGCAATCTTGAGCAGGTGTCACAGTTTAATTACCTTGGGAGCTATGTTACAGATACTGGTGATGTGCGGCATGAGATTAACAGACGAATATGTATTGCTGCCGGGACTTTTAAGAATCTATGGAGAGTGTGGAGAAATAGGCGTATACACCTAAAGACTAAAATTAGACTGTATAATAGTTTGGTTCTTTCTAGGGTTAGTTATGGTAGTGAAACTTGGACGCTGTGTAAACAAGATAACAGGAAACTAGATGCTTTTGATTCTAGATGCTTACGGAGTATCTTGGGTATTAGGTGGTTCAACTTTGTAACTAATGATGAGGTTAGGCAAAGGAGTCTGCAACCTCCTTTAAGCAGCATATTGTGCAGAGAGAGACTCCGTTGGTTTGGCCATGTTGCCCATATGGATAATTATATATTGGCGAATAGGGTTATGAACAGTGTGCCTAGAGGCCTCAGAAGAAGGGGGAGACCTAGGATGCGGTGGGCAGACAATGTCAAACAGGACCTTGTTAGAATTGGTGTGCAGTGGCCGGATGCAGCAGAGGTAGCTCAGGAGAGATATGCTTGGAGAATTAAACTGCGCAGTCTGGTTGGACCTCTGTAGCCCATGGCTGCTTGAGGAGGAGGAGGAGGATGATGATTCGTGTTCAGCATATTGAAATCTTTAAGAAATGGCTACTTTTATCTCAGAGGCATGACTTTTAAGAAATTTTTTTGCCCAGTGTTATCAACATAATCTAAGTCAGAAATTTTTCAATCTTTAAACCAACCAAGGCCCCATCATTCCATTCTAAGGAATTCCTCATAACGTAATCAATAACCAAACGGAATAGGCAAGGATATATTTTGTCACCTTCCCTAACTCCTGTACCTAATGCGAAACTAATTGGTATGTGCCTTTATCCATTCTCACACACAACTCAGTGTTCTTTTCAATAGCTATCATTATGTTAATTAACTTATCAGGAATGCTATATGATATCACAATCAACCACAAATTATGGAGGTCAACAGAATCAAAGGCCTTTTTGAAACTTTAACCTTTCCTCAAGAATATGTCTAAATAAAAATATTTTATCTATAAATCTTCTACCACTTCTGAATTCACACTGTTTACCATAAGTTGTCTATCAACCAAAGTATTAATTCTGTTAAAACTGGACAGAACTTTATCTGGAACAGAGATTGATGCCCCTATAATTATCACCAGAACTGCAATCTCCTTTCTTGAAAGCTACAGTTGCAGTCAGATAAATACGTTAAGTGGAAGATGTGGACGATGTCTCCATTTGTGTTTCTCAAGCTTGGTTCAAGAAGTTCAAAGGTGGTGGGTGATATGAGCCTTGAAAGTAAGCCATGATTGGGATGGCTAATAATAGCAGATTGCAATATTCTGTGCCACACTGTTGAAGCTGTGATCCACTCAAAAGCAACTTTAATATGGCATCTGCCATAGATTGATAAGGTAGCCAGGTGTTGTTCAAGTGTTCATGTGAACTGACTACCAAACAAGAAAACCATCGTATCCAAGTCTGCAGAAAACTCCTCACTAATCCATGTGATCATCACTTGATCCAAGTGAATTGTTACACCTGATGAAAAATTGATCTTTTTAACAACCTGAACACCTGAAAGTAGTGGCTTGACATAGGCCAGCCTGCACTTCCTGTCTCAAAGTGGGGATGATTTGAAACAAAGACAATGCTATGTGTTCGGTGGAATTTTAAGGGTGTAGTGAGCTTTGAACTGGTTCCTGATGGATGTGACATCATTGGTGACTTCTCCTGAGCACAACTAGAGTGCAGACATTCTGGTATGCTTCAATACTACCCAAGATTTATAAACAGACATCAGGTACTCCTCCAACAAGACAAAGCAAAACTGCACTTCAGACCCAAGGAAAACTTTGAGAACTGGCATTTGAGCTTCTTCCTCACCCAGTGTATAGTCCAGACCTAACTCCTTCTGACTACCACCTCTTTCACTCCATGGCTCACTTTCTTACAGCTAGATAGTTTATGACATTTCAGGAAATCGAAAATGGATGTTGGGAGTTTTTCACCTCCAATGATCAAGCATGGAATCGAAGAGGAATCAAACAACTTGTCAACTGATGTTTATGAACTATTAAAAATGATGGTTTATATTTTGCTGAGTAAGGACTTATTTATATTGTAATAATCATTTCTCAAGTAGAAGATAAAATGCACAGATTTATGAATCACCTTAGTAATTATCTGATACAACTCTCTTGTGTTCTATAGCAGCTTTCTCTGCTCTATCAGCCAGGGCATCAAGACAAAGATTCTTAACAGCCTTCAGCTGATTGTTTACTATTTAATTATTATTTATTAAACTCTTTATATGCCATCTGTTAATATTAGTAAAACATTGATTTAACTGTGATCTGCAGTTGTTTCTTTCAGAAATAAACTGCATAACCTTATCACTTAAATAACTCTGCTTCTATGCTCCATTTTATTCAAAACTGTACTAATGGTTTCAAGAATAGCCTGTTCAATATGGTCCCATTCATTCTCAACCTCGGCAGTAAAAGAATGATTCTCATATTGACTAAAAAAACTTATCATGGTAAGCTCCGACTATTTCTGGCTTTCAGATACACAGTTTTAAAAGCAATTTTCTTACTAATCATTTAATCACTATTAGGCTGTTTAAGCATCATGATGACATTGGGTGTAGAGGAAAAATTGCCTTCAGCCAAATAGGATCCAACCGCATGATATCCTGATGACATGTTAGGTACTCTGATCACTGAGCTGCTGGCCACTGATCAACCTCTCCTTTATTGCTATATATTAGGCTAATACACCATAGGTGAATCAATGTGTTTCGACTGCATTTGGAGACTATCCTTCAGTCATTCCAGACATGTTCACACAATCAGCGATGTCCAAGTGCATACTGACATTTTTTTTTGAGCAAATCTTAGTTTAATTCACTTTTGGTATGATCATCAGTACCTTGTAATCACACAAATCAATTCACAGAACATCATAAATTTATATTAAGCATTTAATCACCAATAAGCTGTTAAGCATAATGATGACAATGGGCATAAAAAAAAAACTGCCTTGAGCTGGCTGGGATCAGATTTCTATACTACAAAGTATTATACCAGAAGTGAATTAAGATTTGCTCAAAAAACAAAGTCAGATGCACAATTTCAGTCATGCACACATGTTTAAAATGTCTGGAGAAGTTTCCAAATGCACGCAAAAGACATCGACTGACCTAGTGGTGTATGGCTTTGCACTCAAAAGACATCAACTGACCTAGTGGTGTATGGCTTGACATCAGCAATAGAAAAGAAATTGATCAAAATCCAGTAACTCAGTGGTCAGCTCCACCTGACATGTCATCAGGAGGTCATGGTTTCAGATCCAACTTGGCTCAAGATAATTTTTCTTCTACACCCATTGGCAAGATATTTACACATTCTAATAGTGATTAAATGCTTGGTATACTAACGATGTCCAGATTAATTTGTGCAAATATCTTCAGCACACTTGGTAAGCTTCAATTGCACAACACTTTTAACAAGATAGTGGCTACACCCAATTTTAGCTCTCCTATGTGACTTGGTATTTCTAACAGAGCTAGTATATTTGCTATTAATATATAGGGTGTTTGAAAAATAATGATGGAGTTTCAAGAACCAACATGTAGGAAAATAATGTACATATTCAAGAGAGTAATATTTTAATTGAAAGTGTACTTCAAATCATTTTAAGCATAATTAGTGAATATCCACGTGTGCACTGTTCTTGACCCTGCATATGTCCAATCAGTATTCCACTTCTTGCCATTCACAACATTCAATGTGATGCCTTTTCTGCATTTGAAGAGAGTACTTCTCAAAACCCCACTATTATTTCTCAGACACCTTGTATAATCTTTCATATTTCTATGCAACCCATGTATATTTAAAAATATCCTGGTGTTTGTTGTCAATTATTCTGAAACCAATGTTTACCTGTAGGACACATTCCATTGCTATGGCCCCTATCCAAAGGCCAGAGTCAGTACCATCTTTGGAACAGAAGTCACCAGAAGATTAACATCTAAATATTTTGATATTATTCAAACTATCCTGCAGCTATTCATAAAAACTATTTCTCATTCTCATCTGAGTCCTCAGTGGAGGCAAAGGAACAGATAACATTCAAATCCTTTTTAATCTCTGTTTTAAATTTAGCTGTACAAAATCTTTCATTAATACATTCATATCCCTGAAGAGCATAGTGCCATTCTTACTGAGAAGCATAGCTACACTTTGTAGGTTGGGTTGTTTTACCTCTGAGAGGCACTTTTTTGTACACAATGGTCTGAATGGCCAGGTCACAAGAGCCCCATCCAAGGGAGAGTAATTTGAGGAAAGGGGACCCACTGGAGAGCTATTAGGAGACAGATAGTGGTCTCCTATCGAGCCATACAGTGTGTTCTTTAACATGTACAAGGTAAGGCTCTCCTGCACAGAGGGCCATGGATTTATGCCAAATCCGACTGACAGCAACCTTTCCAAGCCCTTTAGTGTGCTTTTCTAACTGAAGGTAGGACTTGGAACTAGATTACACGACTGGCACTCCTAACTGAGCCCACACCTGCTGATGCATAGAACATTTCTGAAGTCACACTGCTGATCTTAAAGTAGTTCTTTAGATGTTAATTCTATTAAGCATATATGTCAAAAGAACTACACTGTGAACAGAGAATAAGCTAATGCTTTTGCAAATATTACAAGAACTATGAACAACTTTCCTGAAAACAGAAATAATTAACTCTATAATAAAACATTAAGAAACCTCTGTTATATAAAATACTCCATACTTCAATCAACAGAATCATTGCAATGTTGATACTTGTATTTCAAGAGTAATTTGCCTACTTCTGATGATTGTAACAGTTCAATTTTGAGAACTTATTAAGTTAGTGGGAAGTTACGAAAGTAGTTGAAATTGTGTTATGAGAAAATCGTGAATGGCACATTAAAACTGAAATACTTTTTGACTGTTGAACAAAGGGTGTATTATAAACAGCAGTTTTAAAGACTCCACTCTTAGCACTGCACAAATCGACCTTAGAAATTAAAAGTTAATACAACTTGATGTATTTGTCACAGTAAAAAGTAATAATTTAAAAAAAGGAAGGTGAAACAAAATTACATATTTTCACAAACCAATTTATCTAACATGGATTTTCTGTCAAAATTTGCAGTTTTATAACAATTACAAAGCAGTACATATCATGAGGGAAGTAAGAATTATGAAGAATATCATACAGAATGCTACAGGACACAAAATTTGGTGTGAATAGCAAGGTTCTTAGTTCCTGCTTGAAAATTCATTCAATTCACTGCAAAATTTGGCACAATTTACTTTTTTTCTTAGTAGTATGAAACATTAAAAAAATAGTAATACATTTAAAAATTTTGATTGTAATAGACAGATGTTAATACGATAAACTGCAATAGAAAATAACGAGTTTGGCTCAAAGCTGTCTACTAGGCAAAGAATGCAATATACAACAGATTACATTTAATATCAGTACTCTAGATGAGGTGCATAAGATAACTTTGAATACTGGAATGCAGAACACTGATCAGGGCAATCACATAGGAAAAGTCAAAATAGAATGCATGTCATGTCTGTCAAGTAAAAATATTCCTTAAATTTTATATTTCAGAAGTTGAAAACCACCACAGAATTCTATGTACAGAGATGTATGTGTGCACTGTTATTCTACTGGATCTAAGATCTCACCTGTCCTAGGTAGCAGGTTAATATTTTTCCTTTTCTGAAGTGTCATTGTAAACAGCAATTAAAAAGTAAAGGCATATTACCACCTTGAGATTTCATGAATTGTTCAAGAAACTGAGGGAGATGTAAGGTAGATGAACAATGAGCAACAACAAGGATGCTAGGATTTGAAGTTGCAGTGCCATGTTGTAGGATGATTACAATAATTGTTTAAAAACCATAAAAAAATTGCAATCAAAACATTAAATTGAAATGAGAAGTGATATTATAATTTTAGCCTAATCAGTGCAGGTTCATATCACAATTTGAATTATTCCACTACAGCCTTATATCACAAAATTCTCTCCTTTTACCATGTAACATCCCACTATAATCAGGCTAAAATTATAGGACTATCTCCTTCAGAACAACTTAATACACTTAATTTTTAGACATAAAAACAAGTGTCGCAATATTTAGAGTTCAACCTCTAGCACCTTGAAAGGTGCTAATGTTTGATTATTATGACAATCTGATCATATTATCTGGTATATTTATAACAGAATAATAAGATGGCACAGGCAGACAACTCAATACCATTGTTTGTAGTGCCGCCTTTAGCAGCTGCCAATAATTCTTATTTTTCACTAACTTTCAAAGTGTGTGGACATCTTGCTTTGCAGTTCTGTATCTGACCATTATTTGCTTTTTATTGCCTTTATAACCAGAACATTCTGCTTATTTGCCTAATTGATCATCTGACTCTACCATTAATTTAACTTACCATATAATACAATCCAAAGCAAATTTTCAACGTAGTGGCTATAATCTGAAAATATGAATCTCTAGCAAGTAAATGTGACAACAAAGGCCAAAGCTAGTATCCAAATCACAATTGTGTAAGAGTGGCAATAGTAATGCAGGCAATTTGCCAAACTAGCAACACTTTGTGTATTCAGTTGAAAAGATTAAGTGTTAATATCATACGGAAGTGCTGCTGTTAACAAGTGCTGCACTACACTTTGACAGTTCAACACAATATGAATTCTATGCCACAACAGTAGAACAGCCTTTAAGTTCTAAACACAGTAAAATAATTGTTTTACAATTTTACCAATATTCAAACCTAAACATTGTCACTACATCCAACCTACAGCTTTAAATGTCTTATACAATACAAAAGGTACCAAATTAATTTCAACTTTGTGATCAAAATGGGCAATAAGCTGTATATACACGGGGATGGGGAGAACGTTAAATGATGGCAATGTTGGCAGATGCTTTTTTTTTTGTAACAGCCTAAGTGAAGACATTTGTGAAACATGTATTTCAAGTGAGGTCATACCATCAGTATCATTTTACAAATCAGATTCTTTTTTGCTTCTCTAAGTAGAATTACAAAATATAGGACATATCATGTCTGAATAATTTAAATTGTGTTTCCATACATTTTTATTTAATATCATCCAGTAGAGCCCATATGATATTCTATATTTTTACTTTTGAAAATATTTCCTGGGAACATTCTAAAATGTTGGTATTCATGTAATACAAAGAATTCAGTTTATGTAACATGCAAAAACATCTTTCAGAAAAAGCATGCACAAGAGTGATTAATAAGTAATTTGCTTCTAAGTAAAATTCTGCAATCTTATAAAAAAACTGATTTTTGCACATAATTTTAATAATTCAAGATTTAAGAAAACAAATTATTAGGGTAGATCCTTGATATACAATTGTATGCAAAATATTTGTTTTTTCAATTTGCATTAACTTATGTAAATAATGTATACTTTAACCTTAAAACATATCATAGTCCTCATAGTCAAATATGAACATAAACATAACATTACATGATAAAATCACTCAAACACATTTCCACTGAAGTGAATTTTAATGACACCAATTGTATTACATAATAATAAAACTGAAAGAGCTAACAACAATCATTGTTTTTCAAAATGCATATAACAAAAAAAAATTATTGGTATTTGTGATGAACATACAACTGAAATAATGTGAAGTTTAGATCAATTACATTCTAGGTTGATTATCATATTCATATACTTCATGATGCTTGTTTGACTCTTCAATACTTGACACACAGGAAGTTTTCAGTCCAGCTTGATTAGCATAGACGAGAGATGAATGGTATCCTTGTTGCTGTGGTACATATATATGAGACAATGCAGATCCAACTGACTATGTGATGACAAACAAAGATGCTGGTTTCAGTAAATGTAGACAAATCAATATGACTCCTTTGACCCATGTACAATAGTTGACATAGTCTCATACATACACTGTTGCCATGGTAACCATCTTCTGGATACCACTAGTAGAGGTGATGTTTTCCTACAGATATTTAAAAAAGCAGTCATTTCCTTCACAGTATAAATAGTATACAAAAACAAAAAGGACATGACATGACTTTACTAAATACATTTGGTAGTCAGGCTTGTAGACAAATCATATTATAAAAAGCATCACTTCTTCCAACTAGTGTACAAAACATGGAAAATGTCATAGTTGTAATAAGTACATTAAACAATTACGCACTGTGTATTACTGAATAAAATGGATAATATTATATACATACCACTAGACATGCAAAAACTTTAACAGGAGTCCAGATATGAATTAGATCAATTTACTAGTCTACTATTAGAATTCACTATTACTTTACGATCAAAATGGAAAGAGGGGTGTCATGAAATATTATAAAGAGTATACTGGATTTTAGCAATATAGACAGCAGACATGCAAAGCTGACTTAAAGCATATCAATAGATTTAAGATATCCACAATGAATATATTTTAAGATCGATCTAAAATGGCATAGTGTAATGTTATTTTTGATAATGAGTATCATTAGGTCATATGGTATCACTTATAAAAAATGTTTGAAATACCTGTTCAGTTTAGAAAAGACACTAAACAACACATCACTTGTGATTTTGCTCTATACTTCAGTAACAATCAATAAAACAAGCATTTGCTCATTAGTCTCACCATTTCTGAAAGCGTTTACATCATGTATCTCCTTAGATCACAGGAATATTAAAATGCAATCAGCATTAAGTTCTATTTCCTTCCATCAAACACTTGTTAAGACATTTAAACTATTTCATATTGAAAACATTTTAATATAATTATTTTTACTTCATTTATCATTTATACAAAAATTAAAATGTGAACAAAGACACAAAAATTACAAGTCAAACTGCTATTTACATGCAAAAAAAAAAAAGCTAGTGATGGACTTGTTCAAAGAAATACTTGTATTATACTGTATATCAAGATTATGTATGTGTCCAGAAGCAACAGTATAAAATAACTATGGCATCACTACATAATATTCATCCAATTTGGTTGGTTACCATTTTGTTTTCTTCATATTATTTTCTCTAACAGCCTTATGTGAATGAATGACAAATTGGAGAGAAGGAGTGGTGGAGTGGTGTTCTTTCACAGTCAGCTTTGTAAGTTACAGGCTCCTGAAATGGCTCAATAAAATAAAAAGTTCTTAATGGTATGTGTCATTACCCAAAAAATCTTGACTTGTGAAAGATGAGATTGTATGAGAACTATTTATGAAGTTTAAATAATTCCTATCATTTGTAATGAAACATTATTCTCAGGCTACAATATGTCCAAAATACACTCTGGAAAAACAAAAAAAAAACAAAAAAACAAGGCACCCTGATAAAATAGTTTATCAACCACGAAACTCAGCATGCAAATACCTCATGGCCAGGCATGCATATGATTAGAAATTTGACGGTAAAAAACGTACAAAGCGGTCCCAGAACACAGGGAAAATGTTCATCTCAGGGCTTTGTAAGGAGCGTCGCTCATATGCATTGACCATTCTTACCGCAGTTGCATTAACAGCAGTTGCGTTGACATTGGTAGCTGCTGAGGATGCCACAACAATGCACCTGATGACTGTACTAGTAACTCAGTGAGTTCGAGAGGGGATGTTTCATAGGCCTCACATAAACAAGCCGGTTGGACATGTAGACATATTGGCCAGCCTAGGCAAACAATTGGATGGGAGGATCATGCGATAGTGAGAGCAGCCAGAATGATATCAATGGCATTGCTATCTACAATCTGAAGACACATAGTGTGCTCCACAGAACATGCTGTATCAAGAAGCACCTTGGAAAATGACTGGCAGTGGCAGAACTACATTCTTGCTGTCCTTTACAATGGCTACCACTAACCACTGAACAATGGCAGTGCTATCTGGAGTGGTGTCATGCCCAGGAAGTATGGAATGCATCCGACTGGTTGCGTATAATGTTCAGTGATGAATCCCGCTTTTGTCTGGGAAAAGGGTGACCAATGCATAAATGTCTGGAGGGGACCATTACCAGCACAATAATGCCAGACCATACACAGCTCACATCTCCTAAGAATATCTCCAAAGTTTTGAAACCCTCCCATGATCAGCCAGATCTCCAGACCTCTTGCCAATTGAGCACATATGGGACATATACTGCAGCCATACCCAGAAAGCTAACAAACTAGCCCAGAAATTAAAGCATATGCAGCAGAATCTGCCACAGGACCAACTTCTGACTGTTGTTTGACTCAATGCCATTCCAGATATTGGCATGCATTGTCGCCAGAGGTGGATGTACTACATACTAACCTGTTATGCTATCAGAGCACATTGTTTTAAAATACAGAGCCCTATTGCTGTAAAATTTTAATCATTTTTTACTCTTATTCCATGTGCAAAGGTTCAGCACGATTTAACACTTGCTTTGGGAGGCTTTTTTTTTTCATCAGAGTGAACTCACCTTCTAATGATGCATGCCATTAGCAGCTTTCAAATATTTTACCTTCTGACGGAAAATAGAGAAGGAGTGGTGGACAGATCAGTTTGGCCTTTGAAGCAGTTTTTATTTTTTTTTACACCCTGCTGAAAAGTGTCACCATCACAGGATTTAAATCAGCCTTTTTGTGATAATCAATGTGACTTATGCATAATAAAAAATAAATACCCCCTCAAGCAGTTGCTTGCCACAGAGGTCTGACAGGAACCTGCCAGTTTATACTTGTTTAAAAATACCCATAGCTTTCTTTTAATATTAGTAAATATGATGAATAAAATGTTTTTTGCTTTATATCTGACCATGCATTGTGAGAAAAATGAATCATATTTTGTAGCCAATATTATTTTGATGTCCTTGATAATTTGTGGACTGATGGGCACTAGTTGGATATACAACTTTTGGACTTCCAATGAAAAAACCTTCACTGATTAAATTGGTTTAGATGCTGACCATCTAAACCAATTGGGCTGTCTACTGGCTATAAAGTGATATATTGAATCCTTGAGATGTATTATTGGTGGGCATCTATTGCAGAATAATCTGCCCCTAGGTTTGTAGGTGGATGATCCAGGTAACAAGCCACTGAAGGTTCCTAAAACTTGATTCCAGTGGCACTGCTAATCATAAAGTCTCAGATTCAGGTTTTGATGATGCTCCAAAGGGTTGTCTGATGTTCCTTCCACCATAATGGCTTAAGCTTTAAATGCATGGGCAACAGGTCTTTGCCCCATGCTTGTAATTAGAGGTTATTGATGCTGTTAGCCATATACAATTCATTATAAATCTAACTACTTTACAAATCCAACTTTTCATAGCTACTATGAGTGTGAGGATACTGCATAAAACATATTCTCTTAACAAGAAGAGGACATAAAATTGTTAGAGGACATAAAATATGTCCTCAGACAAGAATTCTTCAATATAATCTGGACATTCTCAGTTTTGGAAGAGACCAGATAAAGAGGATAGATCATATATAAAAAAAAACTCTTAAATTTATCTTTTCAGGTGAAGATGATGTGAAACATTTGCAGAGTATGTGGCTCAATAGAAATGCTAGCAATACTATTTCATGATAAGATCATATTAATGGACAATTTCTTACACCTAATTTAAAACAGACCTAAATATTAACAACACCCTCTAATTACAGATATGACTCCTGCCCAAAGTCTTCCTTCTTAGAATTCAAAATATTCAAAAAGTGTCTGTAAAACCAGTCTTTCTCATTTCCACCAGCCTTTAGCAAGCTAAGGAACTCAGTGTAAAGCAAACATTGAAAATGATTAGCTACAACATTATCCAGGGCAAGACTGACAGCGTGCAAAACTCTGCTATGAAGATAGTATGTTGCAGTGGAATCTAATCTGCTACGATAATATCACAGTAGACATTGATCCCACTGAGTCCCCAGATTTCAGGCCATCTGTGAATACAGGTAAGAAATTGGGGTACACATTTCAATGGTTGGCAAAGAGTTACTACATAATATAATATATTCAGTTAGATATGAATGCTTTCCCCATACTGCAAAAAGAAAAATCAGAGATAGGGGATACAGCAAACCATGGTGAAAGTGGCTCAGCTGATGGCTGGGCAACACTATCGAGACTTGTTAATGTCTTGCAGAAACTTTAGACATGCAAACTAAAGGAAAAATGACAGTTGAACATGTAAAACATTTCTGACCTGGAGCAAAAAAAAAAACGCAGTCCTAGACTTATGATTCAGAGATTGCCCTGTAGGAATTGAAATTTACAACTGTACTGTGGGAACAAATAAATGAAGGTTTGTCAAACTCAATATAAAGACCTGTTGAAGTGTGGAGAACCCCAATGCATACACTGATGGTCTATTAAGTACAACTGTACAAAGAACATTATCAAGAACACAGTAAGCTGATATTTATAAGATTATAACCATAGCTGTGCCCACTCTTTTGAAATATGAGAGATAATTTACACCTCTTTAATCAATAGCATGACAACATAATCTGTTCTAGTTCTCAGCAGTATTACATATATCCCTAATAACTTGTGCAACTTAATTTTTGATATCGCAAATGAAGAATAGATAGATGACAAAAATTAAAACCATTATATCTAATTTCATTGCAAACAATGGGAAGGAAAATAAAACCATACTATGTAGAACATATTTGAAATGCTCATCACATCTTGCCATAACAGAATTCTCATGCATAAATACATAGTTCTCAAGCAGACATGGACTATGGAGGTCAAACCAGACTGCACAATTTAGTCCTTCAAACATATCTATTCTGAGCTACAGCTACTGCATTTGGCCATTAAAGGCCATTCTAACGAGGCCCTGTTTGGCATTGTCTACCAACTGCATCCTCCCCTGTTTTCTATGTCTTTTAGGCAAACTGTTAATAATACTATTCACTAAGTTATGCTTACAGGCAACATGGTCAAAACAGTCTCTCTCTACAAAATGTGCTGCTCAAAAGGTAATTGCTGACTCCTTCATCTAACCTTGTCATTACTTAAAAAGTAACAATAACTAACTTTAAAAAGAGCCAAACTATTATGTAACCAAATTTTAGTCTTTATGTGTATATGCCTATTTTTCCACACTCTCCACAGATTGTTAAAATAAAACCCAAATATGTTATTCATGAATTATGAAATTATAAATTACCCCTCATTTAGCTATTTGTCATTGGCAGGAGCCTTATATCAGTATAATATGCTAGATATATCTGTGAGGAAGGAAAGACCTCAGAAGAAAATGTATCTCATAAAACACTGCAACTAGAACCCATTAGAAGCAGCATGAACACTGAAACACAGATAAAAAAAGTGATGACATAATGATGAGAATGTTAAGATTGTAATTTAATGTATTTCATAAGATCAATGGCAATTTTGTTCAATGTAATGAATACAACGACCAGGGTAAACAGCAATATAAGATTTTACATTATGAGAATAAGGACCAACTCATCTGGCACTAACAAAAGCATTGCCACTCTTATTGTAAAAATAAAGTATGACACAAAATACAACAAAAATTTCAATAAGTTTCATATCAGCATTAATTTCTGATGTTCATGATTTGCAATGACAGTGAATAAATTCCATGTACAGTTATTTCAGCTAATGGTGTTACATAAGACAGTGTTATTAACCCATTGGCTTACAAATAATTTTACATTAAACATGCACATAATTACTATTTACAGACTTCTGAATGTGAGAAAATTTTCAATCACAAAGTTTCCTTGGCATCAAAATTTGTTGCAAATGTTTCATTACTGGCTTTAATTTTCAATTTCTTTACAGGGTCAAGCTGTCTATTGTCTGTAAAGAGCATGAATTTTGACAGGAGCAAGAATGCAATAGGTCACGACTTGTTAAAAAAAAATGGAGTGTGCAATGATTTTCTTATTGTACAATGCAATTAAAAGTGTTGGTTTGTTTTATATTATCTGAAATTTATTCACCAGTTAGGATATGCGAAATTTACTTTCTTTTATGAGATATTTGCTATTGAAGGATACTACCAATTTTTAGAAATCATTGCCAGTAAGCATTGTGGAGTGGCTTGATCCTTTATAAAAAAAAAATGGTATATGACACCTCACTATTGATAGAAAATAGGTCAAGCCTCAGCTTGCTGTGTATGAATATGCTTCATTGTCTCAGCTGGCTTCATAAGCCAATGGGTTAATTTAAAAGCATTTCTACGTCACACTGTCTACAGCTCTTCTGAAAGCTTCAAAACTAAATGTGACACAGAAACTACAGCAGTGTTATCCAAGAAATCCAGAAATAAAAATATCTTGAGTCAAGTCTATGTATTATATTCTTTACATCATTAGCATTTCAACATTTCCTATATTTAGGATGTTTTCTTGCATTTAATATATTAAAACATAGTGCAAACCACCATGTCAGTAGTAGTGAGAAAATAATCTTTGTGTGTTCTTTATATATCATATAACCTATATTAATTTTATTTTTAGAAAATTTTGAAGACTGAAAATAATGTAAAAAAACACACACAATGTTAGTTATTAATAATGTTTTGTTTCTTATTCACATAAAAGGTATGGGAATTTTACACTGCATTATCAATTTTCTGAATTCTTTCATTGCTTTTAGATTTATTAATCATTTTGTAAAATCATTCACTGAATGCAATTTTATGACTATATAAATTTATTACAAAATTTTACTTCTAGATATGGAAGATTAATTTTCAAAAGTTTCAAAATCAACAATTACTATGGAAACACAATTAAAATCTAGATAAATTATTGTACTTTTGCATACTATGGTTTGATCTATGCATATTATTGCTGTCATCCAAATATTGAAAGCATGTGACTGATGAAATGTTGTCAGTCCAACCTTAATTACTGGATTCTAAGATTGGAAGTTGACATGAGCCTGACTTAACCATAGAACAGTTTTGCAAAATTTTAGAAATCCACTGAAGAGCCATTTTTTCAGTGGTAAAAGTGAACCTTTGAAACAGCATGAAAATTGGTTGGTTGGTTGTTTGGGGTTTAATGAACGCATTGGCAGCTGAGGCCATAATGCGCCAAATGAGATGAATAAAAGGGTAAAAGAAGCAGAAACCCACAACCAAAGTTAAAAGTCAAGAGAGTAAAAGGTAAAGGACAAAACCAACAGATATAAAAAATACAAAAACAAGAAAGAAGTGTTACACAAAAAAGATATAGACATAAAAGGAAAACCAACCCAGGTGTAAAAGACCCAGGTTGGACAGTGTATAAATGACAAAGACATAAAATTAAATTCTAGTAAAATTATATTGGAGAGAACAGGATGATGCCAATGCCTCACCGAGATCAAAACCTGTAGCGAGCAAACTGAGTCTGTGTAAAGCACACACTGACAATGATGCTTAGCTGCTATGTGGTTCAAGGCTAGGCTGATAGCATGCACCTATGCAGTGAAGATGGAACACTGCAGTGGGATCTGGTCTGCAATGATTACATCACAGCAAACCATGGCTGACCCCACTTATGAGCCGGACTTCAAGGCCATCTGTGAAGACAGGCAAGAAGTCCGGGAGCTCAGCACAATGGCTGGCAAAGAGTTGCTGATATATACAGTCGGGTACAGCATGAAAAAGGATGCCAAAAGCTGAGATTGCAAACATATTAAAAGAGTTCTGTTTTAAATGCTTAGTCAAGCTGAATAAGCATATGTCACATGCTCCCTATATATCATTTCTGCAAGACAGATAGTAAACTCCTAAACCCTATAAAAGCCAAAAATGGAGCTTCCAGTGTATTCTAGCATAGACAAAGGTGTTTTCCATAATGGTTCTGCACACAAAGCCATAGTTTAATGTATCATCCAACAGATGGTGGCCTTTCCTAGCCCATCAGTGTCCCTTACTAGTTGAGGGCAAAGCAGAGTTTTGTGGAGATAAACTCAACTATTTTGGCCCCGAGGGCTCAAAGAAGTTGGGGGGGGGGGAGTGGACTCACTGGACAGCTGTTGGGAGACAGATGGTAGCTTCCCATAAAGGCCATCCAGTGTGTTCTTTAATATGCACAGGTTTGGCTCTCCAGCACACAGGGCCATGGTTTAACATTCCATTCAACAGATGACCTATCCTAGCCCATCAGTGTCCCTTACTGATCGAGGGCAGAGCAAGGAGTTTCATAGAGATAAATCCCAATGCTGGCCTGGGAGGGACTCAAACCTGGGAACTGTAGATTACATGCCGGGCAAGCTACTGACTACATATAAAGGGATGTCTTATCTAATGAGCAAAATGGGCAATTACCCAGGGCTATTTAACCTGTTCACCATCATATATTACAAAGTTATATTCTTACTTTGTGTTTGACCACTTTAAATGGTGTAGATTGTTGCAGCACAACTATAGTTGGGTGTGACTTCATTATTTAAGTTGGATATAACTGTGAAGCAAAGTGCTGGCTGGATTATAATGTTACAGAGATGACATGCTTAGTACACTTATATATATGCCCCTGACAGTGATCAAACCATAGTATGAAGTACCATAATTTGTCCATTTTTTTTCTACAAAATTCAATGTGTTTCAAAAATAATTATTAAAATTTATTTTTTTCAGCTTCTTCATTTATATTTTTATCAGCATGTTGACTGCTCTTAACCAAAATGCTAATGTTAATTTTGAGGCACTGAAATCTTAAAAATAACTAGGCATAAAATTCACCATAAAAGCAAAACTAAACATCTTCAGTTGGTATGTTTTACTTCTGAGTGGAACTTTTCTGCACACAATGAGTTAAATGGCAAAGTCTAAAGGGCTCAGAGGAAGTTGGGGTAAGGGGACCCATTAGACAGCTATTAAGAGACAGATGATAGCCTCCCAACAAGGCCATCCAGCATGTACAGGGTATGGCTCTCCAGAATCAAACACAGAATCAAAACTTAGGGTCTGATCCAATTGACGGATGACTTTCCAAAACAATTGATGCCCCTTTTCTCACTGAAAGCAGGGTATGGGTTGAAAACGAGATAGATACCAACCTGCCACTACATAAAGGATGACATGTATAAGCCACAGCTCAGTATTCAGATGAACATTACATTTGAGGCAAAAGTGAACACAAGTGGTCTTCTGTGGGGAGAAGTTAACCTGTGCATCATCATTAAAATAACAGATTGTTCAGAGCAATTTGCAACTGTCATTCAATAAATGGTCTGAAAATGGTAGCTATGCATATAATGGAAAGAGATCTGTGTACCAATCCCAGCGACGATGCATAGAACTGGTCAGGACTAGCACACAATGTCCGACCCCACCTTCACAGTGCAAGCTGTTAGTACCTTTTGAAAGAGAAATTATCTTATCGAAGAGAATGGAAGAGAGGGCGGCCAGATCAGTGTGGCCTATTGTTCTAGTCATCTATAGCCACTGTTTTCTTCTGCCATGCTGAGAAGTGGTCAACTGCACAGGGTCCTGGTGCTGACCATTTATGCATACTGGCTAGTTTATGGCCTTGAGCTTGATTAAGGATCATGGACTTGCTGCACTGATGAGCCTCTTCTGAATGAAAATCTGCCACTTTTGTTTTCTATTTGCCTATGGGTTCCAGCCCTAAGAGAACAGATGCACATACCTGATATCAGCTAGTGGGAAATCCTAATCAGAAGATTATGGGATTTCAGATTATGCTGATGTTTTAACCCTTTTGGGAAATGATGTTGATGAGATGAACTCTTTCGTTAGAGCTGTTGATATAGTTTTAGAGAAGGTTGGCTATAGAGAGAAAAATTAGGCTGTATAATAATTTGGTTGTAAGGTTAGTTATGGTAGTGAAACATGAACTCTTTGTAAGCAGGGTAATAGGTGCAGAGAGAGAGATCCATTTGTTTGGCCATGTTGTCTGTATGCATAACTATAGATTAGCAAATAGGGTTATAAACAGTGTGCCTAAAGACCTCAAAAAGAGGGGGAGACCTAGAATGCAGTGGACAATGTCAAACAGAACCTCATTAAAAATTGGTCTACAGTAGCCAGATGTAGCTCAGGAGAGATGTGTTTGCAGAACTAAATTTCACAATCTCAATGGAGCTCCATAGCCCATGGCTGCATTAGGATTTTGTATGCATTTATTCAATAATTCTAAAGCTGAAAGAACAAAAAGTGCTAAAACTCTGAAAGTAGAGCACATTGCATACAGTAGGAGTGCATAACAATCAAGAGCAGCACTGAGGTACCCTCTTCTTGAAGGAAAGACTGTGTCAGAGTGCTGCTGAGATGGATGCCTAAAGTGCATGATGATAAGAATTTTGAGATGAAGAATCATATTAGACCTCTCAAACCAAAGGCATGGAGGTCACAAAAAATGCTGAATCTTTATGTGAGACATTTTTCTAATGTTGAAGAAAACTGACACCAGGTGCTTTAATCTCCTCCTGATAGATATTTTTAAGGTACATCAGGTGGCAATCATAGGAAACCAATACCTGTGAAAGTCACACTGTTTGCTAGAAAGGTCATTAATCTCTAAATATCAGAAGAGTCTGGCACTGACTATTTTTCCAACACCTGCACACACAGCTCTGCAATGTTATTGGATAATTTAAGACAAGAGAATCTGGGGTCACACCAAGATCTCTTACTTACTGAAGTAGAGGTCAGAGTAGCGTATAATCATGGCCCTCTAAGTGCAGCCCATCCCCACAATGAGAAGGCTCTCCAAAGATAATACAGACCAAAGGAGTTCCCACTAGTCATGAGTTGAGGAGAGGGAGAAGAGGACAGATTGAAGCATGTGGAAAACACAAAGGTGAGCATTTAAGACCCTGTGAAGGTAGATGAATTAGTTGAACTTTCACAGTTTGATTCCCTGAGTATGTATAGGCAGCAGAGTGGGGTTTAGGTGAGGTAAAATCTCAACATTCGGGGTATCATAATGGAGGAAGTATTGCATTACTGTTATCATACCAATATTAGTACAAAGTTCATAAAAATTTGGCAGGCAAAAATTGAAATTTCAAAATAGCAAAACTTGGGTGGTCCATATAACTCACCCACTCTCAAATCAAGTGCAAAAATAAAAATAGTTTGAATCTCCAGTTCTATCATAGATAGGAATTTAAACCTTTAATGCAATACAGGTTGGCAAAAGTTGAACCCATATGGGAATTTTGGAACAGGACACTGAACTATTTGGGTAGTTATGGAACTGAAAAGAGTTAAACGCAAAATATAAATTTTTCAACATTTAAAATGGGGAAAAAAGTGACTCAAAGTTCTAAATTGCATTCTTATATGTAGGTACTTGAATTTTAACACAGGAGGTGGCAATGGGAGTACAATACAATGGAAGGGCAATGGACAATGAGGGGAGCAAATACAGAATTTTATAAATTATGAGGCTTAAATCTGTCGAAAAAGAGCTAAATCTCTTTCAGTAGTTTGTGTAGTACAGAATCTTTCATTAACAGTCACTAGCTTATGTGCTGGAGAGCTGCCAAGAGTTGCATCTGCATACCGTAGAGGAAAAACATATATTGTTGATTGGTCTTCAGGCAACAATCCGTAATCCATTTGGCAGGACACAATGTTTATTTATATTAGATTACATACTTATAACAAAAAAAATTTGTAGGCTATTCATTTATCACATTAGGTGACAGTAAATGTGAAGATAATTTGAAATCACTATGTTCATGTCTAAATGGGAAATAAACATCCTCTATGATCTAGTTAAAAGTCAAACTTAAATAATTCACTAAAAATACAATGCAAAGCTTATCATGAACATTTATCATTCCTAACTTGTAATCTATTTTAACATTTTATGCAGCCAAAAACTACACATATTATTATTTTGTTAAATAAAAGTTTAATGTTTATACCATCAGTGAAATTAATTATGATATGGGAAAATAACATCTATGGGACAATTTTGCTCTTTGCATTGTATGATATGTCTAACCAAACGTCATGAAATGTAATGGCTTATGAGATTTACAAGACCCTCCCTTTAATTTCCTCACAGTTCAAAAACCTCAGTCTAAGCTTGTAGCATCAAGCTGTTGGCAACTCCTTGCAGGTTATCAGAATTATTCATCCCTTTATAACACTGAACTGAGATTCTCAACCTGTTAATCTCCTCCAACATAATCACCAGTATCATTCAAATATTTCTTTCATAATTTATCATCAAGTATTGTTTCATTTTTAACACTACTATATTAATTTAAAACACTTTTTCATGTTTTTGTGTACAGCTTAAATATACAGCACAATAATATACACACTATAATTACACTTTTATACACCGAAAGCACAATTATACAAACTGCACCCATCCACAAATCTGCCCTACTAAGCCACAATAATGCAGCCAGCCATAACACCTTGCAGGCTATAAATAGATCGGATACCTATCTGCTCTATAGAGTGGCTGCAACTGTTAAGATGGGTAAAAACACAGAGACCTGAGCGAGTTCGATCATGGGAAGATACTGCAAGAAAGATGGGATACTCCATATCTGTGACTGCAGAATGTATAGGATGTTCAGACATGTGTACCAGGACTACATAAAAACCAACAAAACCTACAGTTGCCAAGAAGAATGGGACCATAATCGGGCTGTTGATGTTCGAAGTGAGTGCTGCCTCTTCCTTATTGCAATGTTGTAACAGAGAGCCACATTACAGATAATGTTGGCATTCAATGATGGGGCAGCTATAAAGGTTTGTGAAATAACCATTCGATGTATGATGGCATGACTGGGTATGACAGCTGATAGCCACAATGAGTACCCTTATTAACAGCACATCACCAGACTATGAGGCTGCAGTGGACAAAAGAACATTACCATTGGACAGTGGAAGACTGGAAACAGATAGCTTGGTTTGACAAATCAAAGTTCCAACATGTCAACAGGAGGTTGCATGTGTGGCATAGACCATATGAGGCAATGGGCACGAACTGTCAAGTTGGGTGTTACAGGGCGGTGGAAGAAGTGTAATATTCTGGAGTGTGTTTACATGGACCATCTTGGGTCCCCTTGTACTTATTGTAACCACGATCACAGCACAAGGCTATGCTGATGTACTCTCTCACCACCTATACCCATCATGGCTATCTGTTTCCCACAGCAGAATGCCCTTCTTTCAACACATCAATGTCCCATCTCTTACTCCCATTTGGTGAAGGACTGGTTGGAGGAGCATCCCAGTGAGTTCACAACCCTTGAATTGCCCTCTCATTCTCCTGATTTGAACCCTATTGAGCATCTGGGGATGAAGAGGAGTGATGCATCCAAGCCCAAAACCACCACATGCAACTCTCACTGCTGAGGAAAAGCCTTTCAGGGAAGCCATATGGATGGCTTCCCTGAAACAATGAGCCACAATACCACCTGAACATTTCCAACACCTGGTAGAGTCCATGTTAAGACATGTTGCTACTGTTATGAGACAATAAATTGTCCTTTCAGTGTATGATGTGTTAAAAGTGCATAATGCTCTTAATTCCTAATCTCCCTTTTCCCAAAGACCTTTAAGTCTTGTGGATTTGGTATTTCTCATAATTTCCAGGAACATTGAATAATTGGGGAGGGGCTACTGTATAGTAATTTAACCCCAGTTAAACATTAGCCTTTACTAATGAGATATAAAAAGTGCTACTCAGAGGTAAAACAAACCAACTAATAACATATGCATACAATGTAGATTTTCTTAAAATAAAAAAATGTCAACTGGAAATGGGTGCTGAATTCTGTTTGCTGCAACAAAATAAAATAAAAATTAAAATGCAAAAAAAAAAGTGCATTCTATTTGCAAATTTTCTCTACTTATAATTATTGTAGCCACCCCATGACCAAGTGGTTAGTGTGCTTGGCAACTGAACTAAGGGACTTGGGTTCAAGCCCCAGGTAAGGCATAGATGTTTGTGTTCATTTTTCTGTTGAGGTCCTGCCATCCTCATACACCTTCTACTGTGGCACATAAACTGATAGGCTCCTGTTCAGACCTCTGTGACAAGTAGCTTTAGGGAATATATATTTTTTTAATTATTGCATGACATTTCAGTACGATACAATAACTTCAGAAATAAAAAGATATTACTGTTTGTAATGTTTGTACATATCTGAAAATTAATGAAGGATACTTTATTTTGGGCAAACACTCAAGTAAAATACTAATTAGAACAGCATTCCTCTTCAAATTATGGAACCTTGCATTATCAAATGACTATCTCTTTCATTTTCATCCATAAACAGCAGCAAAATATTCAGTGAAATGAAAAATTCCCACAAGAATAAAACTATTTGTGATAACCCTTTTCAAGTTGTAAACTTTTTTCTGTTTTCAGTTAATTTTTTGTCACAAGTACAGTAAGAGAGAGAATAGGATTAAAAAACCCTACTGATCAGCAGCAGAGTTACTATAACTTCTAAGAAGTACAACAGGAAGTTTAAGAAGCATGATCCAACCCAATTGATTAATTGCAATACAGAAAATGAATGCAATAAATCTGCATCACAAACAAGTGGCACATTACAGGAAACAAGTCAAAAGTAAGGAATGTCACTGATCTTAAGCCCGCAACATGTGTACGTTTTCCTTCACCCCATGCCAATGCTAATCCCCAATCTTACCCTATTTGCTGGCGTAGAGTGTGAACACTAATTGATTTGCCTCCACACAGAGTCTTTACGCCAATCCAGCATCTCCTCATGCACATGTGCATATCAAGATCTCGAGAGTTGGACAGCTTCATTTCACATTTTACTGTCTAGGAACAAGATGCCTTTTCTATCAGCCAAAAAAAGCCAGGCTCTTGCTAGGGTATTATTAATTAATGAACTGCAGAAAGAGAGAACTATAGAGAGAAGAAAAATGTGGGTAAAGAAATGGTTATTGAACAAAGAAATATTTGGCACATGAATTTGTTAAATGCACTTCAGGAGAACAATCCCAATGAAGCTCGAAATTATTTAAGAATGAGTGATGAAACATTCAATATTCTGTTACAATATAGTTTGTATTCTGAGTAGGAGTGTTTTATATTTAATTGTGAATTTTAACCCTTGATTACTATAGTACAACAAATGTCACAAAATTCATAGAGCTCAGTAGGAAATCTCAAATCTTCACAAAATATGTTCAGTATATATTATATATGTATTCATCCATTATAGTGTTGAACATTTTTTAACATCAGCTGTGCTAATGCTAAAGCTCATTAGAGAATTGAAAACGACCACTTTGACCAATATCACATACACCTGCAAACAGCGGATTGTAATTCGAAAATTACAAAGGATTCTTCATCCTTTTTCCCCCCTAGCTGAATATGGGCACACTTGTGACATTATCTAATAAAAAAAAACAACTAAATATCAGTTGAAACTCAGAACTTCATTTTAAAACTTGCTATTTCCTTGCATGCTATTAAATTTAGTAGAGAACTCATAATTGTTGACCAAATTTACTTATAAAATTTAAAATAAAAAAAGTTTAATTTGAAAAAAAAAACTTTTTATGCGCAATGGTGTAAAAAATATTTTTTATAGTCAGTATTTACTTCTGTTTGAAAGTCCAGTATATTTATTGCTGTATTCCTTATTTTTTTATTTTCCATAAGCATGGATGTTGCTTGTATTTTTCGATAAACTCCATCATTATTTTCTTGTCAAACAATGTTGCTGCCATTTTGCACAAAAGACAGGACGATGTGAGAACAAAAAGAACACACAATCTCCTCACTGCACATGTGCTTATCACCAAAAGACACCATGTGGTTCTCCTTCACCCCCAAGGCTACAGCTTAGAGGGGATTAGGAACAGTTGGTATGAGCCACTTATGGAATGCCGTATAGGAAAACGTGTACATATGGAGGGATCTTTACAAGCAAATGAATGCTCACTTTCCAGTGCATATCCAGCTTCATTTATAGATTGATGATGTGACATTTTGAAAAATATGCATATGTAAAATGGAACTTTTTTTGTAAATGGGAATATACTGTCACCACATCCTAGGTTTCCCTCTCTTTCTGAGGCCTTTAGGCACATTGTTCATAACCCTGTCAACTAATCTATAATTATCCATATGGGCAACATGGCCAAACCAAGGGAGTCTCTCTCTGCATAATTTGCTACTCAAAGGAAGTTGCAAACTCCTTTGCCTAACCTCATCATTAGTTACAAAGTTGAACCACCCAATGACCATGATACTGGGTAAGAATGTAGAATCAAAGGCATCAAGTTTCCTGCTATCTTGTTTACAAAGGGTCCAAGTCTCACTACCATAACTAACCCTAGAAAGAACCAAACTATTATACAGTCTAAGTGCAGACATTCAAACAGAAGTTTTAACACTACTGGGGAGTAGTGTTGAAACTTGTATAACCCCCAGCAGTGTCAAAAATCCTATGGAATCCAATGCTTATTTTTTCTATCACTTTCCTCCTACTGCTACTACCTTTACCTGTATAATTTTATTTTTACCTATTTTAATTTGCACCATGTTAATGATGTAATTTATGCAAGCTCAAGAACTCTTTGTATTGTCAAACAGTGCTAATACAGTATGGAAAGAAAGGTCTTAGACCTGGAAAAATAAAAGCATAAATCAAATTAGATTCAAAGTGTGTTTTACATTAAATAACAACAACAAAATTCTGTAGGTGTTTTGTTTTTGAGCAAAGTGTGTATTGCATACTTCTAACTACTGGTTAGTTTTAAAATTTTCTATGTTTCATATTTGCAACTTAAATTATTAGTTTTGGTTCGAGTTTTTTTTATTTAATAAGAGGAAGCAAATCAATTCAATTTGTCCATAGTATATACATAGTAGAGATTACTTGTAGATATAGAATTCAATAAATAATTATGTGGAAAAAAATTATTGCTGACAATGTGGAATTCAAACCCATGACTCTCCAGAGCACTCTTACATGTATCTGAAGTTGTGGGTTCAAATTCCACAATGTTGGCAATAATTTTTTCTACATAATTATTAATTCAGTTCAATTTTGTTTCATTTAATTTAACATGTTTAACAAAAAAAATTGCAGCTAAATGTAGAGAATAAAAAACTATAAAACACTGCAAAACTTTGTTTTTACTTAGTGATTAGTCATATTTCTGTACACAATTTTTGGTTTATAAAAACACGTAATTTGTTGGATAGCAAAAAAAAAAAAAATCGATAAAATAAACACATTTTACTTAAAACCAACTATTTGTTGATCATTAAAAATAGTCATTTGCACACACTGTTTTGCCCTTTTAACAATTTTGGGGCTGGTAATCCAATTTAATACATGTGTACTTAAATGTTCATTTTAGATATACACACACACACATTTAGGGAGTTCACTTGCTCTTCAAGAATAGATAGAGCTAGGATCACCAAATTCAGCATACAGCTTCTTCTCATCCTAACTCAAAGCAATGTAAGGATTAATGCACCAAGAATTCTTCTTAAATGGAAAGAGCTAGGACCCTGGTTATCACACTATAAGCAATGTTTAGTGTTTGGCCTCCCAACTTTCCTCCCCCTAATAAAGGGGAAATGTGTATGTACTGTGGAGTGTCATTTATTATAAATTTTTGAGTTTAATTCGGTTAATGACTCAATAAATAAGAAGTAAATATGCTAGTTAAATACCAAACAGTTTCATACTTTTAAAACCTAGATATAATTTTTTAAAAACCGATAAAAACCATCATGTTAGGTTTGGAACTAAAAAATTTCTTTTTTCACAGGCTCCCATAGAGATGCGTGTTTGAAGGGAATTTAGCAATAAAGTACTGAAGAAAATTCAAATTATTTGAAATATCTATTTGCAGTAGCTTTATGGCATTGCTGTTGTTTTAAACATTCAGCCTATTTTAATGTAAATGACACTGATTTCAATAATGTTTCAAGAATTACCATTTATAATTTACTTAAATTTAAAAATGGTTAAATCTATAAATTACTAGAATAATATGTTTTCTTTTTTTTGCTCTAACTCTTTTGTATAACATACCTTATTGGAAAATATATTCATTTCAATCTTACCTTACTTATATAAATAACAAAATTGCTTCCAAATCAAAACTTATCAAATTAAAGAAGAAGTTAGATACATTTGTAACAAATTTCGCAAATTTTTGCTATCTAACAGAATATTATTATGTTTAATGTAAAAAAAAGGACTACTATTTTCTTCCAAAAACACACGCACACACCATATATAATGATATTGCTCAAGGAACTAAACTAAGTTCCTGGTAAACACTACAGATGAAAGCCTATTACACATTTAGATATTTATGAGGACTTCATTTCTGACAAAGCTTAGTTCTACCTTATGATAAACATCAATCTGCAATACAAAGATGGCTGTGTTTTGCTTTCGCAAGTTAATTATTTTCTCAAAACCTTTACCTAAAAATAAACATGTTTCAATTATACTTACTCTTTCAATGATAAAGCTTAAATGCTTCTGATCAATTACTAAATTTGTTTTGAGCAGAAACAAAATTAAAAAACACACACATCACATGCAAAATCCAAATAAGAGTTAATTTTAAAATTTTACCATGGTTTATATTATTATTATCCAATTACACAACTGGAAAAGTTTTATGTCACAAGTGACATATTTAGTATTCAACATACAATACCTTTCTCAATCTAATATTACATCATAATAAATTATTCATTATTTTACCTCAATTATTTTTTAACAATTATAAACACATGTAAGTCTAAAGATTATATCAACAGTTAAAAAAAATGCATTAGGCATGAGTTCTGTAAAATGTGTGTGACAGTAATATAATTATTTTCATACCAAAAACTTTAAAGTTTTTTTATCACTCACACAATAGAAGAAGAGAAAAAAAACTTAAAAATAGTAGAGTTTTGTATACTTTTATTAAACAAATATTTCTATAAATGACAAATTAAAATCTACAAAATGGGACCAGTAGTAAAACATAATAAAATTGAACAAATCTTTTAAAAAAGTTACATTTCTCTGCTACCAGTGATAATTATGTCTGCTGCCATCTTTTATTGCAGCACATAATAACTATAGACACACAATAGCTGAAATATAACTAGGTAATAAAGTTTTTCCCCTAAGGGGAAAAGCAAACCTCAGTCAATAGTTATCATTTTCTTATTTTCATTCATAATTTCTATAACATTACAAAGCAATTTAACAGAGCAGTAAGTATATGAAGAACACAAATACATATATTTCTACTTTAGACAAAACTTAAAATAGAAAAATATACTTTTTGTTATATAGGATATTATACAAAAACTTAGGTCATTTCAAATACATAACTTTATTTTCCTCCCAATATTTCTGATCAAAGTCAATAAAAAAAAAGCGTGCACTGAAAAATTTCAATACACCTTGTCTCTTTTTTTCAGACTTGTTAAAACAGTCCAATTAACCAAAGAAATAATATTCATAGTTGAAGAGTATCTTAACACAAATTCTGCTGTTATTCTTGAAAAGTGTATTTGGATGAAAATACAGATATAAAAAGATGTGTGGAACACAGATAACTACTAAAGAGCAAACAGTGTACAACTTACACCCCCACCCCCACCCCCCACCCCAAAAAAAAAACAAGCAAAAGATTTAAATTAAAAAAGACAATTCTTGTTAAAAAGTGACTATATGTAGTGCATCAACATTGACAATACTTGAAGCAAAAACTAAGGAAGTCTAAAGATTTCAACCCAGAGATGGTTTTCAAAAAAAATTTTAACACTGCCAGGGTCCCCCATAGATTATACACAATGTCCAAACAGAATATTAGAGGACCAATAAGCCTATGTCAATCTTTAGTACAACATTAGAAACTTAGATTTTTATTTAAAAAAAAAATGAGAATTGCCATTTAAAAATTTTCTTACATATATTTTGATAAAAAAAATACATAATTCGGACTTGAAAAAATAATACTTTCCTTTTCAATCAATAAATAATATCCACAGAATTACCTGTTGAGTTTAACATCAATAAATAGTTTTGTGGAAAAATGTTTTGTCAGCGTGCAGGATTCAAACCGTTTCTCCAAATACATGCCATAATGTTCTAAGACTACTAAATTAATGTCAACTCTGTCTTTTTTCCACTAATATAGCTTATCAATCTTCCAATGATTTCTGGATCTGGGCTTGGCACCATCTATGATATGGAATGACAACAATTTCTTTTAATGTTGCACAGAGTAAGATATAAATAAATAAGTAAGTCACTTCACACTATTAGCATTATTAATAATTTAATCACTAAATAATATCCACAGAGTTACCTATTGACTTTAACATCAGCAAATCAATAAATAGTTTTGTGGGAAAGTTTCACTGACGTGCAGGATTTTGAACACACACATCTCCAGATACATGCCAGAGTGTTGTCAGCATAACTTTTTTCAATAAAACTATTTATTGGTTTACTGACATTAAAGTCAACAGAAATTCTGTACATATTATTTATTAATTAAATTCTACATGTCCTGTACATAAGAAATACTTGAAATAACTGTTAGCATCTGATGGTTTAGAGGTCACAATGTCCGGCATGCTTCCGAGAGATGTGGTTTTGAATCCCACTCAGGATAACCTAATTTTTTATAACTAATTATTTCAAGTGTTTCTTGTCTACAGAACATTTTCCTGTGATACTTACTACTGAATTATTTATATAATGCTGTGAGTGTGAGTGACAAATATTACTACCATCATATGTATATGGCAGCTTGCCTGTTCAATTCATGATAATAGATGGTGCCACTGGAAAATCAACAAAAATTACAGTAATGCTTATGTCATTTTATTGAATAAATGGTTAGCTTCTAGTGGTCTAGTGGTTATGACGGCGTACATGCTTCTGGGATAGGTGTGTTTGAATCCCACTCAGGACAACCAAATTCTTTCAAGTGTTTCTTGTCTACAGGAAAGTTCCTGTGATACTCCATCATTGAATTATTTAAATAATGCTGTTAATGACAAATATTACTGCCATCATATGTGGCAGCTTGGCTGTCAAATTCCTGATAACAGATGGTGCCACTGGTGAATCAACAAAATTTCAGGAATGCTTATATGTCACTTTTTTGAAGGATTGATAACACTGCCTATGTTTTAACATACCTTACTGAAAAGAATTATAAAAAGAAATAAAAATGCTGTTCCAACAAAATATATTACTCAGTAAGAAATTTTCTTTCAATTGACTCAATAAACGTTTTTGTGGTAAGTATGACTTTAACTCTTCCCATGATTTTCAGCACAAAAAGATGCCGAAAATCACAGGAATCCCTTTTTGTTGGCACGCCACTGGGAGGTAAAAAGAAATATGTCTACATCTAGTGTAGAGACTTTGAAACAACGGCTCTAGCAATTCTGTACAGGTTTATGGAGGAATCATTGGTAGCAATATGGTGACTATATTGTCATAATTAGTTACTTATTAATTATTAATTTCAATAGTGTATACACGTTTAAAAGATCTTGCCAAATAACTGATCAAACATTGCACTCCTACAGACATGATAACTAATATTAATGTCCTAATTAATTTGTTCATTATAAATCCAATGCAAGAATTTACAATGGTTAGAAACTTAATATAATTAGCATATAAAGCCGTCCAATGGCCGAGTGGTTAGCGCTCTTGGCTACTGATCTAAAGGACCTGGGTTCGAGCCCCGGGTAAAGCATGGTTGTATGTGTTGTTTTTCTGCTGAGGTCCTGCCATCCTCTCAGATCTTCTACTTTGGCATATAAACTGACAGGCTCCTGTCAGACCTCTGTGGCAAGCAGCTGATTCAGGGGTTTTTTTTTTTACTCATTATAATCCCAATGCAATAGACCAGGGGTTCTCAATGTGGGGTACGTGGCAATTTGGGGGACACCATGAGCCTCAAAAGTTGCTAGATCTAGTAACAAAGTCGCTAAGTTGGCAACACTGCTGTGCCAACTTGATATATGTAATTTATGAACACAAAATTTAATGTGTATATATATATGTTTTATTTTATTCTCATTGTTATACTCTTAACTATAGTTTTATCTATCTCAAGGGGTTCGCCAGTTACATATACATTTCTAGGGGATATGTGAAGCATAAAAGTTTGAGAACCACTGCAATAGACAATAATGGAAATTTTTCAATTTACTCGCAAAATGAAGTTTCCTCGAGAATCTCACATCTCTGAGAGTTACCAGAATTCCACACCCTCTTATTCACCTCCTTCCCATGCAGATCATATTAAGGCCACCCACGATTCTGCCATCCAATCCAAACCTCGGAGCTGAGCCAATGATATTGCAATTTCCTTTACCCCCTGTGCTCAACAAACAACTACTCCTAACAGAGTGACTTAAGCTGCTCACTTGCTACCTGACGAAGCACCCACAGTAAGGCGTGAAATGTGCTACATCTTCGATTTTAACATTTACAAGCACTCTATGCTACCATAAGTATCATTAATTACACTGGGCAAAAATTTTCATAAAAGTCATGCCTCTGAGACAAAAATAGCCTTTCTTAAAGATTTCAAGGTGCTGAACACGAATATGACAATGAAAATGCAAAATTGGCTATGATTTCTGAGAAATCCTCAAGATTTTCTTATATAATAGAGTAATACGTACATGACATTTATCCGTAAAACTCTGCTTCTACTTCTGACATTGCTTGTAAAACTGCTCAGGATCATCTCTGGTGAGTGTCCAACAGTAGTCAGCCAACATTGATGTGGACCAGTTTCTCTGGTATCATTTCTCCATCATTGCAATGTCCTGGTGAAAACGTTCACAGTGCTCATCACTAACAATGTTGCAGTTGTTGGGGAAGAAAAGTGGGAATGGAGAAAGTGGATCTTTAAGGACATATTGCAGCCAAGTTTGTGATACAGAGACATGTCCTTAACCAGTTTTTTGCAGTTATCTGCCCTGACATTCCTGAGGAATTTAGTTGATACCAGATGAAATTTGTCCAAAGCCTTTTCCTCATCACCCTGAAGCAGGTTGTTGAACATTTGGTCTCTGAACAGCTCGCGGATCTGAGGACCCACAAAAAGTCTCTCTTTAATTTTCGCTTCGCTGAGGGAATTTGTTAGCCAAGTACTTGAAAGCTGATGCAGTTTGGTCCATGGCTTTTACGAAGTTTTGCATCACACCAAGTTTGATGTGTAGGGACAGTAGCAGGATTTTGTGCGTTTCAGCCAATGCTGGGTGTTCCACATTCTTCTCTCCAACCTTCAGAGATTTCCTCTGAGGCTAGTTTCCCTTCACGTAGTGCAAAGTCTTTGCTCAGCTGTCCCATTCACATAAGAAACAGTATATATTTTGTATATCCCAGCTGCAGACCCATCAACAGAGCAACTACCTGCAAGTCACAACAGAGATGTCAGCCATACTTGCTGTATTGAAGACAGTTCAACAACTGTCTTTCATGTAGTTACGAGGCGTCACTACTACTGGATTAAAACTGCTAGGATCACTTGTGTTGTACTTATGACTCAGAGGTAAATGGGAATCATCTCTTGCTAGCAAGGATTCTAAACAATGAATTTAATATTAACTATCAACTTTCATCTATGAAGTTCCTCTCACTTCTCACCTTTTAAATTTTTAAATCCCCCCTCAAGTAGCTGCTTGCCACAGAGGTCTGACAGGAACCTGTCAGTTTATACATCATAGTAGAAGGTCTGTGAGGATGACAGCACAAACATCCATGCCTTATCCAGGACTCGAACCCAGGTCCTTTAGATCAGCAGCAAAGCACACTAACCAATCGACCACGGGACCTCTACAATACATACTACAATAATTTCATTCATTAATTTTAATACTAGGTATAAAGGAATTTTTGTTCAAGTGCTTCATTACAAAAATAAAAAATTTGAAATCCATACTAAATTATTCAGCAATTTTTCTTTCAGAAACACCTTTCTCATGTTGTTATATCACTTTCAACTTGTTAACGATACTTAAAGTAACACATTTTCTTTTCATACCTCTTTTCAACTGTTTAGGGCTCATAATCAAATCAAATAACAGAACACAAATTATGCATCACAATATCTAGAGGTTAGTGTACCTGACTACTAAGACCAGTGGGGTTGGTTGGGGTATTATGGCGCATGAGCTACTCAGGCTATAACGTGCCAAACAAGGTAAAAAGAAGCTAAAAGACAAGTATCCCTTAACCAAAGTTAAAGCCAAATGCTGTAAAAGGCAAAACTAACAAGATGTATATACAGGGTGTCTCAAAAATATGGGTACAAACTTTTAGGGGAGGTAGATAACATCTAAAGGAATGAGAATTGCATAGGAACCCATAACCAGAAACGTCATGGGAAAGTGGTAGCAGAGGTACAAGATCTGAAAGGACACAAGACAGTGATTAATGGGAAAACATTTATTGGACATAATTATTACAAATGGCGCACTAAATTGGCCTGACCTCACTTCTGCTACCTCTTAATGACCCATAATCGCACAAATTTGGATGCGCACTCACAAACAAACAGTGGCCCGGTACATGTCTGTGTGGAAAGTGTTCTTGATGCATTCGTTGAGCGGCTCGTCCGTTGCCCTCAGCTATTCCATACACTAAGTGCGTGTCTGTCAGCTCCCTGTTCAAATACCTTTGTATGCTCTTCATCAGCCGACTACTGCTCTCGAATGAGGAAATCGAATGCTCTCGAATGAGGAATGAGACTCGAATGAGGAAATCCGAAATTTCCCCTCTAGAGCACTGATGAACCTATTGACTTACGGTGACGTTTCCAGCTATGGGTTCCTATGCAATTCTCATTCCTTTAGATGTTATCTACCTCCCCTAAAAGTTTGTACCTATATTTTTTAGACACCCTGTATAATAGAAAAAAAAAAAAAAAAAAAGCAAGATGTAAATATAACAAGAAAACCAACAATTGTACACATAACGTGAACAACCCAGGTGTAAGGCCTGGGTTAGACATTAAAAATACAAGGTAAAAGCAAAGTCAATTAAAATAGCCACAATATTTCAAAAAAGTAAAAAAATAAATAAATAAAATAAAATAAAATACCCCCTCAAGCAGCTGCTTGCCACAGAGGTCTGACAGGAGCCTGTCAGTTTATATGACTTGCAGTAAAATACAATGATCAGATAAAAGACGGCCGAGTGTAAGAGGCTCAGACATAAAATTATGAAAGTTGAAATATAACTGACGTTCGAAATTAAAATATGTACATTAGATTAAAAGATGATTAATAGTTAAAACGGTGTCACAAAACTCACACTTAGATTCTAAATAAAGAAATAAGCTCAACCTATTCAATCAAGCAACAAATCAGCACTTTAGCGTCAATTAAATCTTAGAGGAAAAATTGCCTTGAACCGGTTGGGATATGAACCCACGACCTCCTGATAACATGTCAGGTGCTCTGGACCACTGAGCTACCGGCCGCCGAACAAGATCTCCTCTAATTAGTGCTATGAACATTCCTTTTATATTTCATATAGGTGCTATTCAGGCAATTTTAGCCACAAGCGGCATTTATATTTGCCAATAGATGGAAGCACGTATTACAAGTATGCAGATAATAAATAAATAATTTATTATTATCTGCTGTATATTAATCATTTATTATCTGCATAATTGTAATACCTGCTTCCATCTATTGGCAAATATAAATGCCACTTGTGGCTAAAATTGCCTGAATAGCACCTATATGAAACATAAAAGGAATGTTCATACCGCTAATTAGAGGAGATCTTGATCGGCGGCCAGTAGCTCAGTGGTCCAGAGCACCTGACATGTTATCAGGAGGTTGTGGGTTCATATCCCACCCGGCTAAAGACAATTTTTCACACTTAGATTCATTGTCCACCAGTAGAAGAAATGAATGAGTAAGAAACGAATGACCTAAGCATAGCCAAGCAAGTACAACTTCCTCCTTGCGATTCCTACAGTAACAAGACTGCCATGGTTTGATGATAGGTTTCATCTCAAAGAGCTTGTTCGTAAGCTGTTCTGACCAAGATCTCTGCCACTGTGCCCGGAGCTAGATGGTAAAATGCTGCCGGAAATCCAGATTTGGAACCGACAATGGAGAGTCGGACAGTGGCGTGGCTGACCTGGCAGCAGCATCTGCCAAATCATTGCCTCTGATACTGACATGACCGGGCACCCAACAGAAATGGATGGTGGTTGTGGCTGCCAGACAATGTAGCTGCTGGTAGATCTTAGAAAGAACTGAGTGAGGCTGATGTCTCACCAAGATCAAAGCCTGTAGCTCGCTAAGCGAGTTGGTGTAAAGCACACCTTGATGATGATGCTTAACGCCACGTGGTCCAAGGCGAGACTGATAGCATGCAACTCTGCAGTGAATATAGAACACTGCATTGGGATCTGGTCCGCAATGATTACATCCCAGCAGACCATGGTAGATCCCACTGATGTGCCGGACTTTGAGCCATCTGTGAAGACAGGCAAGAAGTCTGGGTACTCAGTATGATGGCTGGCAAAGAGTTGCCGGTACACACTGTCGGGTGTAAAGGCCTACCCCTTCCTGCACAAGGAAAAATCACAGGAAGGGGAAACAGCAAGCCAAGGTGGAAGTGGCTTGGCTGTTGACTGTGCGACGTTATTGAGACTGGTGTTGATGTCTCTGAGATAGCCTCGGACTCGCAAACCAAATGGACGAATGACAGTCGGTCGATTAATGTAAAGCATTTCCCACTTTGGATTGAAAATGCAGTCCCAAGTGGGATGGCCAGGCAGGGATCGCAATTTAGATGCATATTGTAGGGACAACTGCTGACAGCGAAGAGATAAAGATGGTTCACCGGTCTCAATGTAAAGACTCTGGAGCGGTGAGGTGCGGAAGGCTCCCATGCAAACATGGAGAGCCTGATGATGGAGGGGGTACAGCACCTTCACCACCGAATCCCGGGCCGAGTCGTACACCTGGGATCCGTAGTCCAGTTTCGATCGGACAAGTGCACGGTACAGGTGGAGCAAAGAACATCGGTCCGCCCCCCAAGAAAGGGAGGAGAGGACCTTGACGATGTTCAATGACTGTGTGCACTTGGACCTGAGATGATGTATGTGTGATAAAAAGGTCAATTTCCGATCAAAGATGAGACCGAGAAACTTGGTCTCCACCACAACTGGTAAGAGGGTGGGGCACATCCTTTTGTGTTTGTATGTTGCATGAGAAACTGGAACAAGCCTCATATAGCTTCTAGGTTATCTGCATCCTTTGTGTAGGGATGGCACCTTCCTTTAAAAAAAAATGGTGGTGTTGGCTCTGTGATGGCTGTTTATCACAGAGCAACAAAACTACTGAACACTCCAAATGGGTTTGTTGAGCAAATTGAGCAATAACATCTGTCAATCCAGATTAGATGACATATGAACTACGAAAGGTTTACTGTACTTGCAATTACTGTGAAATGTTTGATCAGTTGCACACTGTTGCAATGTTAGTGGATCCTTTAAGAAAATTTTTGCCTTAAATGTCATGAACAAAATAAGAACAAAATAATATGCATTTAAAGTTATTCAGATACTCTTTGGTTTCCACAAATTGTGTCATTCTCAACAAATCTCGAAAAAAAGAAAGTGTAATCGAAACTTTTTGAGTTGCAGTTTTAAATATTAAATTTGGAAAAAAAAAAATTTAAGTTAAATACAAAAATCTAATAAGGATTTGAAATACCAAAGTTTCTGTGCACTACCTGTATTTGCCAGACAATTTTTTTTCCACTTTTAAAAACTAGATTTTTTACTTTGCTTTCAATATAAAATGATCCATGATAATCATATTGAACATTTGTAATCTTTTTCTGGTATATAAAAAAGTTTCATAAAGTGTTCTCTCAAAATATTTAAAATTTGCTGATGCTGCATTTATATAGTTTTTGTATAATAAATATTTAAAATTGTTGCATTAATTTGTAACCACAGTTGAAAACATTTTTTTTTAATATTAAGGTAATTTTAGTAATAAACTATATAATATATAATTGCATTTCATTACACTAATGGCCGAGAATGTTTAGAACAGAGCTCAGAGCTAAGAATACTATGGGTTGTTTCTATTGTTATAGGCTCTAGCTTTCCCTTGTAATGAATTTCTCATAGCATAATTAATAACCAAATTGAAAAGAAAAGGTGACAAAATGAAGACTTGTTGAACTCCAGTAGTAATGTTAAACCAATCACTGCAAGCTTAACCAACTCTCACACGACTCAATGTTATTATAGAGAGCCATCATTATATTAATTAACTTTTATTATATGCCAAGGATTTCATGATCAACAACAAATTCTGGTAGTCAATAAAATCAAGTCTTTTCAAAATCTACAAAGCAAGTAACTATAGCTTTTTGAAACTCTTAAGCATTTCTCAAGAATCTGTCTAAATTAAAAGATATGATCTATGCAGCTCCCTACTACCTTTGAATCAATACCATTCAACCCAAAGTTGCCCATCAACTAAATGTTTAATTCTACTAAGAACAATAATGGACATAACAGAGAGAAGACTGGTGCTCACACTTATTAAGTGGTTTGAAATAAATGAAATGTTTTTAGATATAATTATCATGAACAATGAACAAGGTTAATTATTTTTATGTGATGATTAAATTCTGAACTTTTCCTATTTTTTTTTCAAAATAAGCAGACTGCTTAAATAAATGACAGTTTTCTCACACACACGTGAAAATATTCATACCCACTGCATTCACTCAGTGGACCAGACAATAATGGGCTTCACAGGTCATAAAGCTGCCAATCCTTGCTGTGCTGTATAGCACTTTTTAATGACTTCATGGAAGTGCAAGATCTGTATATTCCACAATATTATCAGGTTACTTTTGTGATGACCATAGCTCTTGGTTGCACAGTAAACTGTTTTTGCTACCATTAACAGAAATTCACAGCATGTGAATAAATATGTTGCACATGATTCATTATAAGAAATCAACAAAATGCCAACAGACCAAAAAAGTGACAACCATTTTAGAGCTTTCTTCAAATGCTTATCAAATATTAAACAAGGAGCCCAAATGATGGATATGTGGTCACTCTACATAAGATCATTCTGCTATCTAGGAACATTTGATTCATTCACAAGAAGCTAATTAGCTATCACTGCAGTTCTGAATGCCAGTACTACCAGTGTCACTGCTTGAGAGTAGTCTTTTGCTACAGCTGTCATCAGGAATGAAACTGGTAAAAAGAAATAGCCAAGGACAAAACAAGGAAGTGTTTAGTCTGATATGCAAACTTGAGGGTAATTAAGGTATGTGAAAATATAAATGTAAGTAAATTTGGTATGCAATATGATTTAATATCCTCAATATTTGCCATTATTCTGAAGAAGGAAATAGTCTACGTTTACAACAAGTCTGCAAACTACAAAATATTACTTAGAGATTACTACTGTGACCAAGAAGTAGAGTTTTTTTTTCCTTGGTTCTGCAAAGATTCCAATAAGTCGGTCAATAACCAGAGCAAAATGTGCTGAATTTACAGTGCATATAAACGCAGGCAATTTGAAGCACTCATGTGATTGATTCAATATATTTAACGCTATAAAGAACTATTTGGTTAAAGGTGAAAAAAAATTAATAAAGAATATTTTACCCTGACCCTCTACTTAAACATGGACAGCAGCAGTAAAAATCAACAAATCAGCCCAATTCCAAGTTATATATGGTTATGAGACCCTATAAGAATGTATAGTTGATATACAAATTAACCATCGAATAGTTTAAGCCCTTCAGTATTAATGTTTAACGCTGAAACAAAAGTGTTGTTTAATACCACTGCCTAACTCATTTTGTAGGTGAATAGCAATTGACAAATAATTTCAACCCTTTAACTTCTTAACTCATTACAGGTAAAAAAAATCCTGCCTCCAAAAAAATTTTAAATCACAAAATTTTTATTGAACAAAAAAAAATAGCATCAATGCAACAGAAGTCAAACTGTTTAGTTCCACCCTCATATTATTTCATCATACATACAGTACTGTGCAAATTAGTTGGGACAATAGGAAAATGCAGTAACAAAGACACAACTAAAATATTTATTTAATAGTGTACATAGTTAATAGTGAATGTGACCCCCCTTAACTTTAATTACTTCTTTCACCCTCTCAACCATTGATACCACTAGCTTTCCACACATCTCCTTCCCTTCAGGGTCGTGTTACCACACTTTCATGACAGTTTCTATCATTTTGGTTTTCGTCTTGCAATCCATCTTAGATATGTGCACTTTAATAATGGCCCACAAATTTTCAATGGGGTTTAGATTGGGTGAATTTTCTAGTCACTCCAATACCTTCAAATGTTGCTGGGTAAAGAAGCTCTTAGCAAGCTTAGAATTGTGGCATGGAGCCAGATCCTGTTGAAATACCCCATCGCCGTTAGGAAACAGCTTCTGCAGCACTGGGACCATTTTTGCCTCCAGAACGTGTATGTACTTTTTTGCTGTCCATCATTCCTTTAATAGGGTAAAGCGTCTGTGGCCCGGAAGCTGTGGAACATCCCCAAAACATGACCTAGGGTGGGTGTTTGGGGGATTGCTGGATGTGGTCGGATCGAAGAGGTTCTCCAGGCAAGCGGCGGATGAAATTTGACCTGTAGCCATACACCTCAAAGTGGGTTTCGTTGGAAAATATCCCCTTTTCCCAATTCTCCGCAGTCCAGTCTCGATGTTTCTTTGCCCAGGATAGCTTTTTTGCTTCATAGCAGGTGTCAAAAGCTGCTTTTTGGAGGGGCGTCGAGCCCGGTGGCCACACTCCCGAAGGTGTACGGTAGAAGCATCTATATTAACCTCATGAGATGCAATCTCCCTTTTGATGTCTCCAATGATCTTCGAATTAGACTATCATCTCTAAGGGTGGTTTTTCTTTTTCTTCCACAATGTCCTTTACGGGACATGTCCACGGACCCTGTCTCCTTATGCAGCTTTGTGATCCATGAAATGCTGGATTTCCCAATGCCAACTGCTTTTGCTATCTGCCTATCAGTAAGTGAAGTGTTTTCGCCTAAAGTGATTATTTAGCTCTTTTACGAGGCGTGATGTCCATGATGTATTTAATAAAAAAAGTTTCCAATGAAAATTGTGAACTACTTACATAATCACGTCCTCAGCCTATGAAATATCAATTCCGACTAAAGTGGAAGTGTAAATAATAGCAGAGTAAGACAACAGACAATTCTAGGCTTGCAGCAGAAGATTACGAACAAGTTTAGACTTGCAGCAGTTTAGACTCTGCAGCGGAAGGGACTTAGCGTTCCTTCATTTGTCCCAACTAATTTGCACAGTACTGTATACCAGTTACCCATCACATTTGTTAAAATTCACTTCTTGGTATGCCATTTAGCTTATCTGTAAGGTTGACAACAATAAACAAACATAACCATCTTTAGGGCTGTGATTAGACCTTTTGCTCTATTTTTATTAGGTCTCTTAACACACTTAACAAAATGTAAAACACATCTCAAAATATGCTGTAAATTTACTCTATTAATGCATTTTATTTTGCAACATACATAGAAACCTAGTTTTCTTTTTAGATTGGTGTATATTTGTACTAAATAAATAATTAATGAAATAGGCTCGACGTATTTCAAATCAACTCATAGTAAATAAGCACTTTAGCGTTGATTTAAATTTTAGAAGAAAAATTGTCTTGAGCCGGATGGGATATGAACCCACGACTTACTGATAACATGTCAGGTGCTCTGGACCACTGAGCTACCGGCCGCCGATCAAGATCTCCTCTAACAAGCGCTATGAACATTCCTTTATGTTTCATATAGGCACTATTCTGGCAATTTTTTAGCCACAAGCGGCATTTATATTAGCCAATAGATAGCGCCTATATGAAACATAAAGGAATGTTCATAGCGCTTGTTAGAGGAGATCTTGATCGGTGGCCGGTAGCTCAGTGGTCCAGAGCACCTGACATGTTATCAGGAGGTTGTGTTCGTATCCCACCCGGCTCAAGACAATTTTTCCTCTAAAATTTAAATTGATGCTAAAGTGCCTATTTATTATGAGTTGATTTGAAATATGTCTAGCCTATTTCATTAATTATTTATTATCTGCATACTTGTCATACATGCTTCCATCTATTGGCTAATATAAATGCCGCTTGTGGCTAAAAAATTGGCAGAATAACGCCTATATGAAACATAAAGGAGTGTTCATAGCGCTTGTTAGAGGAGATCTTGATCGGTGGCCGGTAGCTCAGTGGTCCAGAGCACCTGACATGTTATCAGGAGGTCCCTCATATCCCACCTAGCTCAAGACAATTTTTCCTCTAAAATTTAAATCGACGCTAAAGTGCCTATTTATTATGAATATATTTGTACTTTTTAGTTTTGTGTATATACACAAAACTACATGCCCACTGTGAAGTTGACAAGTTGATTAACCAATACACCAGTTAAGCCATTAATTAACATATAAATGTGTCAATCAAAACATGAAGTTACACAGCCATAAAAAAAATACATTGCCTTGCAATTTAAAGGAAATTTCATAACATTTCAAAATGTAACCAAAATATCTCATTAGATATGTAAAGTTGTTAAATATTATGGCTAAATGTAAATGAATGCTTCATTATGTGGTTATTGTATTCAACAACTTTACATACTATATCAAGCATGCTCAGATGTATATCGCCTTATCATAAATGCTCTGGAGTCATCGCTGCATTATTCGAAGTTTGTCTAATATTCTTTTTTCTGTTACACAATGGAACAGTTACCAGAAAGTTTCAGAAGGTGGGTGAGTAGACAAATTGAAGGACAACCACAAGTAGAAGTCACAAAATGTATCAATGAGAGATATTCTATAGTCAACAGGATTTGGGAACAATTTTGAAAAACTGTTTCCAGAACCCTACAGTAAACAAGGACAGGTATCTTCGACTTACAACTCAAAGACATAATCATACAACATTTACTAAACTGCATTCTCACCTCTGAGGAGATATTGGATCCTTTGTTTCACCTTCACCATTAGCAGGAGGCTTTACAAAAGCAGTTCTTTATGTTTACCAACCAGTATAACTTGCACTCCTCATCCTAAACCACAGAGGGAGTGAATGAACAGGGCCAGAACATTCTAACTGAACCAAGGATTAATGACACTCAGTGCTCTTTACTGATAACTTCAGATTTACTCAGCACAGCAACTCAAGAGAGACCGATTTGGAGGGAACAAAGAATGCATCATTATCAATCAAACATTGCAAGAGACACACATAAGGAGGTGGCAATGTCATGCTGGGCAAGTATTTCACTACGTGACTGAACATCCTTATGTGGCTCCTACTGGCACAATGACAGCTCAAAGATAGAGATGAGATCTTTGAACCTTAATGTGCAACGTTATGCAGTGGAATAGGACATGGTTTCATTTTACAGAATGATAATGTGCATACCCAGTTTGACTGATCTGTAGAGCTCACTTGAGATAAAATTTTATTTTAACCTTTTATCATACCAATAGAGCTTGACTGGTGAACCAATACTTGAATGTGAACAATATCAGATTTATGGAGTGACTAGCGTATTCTACTGATCTCAATTATACCTTTTCAATTATAGGAAAGTGTCGCAGTCCCTGATTTCTCTATTTGGACCTACTATGAGTTGCAAGTGACCCTTATACCTTAATGGTAGGCAGCTCATACATATTATAGCTTTGGATAATTTCACAGACAGTATGAGACAGCTGAGAGACTTGTTATTGGAGGTAATCACATACCTTATTGGCATTCAAGTACCAATTCAGATGTCACTTTTGATACCATTGCAAAAATTTCAGAAACAGAACGATGGAACTTTTCTTACACTTTCAATATTAATTTGACGTGCCTACAAAATTTCCCCACCAAATTTTTTGCAAGAGATTTATTTTACAATCCTTTTTCGACACATTCCCTTTAAATTTCAAGGTGTATTGGAAGTATAATGACTGTTGTTGGATTCATATGTCATGTCTCTTTAAATATATAGAAAATTAAAAATTAATTTTAATCTTATATGAATAAAAAAAATTTGTGTTACAAGTGCAACACAAATTTTGAGCTAAACCACATACAGAAATAATCTATTTAAAATATAATGCCCAATATTTAATTACCTCCCAAAAAGCAGCAATTTTTGCTCATAAATATTTGTTTTAATTTAAATCTTATTATCATTAAACACAAAGTAGGCATTATATATTCCACATTATCTCTATGCAAGTATTTTTACCAATAAATACTTTCCCCTATTTTTTTTAGTTATAGTTTAATTTTTAGAGTAGAAAATTAAACTTAAGTTATATAGCATTAAAGAAAAATTCATTTTCTCAAAAAAGAACACATATAAAAGAAACCATAAACAGAAATAGAAAAAAAAGTTCCTACTGTTGAAAGTTGATTTTTCTCAAATCAAAAATAACCATTTCAAAAGGCTATGGAATAGTTATGCAGGAAAACTACAATGATACCAGCCCAACTAACTTAATGGTCATCCATAAGAGGAATGGCTTTTCCACTGCATTTTTCATTTGAGGGTAACTCCAGATGCAGTGACCCACAATTTCTTATAGATCTTTATTCCACAGCACTCTTGTATAGAGGTATATGTGCAGCATCTTCTATGAACATAATCCTATCTGTCTACATTTCCTTTGCACTGAACTACCTAGTGCCATCTTGGAACAAAAGCATTATAGGATTCCAGTGGTTGTTAGGGTACTTTTACCACTGAGTGGCATTTTTTTTTTTGCACACAATGGGCTATATAGCCAGGTTACAAGGACTCCAAGAGTTCAGAAGGTTAGAGGGGGTGGGCAAATGGACAGTTGTTAGGAGACAGATGGTAACCTCTCGTGAAGGCCATCCAGTGTTCGTTCTTTAACGTGAACAGGGTATGACTCTCCTACACACAGATCCATGGCTTAACCTCACATGCAATGGATGGCGGTCTTTCCAAGCAAATCAGTGTTCCCTAATGACCAAGGTCAGAGTGGAGAGTTTTGTGGAGATAAATCTCAATGTTGGCCCAGACAGGATTCAAATTGGGAACTGCAGATTACGAACTTCCAAATAAGCCACCCCACCTGCCAGGCCCCCATGGTAAACTTGGACCTGAAATGTCATATATAGGGTAAAAAAGTCAATTTTCGATCCTTGGTCTCATCTTCCACTGTGAAGACCAAGAATGGAATCATCATCTTTGACCAAGAATGGAATGCTGGTACCCCTGAGATGCAGCTTGGGGTCCAGATGAAGATTAAGCTTGCAGCAAAGGTGCATGTGTTGTCTCATGTAGGGAGAGCCGAAATACATTGGTCGTCACCAAAACCGAGAGATTATTCAGGGCAGTTTGCAACTGTCATTCAATGACCCTCATGTTGGATGATGAGCAAAAGACACTAAAGTCAATTTAATAAAACAAATAGTGTTGTTACATTAAAGTTATTAAAATCTCAATTCATGAGGAGTGCAATTAGTTTAGGCAATAATGATTGCTTACAACATTGGCTATAGCGCAATTTTCTGCTATTATCTACTCCTTAATTACTATCTTAAATATTACATTAACTCTACTATATAACCTTTGTTAGTTACCTCAAAGGCAAACTAGAGTGTATATCAAGACAGAAACTAATTACCAGTAAGTTGATGAAAAATGACAGCAGCACAATTTGGATACAAAGAAAACAAAATTTAAAGAGATGGGAAAAAAATGCCAAATACATAGTTATAAAGGAATCACAACCAACCCCAAATCAGGTAAAACCTAACGATGAATGCTCGCGCAGTTTTCCATATACTAAAAATCTTTGAGATACAATGGAAAATATCCTTAAGCGATATAATATTAAATTACCCACCACAGTTACACACAACATAAAAACTTAAATATTAATGACAGAGATAAAAATACCGCCAACAGGAGGGGTATACGAAATAAATATACATGACTCAACAAATATATTAAATGGAAAATATACATATATAGGCAAAACATACAGGCAATATAACAATAGAATGCAGGAACACCAAAATGATACCACAAAACAAATTCCAAACACAAATTTCAAAAAACAACAACAGTTTTTAAATGCTTTTAATAGGTATGAGTTTGACCTGTTCAATGATTGTTAAACTGTTGATTTTAAATTTGAAACTCAAGACCTGAAGATAGTGCAAAATGGTTGAAACTTTACTACCAATGTAAGCACATCAAACTTATCATAATAATATTGAATTATACATCAATGCTATATACTTGAAGCCTGTTTCCTTCACGATATATGGGGCGGGGGTGGCTCAGTCGGTAACGCGCCAGGCTCGTAATCTGCAGTTCCCAGGTTCGAGTCCCAGCTGGGTCAGCATTGAGATTTATCTCCGCAAAATTCCCTGCCCTACCCACGGTCAGTAGGGGACATCGATGGGCTTGGAAAGGCCGCCATCCGTCGGATGGGATGTTAAGCCATGGCCCCGTGTGCGGGAGAGCCATAACCTGTGCACGTTAAAGAACACGCTGAATGGCCTTGACGGGAGGCCACCATCTGTCTCCCAACAGCTGTTCCAGTGGGTCCCCTCCCCCAACCTTCTCTGAGCCTACGGGGCCCATGGTGTGCAAAAAAGTGCCGCTCAGAGGTAAAACAACCCAACCCAACCCTTCACATTATGAAGAGGTTCGAATGTCAATTGAGGTCCAAAATTGTGTAATGACAATAGTTCACAAATAACATAGTATAAGTAATATCAATAATGTGGTTGTAGGTAATCACATATTAAACTTATACTTATTTGGAAGCAAGTACTGTCAAAACAACTGGACATAACTGCCCTATAACAGAACTTATCTTCTGGGCTTCACATAGGTTAAGAAAATCGCAGTCTTTTGACATTTATAAGCCACTTGCCTCATCATGCCTGTAACAACAATATTTAAGTGATGTGCAGCTTCAAAGGACTGGTAGACATGGATTTGTTATCTACATCGTCTTAGTAGTACAACATCCACTGAATGTATATACCAACATGAGATGATGACCATCGCAGATGTACCAGCCATCAACTTACTGGTAATTAGTTTCTGTCTTGATATATGCTCTAGTTTGCCTTTGAGGTAACTAACAAAGGTTATAGAGTTACGTAATATTTAAGATTGTAATTGAGGAGTAGATAATAGAATAAAATTGCGCTATAGCCAATGTTGCAAGCAATCATTATTGCATAAACTAATTGCATTCCTCATGACTTGAGATTTCAGAGATTTTAATAACTTTAATGTAACAGCAGTATTTGTGTTTTATTAAATTAAATTTATCTAGCTCTGTTCAGTATTATTAATGACACTAAAGTCATTGACATTGATAGCACTGCCTACAGTCAGAGGAAGTTGTCATCGACATTGATAGCACTGCCTACAGTCAGAGGAAGTTGTCATGAAATGAAAATAATCTTGGCAGTGAAAAGTGTAACACTCAGGATGCAGTCTTGTGGCACCCCCTGTTCTTGGAGATATGGCCACAAAAGAGTGACATAGATATAAAAGGAGTTCTGCAGTTCCCAGGTTTGAGTCCCACTGTGCCAGCATTGAGATTTATCTCCACAAAACTCTCGATGACGCCCACTTTTAGTAGGAACACTGATGGGCTTCAAAAGGCTGCTGTTCATAGGATGGGATGTAAATCCATGGCCCCATAAGCAAGAAGGAAAGTCTTATCCTGTGCACATTAAAGAACATGCTGGATGGCTTTGACAGGAGGATTCCATCTGTCTCTACCAGCTGTCCACCGAGTCTCCTTCTCCCAACCTTTTCTGAGCTCTAGGGGTCCTTATGACCTAGCCATTTAGTCCACTGTGTGCCAAAAAGGGCCATTCAGGGGTAAAGCAGCCCAATCCAATTAAAAGCACAATATATAAAAAAAATTAAAATAAGAGTTGCAATTGTTATAACCTAATGTAGCCTAGAAAGAGGCACATAATGAAAATACTTGGAAAACCATTAACTATATTATCAGCTATAGTTCATAAATGAAACAAAAAATGGAACAATAATTTTAACCTTGGGCAAAAAAAATTCAGCTAAAAATCTGGAACCAATATGTTAAGTAGGATTCAACTTTTTCTACATTTACACACATATTTTTATATATGTGTGCTTAAATAAATTTATAAGTTAATGTAATGAATATAAAAATGAAATGTAGAATAATATACAAGGATAAATCTATATTAAATGATAAAAGCAACCTTTAATGTCTGCTGCTACGCCGATCACGATCATGATCTCTATCTCTATCTTTGTCACGATAGCGGTCATCATGGTAACGATCACGTTCGCGGCTTCGATCACGATATTCTCTGTCTCTGCTCCTAGAACGATCGCGACGGCTTGATTTTTCTCTACGAGAGGATCTTTCTCTAGATCGTTCCCTTTCTCGAGAACGTGGTCTTTCTTTACTTCTGTGGAAAACAAAATTTTTTGCAAAATATTTATTTAAAAAACAGAGCAATTTAATATCATACACCAAAAAGACAGAAAAAAAAAACCCTTACAATTCCATTTTAGTAAAGATCTAAGGAAAATAATCTACAAAATAACAATGTAAAGCTTATAATATATCAATGGATTTCACTCTTTCTTTCCTTTATACTACATTTTGTACTTTATTATATTTTAGATTCTTTTCCCCCAGAAAGAGCAACTGCAAATACACTGTTATTATACAATGCTAATTAATGCCTTTTTAATTATCATACTATAATTCTAGATACACTTACTTATTCAAATAATTTTGGTAGATCAAAGTACAGTTACTAAAATCAAAACTGTGAGCTAATAGTAGTAATAAAAGATTACTTTAGCTTACAATCTAAGCTTATAACTATTACATACTATTATGATCCAGCAAGATGCTTTATACTAGTAGTTTTGAATACAGAAGAATCAATCTCTGACTTGATATGAGGAGGTAGCATCATAACTTAGTTTCTTAGACAAAGTTTGATATAAGGTTTGTAGTACATTCAGTTTGCATTTGGTTTCGTTGTTTGGGGTTTTATGGTGCATCGGCACCTAGGGCCATAATGTGCCAAGTGAGACAAATAAAAGGGGTAAAAGACACAAAAATCCACAACCAAAGTTAAAAGTCAAGATAATAAAGGACAAAACCAACAGATATAAAACCAACTCAGGTGTAAAAGACCCAGGTTGGATAGGGTATAAAAGACAAAGCCATAAAATTACAATCTGTTAAAATAACGAGTAAAACGTAAAAAAGCAAAGATAGGAAGTAAAAAGGAGTCATCAGATAAAAGATATCCATATGTAAGGGGCTCAGACGTAAAATCAAAGAAGGTAAAATAAAATCGATGCTTAAAGTTTAAAGTTGGACAAGATATTAAAATATGCTTAACAGTTAAAATGGTTTAACAAGACTTGCACTTAGGTTCGTTGCCTGCCCGTAGAAGACATTGGTTTCTTGGTTGTTTGGGGTTTTACGACGCATGAGCTACTGCAGCTATAATGTGCCAAACAAGGTAAATAGAAGCTAAAAGACAAATACCCTTTAACCAAAGTTAAAAACCAAATGCTGTAAAAGACAAACACAAAACCAACATGAGGTAAATAACAGAAACAACAAAAAAGAGGTAAAACAACAAATATTTATATATACACAGTAAAGACAATGGATAAAACTAACCCAGGAGTAAATGACCTAAGTCAGACAGCAAATAAATAAAAAATCCTTAAAATCATAACCTGGTAAAATAACCTGTTAGTAAAAAATAAGAGGTAAAAAAGTATTATTCAGATAAAGGATGTCTGAGTGTATGTGGCTCGGATGTAAAATCATGAAAAGTAAAATACTAACGACATTTGACCTTAATACAAGGGCACTGAATTAAAATACATTTTATAGTTAAAACAGCATCACAAAACTTGCACTTAAGTTCATCGTCCACCCAAAGAAGAAACGAGTGTGTAATAAAAGAATGATCTAAGTAGAGATGAGCAAATACAATTTCCTCCTTGCGATTCCTACGGTAACATGATTTAATGATAGGCTTGATCTCAAAAAGCATGTTTGTAAGCTGTTCTGACCAAGATCTCTGTTACTCTGCCTGGAACTCGATGGTAAAACGTTGCCAGAAATACAGATATGGAATCGGAAATGAAGAGTCAGACAGGGGCATGCTGACTTGATAGCAGCATCTGCCAAGTCATTGCCCCTGATACCAAGGTGATTGGGACGCAACAGAAGAGAACGCTGGTGATGGTTGCCAGATGATGGAACTGCTGGCAGATCTTAGAAAGAACCAGGTGAGGCCGATGCCTCACCGAGATCAATGCCTGTAGCAAGCTAAGCGAGACGGTGCAAAGCACACACCAACAATGATGCTCAGATGCCACATGGTCCAAGGCGAAATTGATAGTGTACAACTCTGCAGTGAAGATGAAATACTGCAATGATTACATCACAGCACACCATGGCAGATCCCACTGATGTGCCAGACTTTGAGCCATCAGTGAAGACAGTCAAGAAGTCCAGGTACTCATCATAATGGCTGATATTACTACGATACTCAGCAGAATGGCTGGGAAAGAGTTGCTGGTACACACAGTCAGGTGTAAAGGTTTTCCCCGTCCTGCACAGGGAAAAATCACAGGAAAGGGAAACAGCGAGTAACAGGGGGAGTGACTCGACTGTCGACCGTGCAATGCTATCGAGACTGGTAGAGATGTCTCTGAGGTAGCCTCGGACTCGCAAACCAAAAGGACGAATAGCAGTCGACCGATTAGTGTATAACATTTTCCACTTTGGACTGAAAATGCAGTCCCACGTGGAATGGCCTGGCAGGGATCGCAATTTACATGCGTATTGATGGGACAACTGCTGACAGTGAAGAGTTAGACAGTTTGTTGGTCTCAATGCAAAGACTCTGGACTGGTAAGATGTAGAAGGCATGAAACACGGATGACCTGATGATGAAGGGGGTCCACCACCTTCACTACTGAATCCCAGGCAGAGTCGTACACCTGGGATCCATAGTCCAGTTTGTACTGGACAAGTGCACGGTACAGGCAGAGCAGAAAACATCAAATGTTATCCCTGAGCCACAGCTTGGGATCCAGATGAAGATTATGCTTCTAGCAAAAGTGCATGCAAGTAGTCTTCTGTGGGGAGAACTGAAACCCATTGGCTGTCGCCTAAAAAAAAAAGATTGTTCAGGGCAATTTGCAGTTATCTTTCAACGACCCTCATGCTGGACGAACAGCAAAAGATGCTAAAATCGTCAACATAGAGGGCATTGCCTACAGAATGAGGAGGTTGCCTAGCAATGGAATTAATCTTGACAGCAAAATGTGCAACACTCAGAACACAGCCTTGTGGCACCCCCTGTTCTTGGGGGTATGGCCACGACAGAGTTGCCAACACGAACACGAAAAGAACAGGACCATAAGAAGTTGGAGATGAAGATCGGCATGTGACCTCTCAAACCGAAGCTATGGAGGTCATGAAGATTGCCGATTCTCCAAGCTGTGTCGTATGTTTTTACAATGTCGAGGAAAATTGACACCAAGTGCTCTCTAAGTAAAAATGAATTTCTGATAGCCGATTCGAGGCGTATTAGGTGGTCAAGAGTTGACCATTGCCTGTGAAAGTCACACTGGGTTTTGGAAAGAAGGTTATGGTGTTTTAAATACCAGATGAGTCTGTCATTTACCATTCTTTTCAACACCTTCCAAACGCAGCTCATCAACACAATGGGACAATAATTAAAAAGAATTTTAGAATCCTTTTCTGGCTTCAGAAAGGTTAAGACGATGGCCTCCAACCAGTAGTCCAAAAACAGCTCTGTGAGAAAAATGCGATTGAAAAGATGGAGCAGCCGATCCTTACTCGATGGTGAGAGATGTTGGAGCATGGCATAATGGACATTGTTCGGCTGACAGCAGATGCACGAGAGGAGTGCAGAGTAAGGCGAAGCTCCTCACCGTAAATGACCTGTTGTAAGGCTCCAGGCCATTCAAGTGGAAGGACAGCGGATAACGTTACACCATGTTCTTCTGGGCCAACAACTCGGAGGAATAAGAAGATGAAGAAGAGATGGAGGGGAAAGACTCCCCCAGAGTGTCGGCAATTGCTTTGGGATCAGCAATTACCTGTCCATTTTGCTCCAGGATCAATAACTAGTGGGACAGTAATTTCCACCATCTTCCAGACCTTATCCAACGTGCAGGTTTATAGAAGACATATATTTGATCCAAGATTCCTTCTAGCTTTGGCGCTGGATGAAATGAGCTTTTGTCTTGGCATGTTTGAATGCTTCAAGGTTGGGGAACATCGGATATCTCCGAAACACCCTCCTAAGCCTTGTTAAGAGATTCCACCACGGTTCTGAAAAAACGAGGAAACCGTATCGAAGTTTCAGGAATTGTGGATGCAGCTTCAGGAATTGTGGCTGCATCTATGATAAAGTCCGTTATCTCCACTACTACCACATTGATGGGCTCCTGGCTGACAAAGTGGTTATCGTGCTCAGAGAACTGCTCGAAGCTGCTCCAGTCAGCTTGATCAAGCCTCCACCGTGAGACTCGTGATAGGTTGTAAGGCCCCCGACAGGAGATGGTGCACAGCACGGGGAGGTGATCACTTCCATAAGGGTTATTCTCAACCACACATGTAAAGAGTGGAATGATCAAGAAGGAGCAGATGGTGAACTCAATGGCAGTGAATGTGCAGGTTGGGATGTGAAAGTATGTACTGACACTGGTGTTCAACAGGAAGAAAGAAGGATCCAGGAGCCACTGCTCCAGGACACGGTCCCTTCTGTTGGTGTCAGCACTGCCCCAGAGCACACTGTGTTCGTTGAAGTCCTCCATGATGAGGAAGGGGGATGGCAGCTGTGAGACGAGGTCACGAAAGTCTTCCTGGAAGATGATGCTTCCAGATGGAAGATTACTGAGCAGACAGTCGAGGAGAACCTCACAAAGAGGTGGATGGCTACTGCCTCTAAGTTGGTGGTGAGTGGATGACCTGGAATGGAGAATGGCGACTCACAAGGAAGACAACACTCCTGCAATCATCTCCACCCCAGTGAACATCCAGTTTTAACTAGTGAAAAGTGCAGGATCGTGGGATCTGTGACTGGCTGCAAGTATGTCTCCTGCAGGCATAAACAGATGGGCTGATGTGTCCTACGGAGGCCTTTGATGCCGTGAAGATTCCTCTGGAATCCATGACAATTCCATTGTAGGAGTGTGGCCATCTCAGGATTTAGAAGAGTGGATGGACAACGAATTCCTATTCAACTTAATAGCTGCAGAGGATGGTATATGAATAGGGGAGGAGTCTGTATGCATGTCCTTGGAATAATCCGAGGGATATTGATCAGTGACCACTCTTTGTGGAGGAGTTATTGTTTTCTTTTTTGGTCCAGGTGGGGGCCCTTTCGTTTTCGAAGGTCTAGCTGTCAGAGGACAGGAAGGCGGAGGCCTTCCGGTGGAAGGCTAAGTTGCAGGAATGGAAACCGGGGTCGGTGACAAAGTTGACACCAATCTTGGTTTTGCCTGCATCAGGAATTGTTTAGCTGTGGGCGAGAAAGACTCATTAGGTGGTACACTGATGTCAGTCTGCACCACCACTGAAGTCATTAGAACAATGGGCTTTCCAATGACTGCACTGGCATAGGAAATCTTGCCAAGTGGGGTGGGCGGTGCAGTGAGCTTTCTTGCCTCAGCGTATGAGACGTTATTCATGATCTTTAGGCTTACTGCCACAGCAAGCACAGGTGGGTTTCCCCTGACAAGCTGTGAGGGCATGACCGTATATCTGGCACTGAAAGCAATGCAGAGGGTTCAGTATATAAGGTCATACTTTGCAATGTAAATAGCCAGCCTTGATAGAAGAAGGCAGGCATGGCATGTTAAATGTCACAATCAGTACCCAGGTGGGTACCAATTTCACATCTTGGAGTGTTGAAACCCAATGGACCACTGATATGAACATTTTCTACCTACAGTACATATTTCATTGTCACATGAAGGCGCTGCTCAGGCAATCTAGTCAGAAGCGGCAGATAAATGCCATATAGATGGAAAGTATATAATACAAGTATACAGTTGATTAAATATTGAATAAACTCGACTTTTAGGTATACACTAAGTAATTACCACTTTTGAGTCGATTCAAATTTTAGAGGAAAAATTGTCTTGAGCCAGGTGGGATACGAACCCATGACCTCCTGATAACATGTCAGGTGCTCTGGACCACTGAGCTACCGGTCGCCAATCAAGATCTCCTCTAATAAAGTGTAAGTTGCTTGGAGAACACTTTCAGTAATCTTTGTCATCGATAATAAATTTTTTTTTTTGGACTCTCGCATTTGCTATTTTTGAATCATGAAAGTGGAAAAAGTCATGGGACCTACATGCTTTCCTTTCTTTTCTTCTTAGGCTTTGGGCTGGGTTGTTTTACCTCTCAGCGGCACTTTTTTGCACACCATGAGCTAAATGGCCAGATCACATGGACCCCAAAGGCTAAGAGAAGGTTGGGGGAGGGGACCCACTGGAACAACTGTTGAGAGACAGATGGTAGCCTCCCGTCAAGGTCATCCAGTGTGATCTTTTAACGTGCACAGGGTATGGTTCTCCCACATACGGGGCCATGTCTTAACGTCCCATCTGATGGAAGACAGCCTTTCCAAGTCCATCAGTGTCCCCTACTGACTGTGGGCAGGGTGGGGTGTTTTGCAGAGATAAATCTCAACACTGACCCAGCTGGGACTCAAACCTGGGAACTACAGATTACGAGCCTGGTGCGCTACTGACTGAGCAATCCCCACCCCTTCTTCTTAGACTATCAGTCTTTTGGTTTCTAGTAGGTTGTTAGCATGACATGCTTTAAATTGAAAGCTGTGCGAATTTTCCTTACATTTTTTGCTTGTTTTTATTTGTAAAGTCAGATAATGGAGGTCCTCCAGATCTTGAGACTGTGAGTCTCAATTTTTTTGAGTATTTTTGTCAATTTGTGGAATTCTTTGGTTCATGGAGCATTTATCATTTTTTATTTGTAGGGAGACCACTATGGGGAAATGGTCACTCCCCATAGTATCTGGTAGAGTGTTCCAATTTAATTGAGAGTAAAGTTCTGGTTCAACCAAAGTGAGATCAGTAACTGATTCATTCTGAAATGTTGAACATTGATGAAAATCATTTAAAATTACCAACTGATTGTTACCAATGAGTTACTCCATTATATCCCAACTTCTGTCTAAATTATGTGGGCCCCACAATTGGCTGTGGGTATTACACTCAGTTAGTACTTGAACCTATAACTGCAGATTACGAGCTTGGTGAGCATCCCCTCCATTAAGCAAGTAATCATTCTATATATTTCGTTGCAGTCAAAGGCCTAGGTATATCTTTGCCAATTTACAATAATAAGCAAGGTTTTACATTGCTGAAGACAGTAATGTAAAATTATACATTAGCAAAATACAGCAAGCAAAACTCATTTGAAATATGGCCAAATGGATCTAGTCACTAGATCTTAGGCACTTAACAGATTTTGGTTCACCCACGAAACCTTCCAATCCCTTGTGGATAAAAAATGGGGACATGTCCCCAAGTACCTGATCATCCATGGAGCGGACAACCAAGAACATCAGGTACGAAGAAAAAACAAAAACGACGGCAACGATGACACAGAAGACAAGGACTCATGCAGACCTCTTTTTGTGGCATTTGCTGATGAAATTCCATTATTGGAACTCATGTTGGTGTTAGATGGTTTAGTGCTCATTGTCCGCACCCACTGTGAAGTCAAACAAGAGGATACCCCATCAGGTACTAGGGCTGCCCGAGCACCATACCCACACAGCAAGTGTGCCAAGCCCTCACAACTAAACAAGAATGAAAAGTAAAGATAAATATGAGAAACTCACTCCATTCCTCACAAAATAAGCAAAAAAAGAGTGAGAACCAAACTGGCCTCACTAAAGAAAGAAAACTACAAAATTAGTAAATGTGTGGGGAAACTGGCAAACCATTGCCCGGATGTGGGCAAGGCATTCACCGTACTGCAGTTTGTCCTAGCAGGTCCAGCCCATTAGCCAATTGATCCTGAGAGAGGCCATCACAGGATCTTCCATTTACCTGAAGCTGAGGCCAACAAAGCAGTATAGAACAGCAGCCCCGGAATTCGCTGCCCAGCCCCCGACATACAGGCTCCCAATGGTAAGATGGCCAACCAGTCATGCTGTGAAGAGAAGAGGGGACTCCCAAGAAACTACCAGGAACACAGGTATCCACACTCGGCAAACACATGGACAAACGTTCAGGACCCTGTGAAGGTAGCCAAGCCAGTGGAACATTCACAGGGTGGTGCCCTCACCAAGGAAAGAATTGTAGGGAAAAATTCAACGAAAATACAAAATTTCTTATTCATTATAAAGTTTGCAATTACATATAATAGAATAATAAACAAGTTATTACATGTAACAAAATACTAAACATTAAAAACGAATTAACTAAAAACTGTTCTTAAAACTAAATTTTCTATATTTTTCCCTTCCTAGGATTTTTGGAGGGGGGGAGGGGTCTACAGGTCGATATTACTGCATATATATATATAATAAAAATGATTAAGATACGTTTTATTAATTTTGCAATAATGCTAAAAAATATTTTGATACAATAACGTTAATATAATTAAATTTTGTTATAATGAGCAACAATATTTAATCTTTGGCTATATCCAAAAACATAACAAAATGTTTCGTTTTTCATTTGCCAGCACTGATTTTTAACCCCTGATAAGGTTCCCCCCCCCCCCGATATATTATATTAGCTGATTAAATATTGTTGAAAATCCATATTTCACTGGGATCTTCAAATTTACCTTTAGTCACAATATTCAAAATCTTATTTAAGAAGTTACTGAGCTCTCAATCTGACTCCCTATCAATATATGAAACTGTTTCCATTTATTTACCTGGCCAGTCTTGTAGGTATAATCCAAATTTACACAATAACTGTTTCATTATAGTGAATGATGCTGACAGGTTCAAATATATTACAAAAAGATGGTAAAATATGCAATTCAAGCAAGGCAAAAGATTTAATTAAAAATAAATAAACTTCATACCTTGAACCATATGATTTTGATTCTATTCCATGCAATGTATCCTGAAGTGAGCTGATTAGAATTTTGCACCTTTCATCATTTGCAACTTTAGATTGCTTGATCAGGGAAATAGCTGTCACAAGTGTTTCAATAGCACTTGCGTAATCACCTGTACAATAAATTAACCATATTGCATGAATTTTATACAAATCTTTTAGTTTCATTTTTAATATGAATGCATTACTGAATTTTTAGTATAGGTGTACCTCTAATATCAGTGTTAATTTGCTAAAAATGGTTCAACGTATTTATTTTGCTGGGCAAACAAAAATAAATACAAAAAGAAACATTGCATAATTGAAACTTTTATTAAAGAACAAAAATGACACACAGGGCTTTAAAACACTAGATTTTGCAACTAAAACAATTAAATACATGTTAAAAAATATATTTTTTTCCATTTGAACGATGCATTCTTTTTTCTTTTTCATTCACATTAAATTGATCAGTGAGAAAAACGAATGAAATTTATTAAAAAGAAACAGCCAAATAATTCTTCAAGCCAAATAGTGATTTGTACTTTTGAAACCAAAGTTGTGTTTTGATAATGCAAAATGTTGTTGAAAGCAATAATATGGGAGGCACACCTGTATTTCTATAATTAAATCAATGTTCATCAATTTTACATACTACTTCAAGAAGTTTGATTTAAAGAAAAAGAAAAATATAAAGTATTACACCCATCCTCAATTTACATGTTAAAGAAAATGCAGTCAATTTCATTTTACATGACAATAGGCTCAGTTTTACACATTTCAGATTTATACTTTTTCTTTTGTATCTAGATATATTATGAAGTAGCAGTAGCATAGCATCAAGGGAAATATACCCAATTTGCAAATCCACTTTTTGTAAAATATCACATGCATTATTTCTAGTTTATATTCAGTTTACAAACACCCTCCTTTCAAATTTTGTCTTCAAATTCACTAATGTAACATCTATATTAATGATAATATTTTTCACGCCCAAAAAGTAATTTCTCAGAAATTAAATATATAAGTTTATAAATATTTTGTGGAAAAACTTTTGCCGACATACAGGACTTGAACCCACATCCCACAGAGATTTTGAAGACTTATGGTGAGTTTAATCGTGACCCACCACAGCTAGGAACTTGATCTCTAAACCCTAGGCAGAAAGAGGCAAATGGGACCACTACAACAAACCTGGGACCAATCAGTCAAGTGCCTGGGGAATTATAAGGAGTTGAAAACTTCTACCACCAGTGACATCACCCCGGATGTGCAAGAAATGAGAATTCTGAATACCCCTGGATCTCCAGAAACATGTCAGAGAATTCTACTGCTGAACTAATGCTGGCTATACACATCTGTCCCTAGCTACATCTGCCCACTGTAGAATAATTCTTAAGAGGTCATGTTTGACATTGCCCACCACATCCTAGGTCTCCCCCTCCCCTTTGAAGCTTTTAGGCACATTGTTCATAAACGATAGTCACTAATGTATAGTTATACATACAGGCAACATGGCCAAACCAAAGGACTCTCTCTCTCTGCATAATTTGCTACTCAAAGGAAGTTGCAGACTCCTTTGCTTAACCTCATCATTACTTACAAAGTTGAACCACCCAATGCCCATGATACAGGGTTAGCATCTAGAATCAAAGGCATCAAGTTTCCTGCTATCTTGTTTACAACAGATACAAGTCTCCTACCATAACTAACCCTAGAAAGAACCAAACTATTATACAGCCTACATTCAATCTTATTAAAATTAATAAGCTTGTAAATTCACTTATATTTTTTACTTTCATAAGACAGAGTTAAATTCTGTTTAATTTGGTATATAACATGATTTATTTCTGTTGATTGGCTATTTTTAAAAAAATTCTAAAGTTGATTTGTTTATCTGACCCAGCAGAATTGGCACTTGGACTTATCTCAAAATAAAAATCTCAAAGAAAAAAATTACAAAAAGAGAAAAATATTTACTTGAAACAAGAAAATTAATTTGAGGGATAATTTTATTTCCCATTTTTTATTAAAGATTTCTTATTCAGAAATACATAGCCTTCTTGTTCATTTGCCTTATAATCATTTCCATTAGCTTTGTTTTAAAATAAATTTTTATTTCGAATGCCACATGCATTTTTTGATTGCTTTAATTTTATATGACTTTAAAAAAAACTAGTCATTTTTTCATTAAATATTTTATTTTCAGAAAATCAAGAATTAAATGCTGATTAATTTGGTATATAACATGCCATAACTCCTTTCACTAGTTATTTGGCACAAAAGTTTTAAGTTAAATTTTTCTTTGGATGAGCATAGGGAGAAAATAGCTTGGCCTCTAGATGTAACCCAGTTTTTCAGGCTAGACACTGGAAGGGTAAATTAAGGCACTTGGCTCAACGGTGCAAACATTCAGATATCACAATCTGCCTGGCTAGTTTTCATCACTTTAGTTTTCTCTATATTTGTCACCAAACCTACTCTACTACTAGTCTCATTAACATCATTTGCCATAAGGGCAAATTATCAGCATAATCTAAATCAGAAATTTTGAGATCTCTAGACCATTTAAGGCCAAAATCTTCCCCTTGCAGCAAAATTCACATAACATAATCAATAACCAAACTAAAGAGAAAAAGAGACAAAATGCACCCTTGTCAAACACCAGAAGCAATGTTAAACCAATTACTACAAGCCTAACCAACTCTCATACACAGCTCAGTGTTATAGAGAGCTTTCATTATGTTAACTAACTTGTCTGGTATGCCATATGATCTCACAATCAATTACAAATTATAATGATCAACAAAATATAAATCCTTTTTCAAATCAACAAAGGTAGTAACCAAAGGTTTTTGATACCCTAAACATTTCTCAAGAATCTGCCTGAGTGAAAATATCTATCTACACATCCCCTACCACTTCTGAATCCTCATTGCTCATCACGCAATTGCCTGTCAACCAGATTCTTAATTCTATTAAGCACATTCAGGCAAAGAACCTTACATGGAATAGAAAGTAGGCTGATTCCCCTATAGTTATCACAAGAACTGTGATCACGTTTTTTAAAAATAGCGATAATAATTGCTCTGGTAAAATCCTTAGGAACCATGCCTTTATCATAAAAGATATTCACAATTTCAGTTATCCATGTGGTAACCAAAACATTCCCAGCTCTATGCACTTCCATAGTATGTAATTTCATCTACCCATGAGGATTTATGTAGTTAAAGTTTAGAAATAGCCAAAATAACTTCACTGTTTTAGAGGGCAAGCATTAAAGCCAGTAATGCATCTATCATTACAAATAATGGGAATAGAACTAACCACATTGTTTAGAACATATCTGAAATGCTCAGCCTACCTAGCCATGACAAAATCATCTTCAAAAAGCTTACTGTGTTCATCCTTCAATCCCTATATACTTGTCCATTTCTTCCTACACAAATCATATCTGGTACCACTCTATACTGTCACACTGTCTAGATACTTCCTCTGCTTTGTCAGCCAAGCTATCAAGCCACAGATTCTTATTAGCTGTTAACTGATCCTTTACACATTTATTAAGCTCTTCATAATGCTTTTCGTTAGGACTAGTTGGGTGTTGATTAAGGATGTTGTTACAGTTCTTCTTTCAAAAATAAGCTCCAGTGCCTTTACGAAGGACTATAAAAACCATAAAGGCATAGGGGAAAGTAATGCAACATGAGTTGTTGAAGTGCAAGCAACATCCATAATGAAGATGTAAAACTCGGCATACACACAATATCCAAAGTGTATAGAGATATACACCGAAGAACTAAAACATGATGACCACCTGCCTATATGTTAATCCTCCAGATGCTATCAAAACAGCTCTTACCCAGCGAGGAATGGATGCTATAATATTCCTAAAGGTTTCTTGTGGCATCTGGCACCAACATGTTACCAACAGATCCTTTAACTCTTGGTAAGTTACGTGGCTGAGCTGCTTGCAGATCAGATATGCTGTTCCAACACAAACGACAGATGCTCAATTGGATTGACATCTGGGGAATTTGGAGGCCAGGACAATACCTAGAAGTCTTCCTCATGTTCCACGAACCATTCCCAAACAATCTGGGCAGTGTGGCGTGGCCCATTATCCTGCTGAAAAAAGGCACTACGAGTGGATAGTTGCAACGAAAGGATGTACCTGGTCTGCAATGATGTTTAGGTAGGTGGTAGTCGTCATAGTTAATTTGATTCAAATTTTAGAGGAAAAATTGTCTTGTGCTGGGTGGGATACGAACCCACAACCTTCTGATAACACATCAGGTGCTCTGGACCACTGAGCTACCGGCCACTGGATTGGGTTGTTTTACCTCTCAGTAGCACTTTTTTGCAGACCATGAGCTAAATGGCCAGGCCACATGGACCCCAAAGACTCAGAGAAGGCTGGGGCAGAGGACCCACTGGAACAGCTGCTGGGAAATAAATGGTAACTCCTATCCAGGCCATCCGTTCTTCTATGTGCACAGAGTATGGCTTTCCAACTCACAGAATCACATCTGAACGTCCAATCCGAAGGACGGCGGCCTTTCCAAGCCCATCAGTGTCCCCTACTGATCATGGACAAGGCAGAGAGTTTTGCGGACACATATCTCAACGCTGACCTGGCTGGGACTCGAATCTGGGAACTACAGATTACAAGCCTGGCGTGCCATTGACTGAGCCCCCACCCCCCACCCCACTGATCAAGATTTTACCTAATTGATGATATGAACATATCCTATTTACAGTACATATCCTATTATGTCACATGTAGGTGCTGTTCAGGCAATCTAATCACATCATCATCATCCTCAAGCAGCATTGAGCAACAGAGGTCCAACCAGACCATGCAATTTAGTTCTCCAAGCAAGTCAGACTTGCTGCATCTGGCCACTGCACAACAATTCTAATAAAGTCCTGTTTGACATTTCTGCCCACTGCATCCTAGGTCTCCCCTTCTTTCTGAGGCCTTTAGGCACACTGTTCATAACCCTATTCGCCAATCTATAATTATCCATACGGACAACATGGCCAAACCAACGGAGTCTCTCTCTGCACAATATGCCGCTTAAAGGAGGTTGCAAACTCCTTTACCTAACCTCATCATTAGTTACAAAGTTGGACCACCTAATGCCCAAGATACTGCATAAGCATCTGGGATCAAAAGCATCTAGTTTCCTGTTATCTTGTTTACAAAGTGTCCAAGTTTCACTACCATAACTAACCCTAGAAAGAACCAAACTATTATACAGTCTAATTTTAGTCTTTAGGTGTATATGCCTATTTCTCCACACTCTCCATAGATTCTTAAAAGTCCCAACAGCAACCCCTATTTTATGTTAATCTCATGCCGCACATCACCATTATCTGTTACATAGCTCCCAAGAAAATTAAACTGTGACACCTACTCAAGACTGCAGCCATTCAGATTAAATGAATCACATCCTGCCTGACCAATTTTCATCACTTTAGTTTTCACTCTGTTTATAACCAAACCTACTCTAGTACCAGTTTCATCAACAGCTCGAATGAAAGAGTTCATCTGATCATCATTTACCAAAAGGGCCAAATCATCAGCATAATCTAAATCAGAAATTTTCGTACCTCCAGCCCATTTAAGGCCAAAATCTTTCCCTTGAATTGAATTTTGCATAACATAATCAATAACCAAACAAAAGAGAAAAGGAGACAAAAAGCACCCTTGTCGAACACCAGAAGTAATGCTAAACCAATTGCTACTAGACTTACCAACTCTCACACACAACTCAGTGTTATTATAGAGCTTTCATTATGTTAACTAACTTGTCTGGTATACCATATGATCTCACAATCAACCACAAATTATGACGATCAACAGAGTCGAAAGCCTTTTTGAAATTAACAAAGCTAGCAACCAAACGTTTCTGAAATTCTAAACATTTCTCAAGAATCTGCCTAAGTGAAAATATCTGATCCACACATCCCCTACCACTTCTGAATCCACATTGCTCATCACGCAATTGACTGTCAACCAGATTCTTAATTCTATTAACCATAACCAGGCAAAGAACTTTCCCTGGAACATCCTAGTGGTAAAAGAAACATTCCCAGCTCTAAGCATTTCCGTAGTAATTTCATCTACACCTGGGGAATTATGCACTTTAAGTTTAGATAAAGCAAAACTAACTTCAGACTGTTATAGGGCCAACATTAAAGCCACCAATGCATCAATCATCATTGCAAACAATGGGAGTAGAACTAACCACATTGTTTAGAACATCACTGAAATGCTCAGCCCACCTAACCATGACAGAATCCTCACCTTCTATAACCTTCCTTGTTTATCCTTCAATCCCTGTATACCTGTCCATTTTCTACCATGCAAAACATTAACTATCTGGTTCTGCTATTGGGTTGTCTAACTGCTTCCTTGGCTTTGTCAGCCAAGCCTTCAAGCCAAAGATTCTTATCAGCAGCTAACTGATCCTTTGCATGTTTATTAAGCTCTCTGTAGTGCTTTCTATTAGGACTATTAGGGTATTGATTAAGGACATTCCTGCAGTTCTTTCTTTCTGAAATAAGCTCAAGTGCCTTATCACTCAAATAATTCTGCCTCCTCTGCTCCTTTTTTTCCTAAAAGAGTACTGTTAGTTTCCAAAAAAGCCTGTTTAAAATGATCCCATTCTTCCTCAACTTCAGTAGTAAGCAAACCATGGCTGTGATAATGACTAAGTAACCTATCATGGTAAGATTTAGCTATAACAGGGTCTTTCAGAGCTTGAGTATTAAAGGTAAATTTTTTAATTATAGCACAACACTTTTTAAGTTTAAGTTGCAAGACGCTTTTAACAAGGTAATGGTAAGATTTAATTTCAGCTCCCCCATATGACCTGGTATTCCTAACAGAACTAACCCATTTGCTGCTAATTAATATAAAATCAATCATATTCCTATGCAGCCCAACAGGTGAAATCCATGTGTACTTATGTAGGTCGAGGTGTTTGTAATAAGTGTTAGTTATTCTGAAACCATTGAGTTTACTTACCTGTAGTAGACATTGCAGCTACCAATACCAAAAGGGTCTATCACCCGTCCCCAAAGGTCAGAGTCAGTACCAACTTTGGCATTGAAGTCACCTAGAACAAGGGTAATATCTCCTTTCTTGACAATCCAAAATATCCTGAAGTTGTCCGTGGTGGTGGCATATCTCAGTGGGGGCATAACAGCAGATAACATTCAAGTCTTTAACGCTTGTCTGAAATTTGGCTGTAAGAAACCTTTCATTAATGCACTCATATCCTAGAAGAGCATCACTAGCGTGTCTGCTGAGAAGCAGACCCACGCCTTGGTGATGCTTATTGTCGTCCCTCCCTGAAAAGAGAAATTTAAGATTATTTTTTAGAATCTGACCTTTATCTGTCCATCTGGTCTCTTGCAAGCCGAGAATATCTAAATTATAATGGTGGAATTCTTGTGTGAGGACATCAAGAGAAAAAGCTCTGTGAAGAGTCCTCACATTCCAACTACCTATGGAGAGAAAATGGTTAGTGGGATGTTTAAAGAAACTATGTTTATTGAGAGAGGGAATGCCGACAATATCAAATAGCCCCCTAATCACAGACATGGGGCAAAGACCTGTTCCCCCACCACTAAAGGCTGAAGCCATCTACACTGGAAGACTTCCTCCAATGTAGAATTTGACGATGCCAGTAGAAGCAAAGAGTTCAGGTGCCTGCACTGACCTCTGCTCAGGGTTATCCACCAGCTGATAAACATATCCTGTGAATCTATTCACTTGGGGCTGTCAATGCATCCAACGTCCGAGCAATCTAGCCACAAGCAGCAGATAATTAGATTGCCCGAACAGCAGCTACATGTGACATAATGCAATATGTACTGTAGGTAGAAATGGTCATATCATCAGTTAGAAGAGATCTTAATCGGCAGCCAGTAGCTCAGTGGTCCAGAGCATGTTATCTGGAGGTTGTGGGTTCGTATCCCAGCCAACTCGAGACAATTTTTCCTCTAAAATTTGAATTGACTTAAAAGTGGTAATTACTTAGTGTCACAGTTTCCTGCACATGAATGACTGGACCCAGGGTTTCCCAGCAGAACATGGCACAAAGCATTACACTTCCTCCATCAGCTTGTTTTTGTCCCATAGCGCATTCTGGTGACAACACTTCCCCAGGTAAACAATGTACACGTACCCGGCGGTCCACATGGTGCAACAGGAAATGAGACTCATGGACCAGATGACCTTCTTGCAATCATTTAATGTCGTTTTGATGCTCGCATGCCCATTGTAGGCAGTTTCGATGGTGAACCGAGGTTAAAATGGGCACTCAGAGCAGCCTGTGGCTATGCAGCCCCATTTTCAGCAGGGTTCGATATACTGTGTGTTGTGGCACATTACTCCTGTCAGGGCGGGGGTGGCTCAGTCGGTAGCGCGCCAGGCTCGTAATCTGTAGTTCCCAGGTTCGAGTCCCAGCTGGGTCAGCATTTAGATTTATCTTCGCAAAATTCCCAGCCCTGCCCACGGTCAGTAGGGGACACCGATGGGCTTGGAAAGGCAGCCGTCCATCGGATGGGACATTAAGCCGTGGCCCCGTGTGCGGGGAGAGCCATACCCTGTGCACGTTAAAGAACACGCTGGATGGCCTCGACGGGAGGCTACCATCTGTCTCCCAACAGCTGTTCCAGTGGGTCCCCTCCCCCAACCTTCTCTGAGTCTTCGGGGTCCATGTGACCTGGCCATTTAGCCCATGGTGTGCAAAAAAGTGCCGCTCAGAGGTAAAACAACCCAACCCAACCCATTACTCCTGTCACCAGCATTCAAATTATGGGTGAGTTGCACCACAGTATCCTTTCTGTTGATTCACATCATAAGGGATTGTCTTCACTCACCTCTGGCATCGATGAGACATGGTTGGCCCATATATAAAAAGCTCTGTGCATAGTCCTAACATTCCAACTACCTATGGAGAGAAATTGGTTAGTGGGATGTTTAAAGAAACTATGTTTATTGAGAGAGGGAATGGCGACAATATCAAACATCCCCCTAATCGCAGACGTGGGGCAAAAAAGACATCCCTTGCTGTCAGTTTGCGGATTTCTCCTCCTCGGACCACTTTTTTGAAGGTACTAACCACAACTGACCAAGAGCACCCCACAAGCCTTGCTATCTCGCAAATGCTCTGATCCAATCATCTGGCCATTACAATTTGGCCTTTGTCAAACTCACTTAAGTCCGCTGCCTTTCCCATCTGAAGAACAAGAATAACACTAATTAACATAGCTCAGTATTAGGTATTTATACCATTTCATGATCTTCACATGCGCTGTCGTTTACCTGCAGTTGCTTCAATTTGTATAAAGATGCGCTGGTCATAATGTTTTGGCTCTTCAGTGTATATATATATATAGAATAGCAACATCTCAAAAAATGTCCATCAGTCAGAGAAAATAAGGGAGGAAAAAGACTCTCACAGACAAAGACAGCAGTTCATTAGCACTAAATATACAGCAAAACAGAGCTGCTACAGTTCATCACCTTGTCTAAGGCTTTCATTTTCCTGTAGTTAATGATCAACAGCAAATGATTATCATATAGTTAAGAATCCATCAATCTTCCTTTGTATTTGAAACATTATTCGCAGAACATTCTGGATAACAAATGTTTGTAGAATGTTCAAACAAATTACATGCATGCACTTTCCTGCCATGACATCATATATTGGGACATTGGTGCTGTTGATAAACCATAGAGCCTTATCAGAGTATTAAAGAGAGAAATTTGCACATGCAAATTGTTATGCCATAAAAACTAATCATGATATCATGTCACATTTCCCTACCTATAGATTTTTGTATTCAGCTAGTGCCAATGCATACACTAGTGTGTGAGGCCTAACATACTGGATGAGTATGTGTTCTCCCTGCTATAAAACTTTTTTAACACTGTTAATTAAAACTTTTTGACTCAGCTTCACACCTGATGATTATGAACACCTATTTCTAATTTCTAAATGATTTATTTTACCATTCAAGATAATCCTATAAAATGGTTTGGTCCTCTTTATTTATACTTGCTATGATAGGGAAATTTTGGCCTCATTTAAGAAAGATGGCAAGAAGTTTGATGTTTTGGGAGACTTGAGGAAAAGGAGCATACCTTGAATGAAATGCTTGGACAATGTCAAGCAAGATGTTACAAGAATTGGCATAAACTAGCAAACATAGCAGGTGTTGTTCAAGATAGGAATATTTAGAGAGAAGTATCTTACATAACCTGATGGCAGGCAGATGAACATAACAATGGGTATATTTAAGTGAATGAATAAAACAAACCTGCACTGGCATCAGCAACAGCTCGAGCGATAGCACTGCTGGAAACCGTCCGATTACGACCCATTATTTCTTCAAATTCAGCATCACTAACTGAAGAGGCAGCTGATTCAGGTCCCCTGTAATATACAAAAATTTTGACACTAATGATTTTTCAACAAAAAAATAAATGATTGACAGTTAATATTCTAATGTTTCAAGTAAGAACTTTCATTTTCCTGTAGTTAATGATCAACAGCAAATGATAATCATATAGTTAAGAATCCATCAATCTTCCTTTGCATTTGAGACATTATTTGCAGAACATTCTGGATAACAAATGTTTGCAGAATGTTCAAACAAATTTAATGCATGCACTTTCCTGCCATGGCATCATATATTGGAACATTAGTGCTCACATTTGCAGTCAAGTTATGTTATAGGGGAATTAAAAAATGACACAAACAATGGAAAATGGCAGAATTAATCAGGGGTATCCTTATTTGTGTCATGCATGTGGGTGTCTCTATTACAGAAATTGCCATATTGTTGGTTTGTGATAGTCCACCCATTCACTTTTACTTTTCCTTAACCAGTTTTACTTTATTTACATTATATTTATCATTTTGGGGATTATTTTATTTTTTTTGGACTGATCACAATTCTCATTTCCGAGCATAGGAGTTGTGCATGCGCAACTCTGCCCTTTTGATTGTCAACCATTAAAGTGCATGTAGGACACGACCCCTCTTGCATCATAGCTAGCGCGATTGTCCTATTACGAAAATGTCTTTCCCGGCATGAAATAGACCCATGTCAGATTTGTATGCATGCTATAACTAAGTGATGTTAGGTCACAGAGTTAGAATGAGTTTGGCAAGTTATTATTGCCTGGTGCCTGACACAGTTATCCGGAATTTGAATATATTTGGATCAGACAAAAGGTTCAACTTTAAAAAGTTAATAATCTTCAGAGCATTACAGTTTGATATTAAAACAAGGACATTTGATTAAAATGTTTAATACTTAAAATAGTGTCACAAAACTCGTACTTAGGTTCGTAGTCTCCCTGTAGAAAAAGGAATGAGTAATAAACGAAGGACCTAAGTGGAGCCGAGCAAGTACAACTTCCTCCTTGCAATTCCTGCAGTAACATGACTGCCATAGTTTAATGATAGGTTTGATCTCAAAGAGCTTATTGGCAAGCTGTTCTGACCAAGATCTCTGCCACTGTACCTGGAGCTCAATGGTAAAATGCTGCCAGAAATCCAGACATGGAATTGACAATGGAGAGCCGGACAGGGGTGTGGCTGACTTGGCAGCAGCATCTGCCAAGTCATTGCCCCTGATACCAACATGACCAAGCACCCAACAGAAACAGATAATTGTTGTGGCTGCCAGATGATGGAGCTACTGGTGGATCTTAGAAAGAACTGGGTGAGACTGATGCCTCACCGAGATCAAAACCTGTAGCGAGCTAAGCAAGTCGGTGTAAAATGCACACCGACTATGATGCTTAGCCGCCATGTGGTCAAGGTGTGATTGATAGTGTGCAACTCTGCAGTGAAGATGACACAACAACAAAGGAGTGAAAATGCTTTTATATAACCAAGATATGTCTACAACTGACAGCATCGAAAGACTGGATGCCAAGTGTCAGCTAAAAGAGGCAGTGCTACCAACCATTGCAAAAAAAAAGAAGCAAGAACTGTACTTATGGTGAGAACTTATTTGTAAGTGATAAGTACTAAGCGTGTGCTTAAAACTCCTGCCTATATGAGAAAAGCTTGGTTATTGTGCTGGATGGCAAAGAGGATAATTTGTGGCTAACTTTTAAATCATCATAATCTGAGAACAATGTCTTAAATTTCAATAGGGAATTTGTGAATGTGATTTATAATTTAATATTAGCACTGTGTTCTAAAATATATTTAATTACATTTAGGAGCAGGTAATGGTCATCCCTAATCAATGTGACCTCAGATGTTCAAGTACAGTTCTTCTAGCAATGGCTTGGTTTGTTTGAAATCGATTCCAAAGGTGGCTTACAATGCTATGAATTACATTTAGATATCTAGCTACTCAGACTGGTATTGTCCAGCCTCAAGCTTCCTGATTACTCACCACTTCATTTCTTTACTCTAAACATTTCTGCCAGCCATTAATAGTTGCTGGCTATCTCAGACGTACATCCAGACTCTAACACGAACTGCCTCATATGTACAAATGCAAGACTGTGTTTAATGCCAATTTCATGTGCAGATTTGAACTTAGCATCTTTTTTATGTAAAAAAACTGACTTTTGTTATTTATAGTCAATTATTGCACATGATATGCTGATTTTTGCATCTGTTGCTCAACTTTTAAGAACCAGTGCACTTTTAATCCTTTCAATCTAAGAAAAGGAACTAAAATATTACAGAATTCTTTCGGTTATCTTTAGTTACTTTTTCAAAGTGTAAATCACTGCATTCTTTTTATTCATTCAATTCTCCGTGCTCAAATTTTAAACACAAAAGATATATAATGCTTGTAAAACACTACCTTATGGGATTATTTCTCTTAACTTCATCATTTTCTTAACTAATTTATTAAACAGCATCTGATAAAAACATATATTTCATGATAATACTGACCTGTCACTTATTGTACGATAATCAGAAAACTGTACTGGAGGGGGACGACTATAAATGTCTGCAGGTTGAGATGTAGGTGGAAGCCCTGGTGGGACTCCTTGAGTATGTGGTGAAAAAAAAGCTGGATTTATATGTGGTGCAGGTGGATGAGGAGTTGGTGGGGGAATTGATGGAGGCAATCCTTGCCCTGGTGCTGGAACTGCAAAGAGAATTATGTGACTAATTTATAAAATGCCTTGAATATTTTAACATAAAATTTAAACAAAATTTATCAAACTGAAGTTTACAAAAAGAAATCAAATTCAGCTAATTTAATTTACATACCATTCAAATAAAATTATTATAATTACTGCCTTAAAGAGGTCTATATCCATTGCAGTTGCCATGACAAGGAGGATGGCAGCTGCAAGACAAGGTCACCTGAAAGATGTTATTTCTGGTTGGAAATTATATGGAGTTGACAGTCAACAAAAATCCCACAACAAAGCAAATGGCAATTACTTCTATGGTTGTAATAATGGTTATGCTGAGGTTGTTTGGGTGATTTGGGTTTATAGCTTTCAGTTGGGGTTTTTTCCCAGAGCCAAAGTTAAAATCATGGAATATAGAATAAAGAATATAATATATATAGCAAAAACAACAGGTATAAAAAGTACCAACAATGGTGAAAGACAAAAAAAAAATAGGTATACAGAATGTATGTATAAAAGTAAATGGAAAATATGAAAATAATATGAAAACTAAGTCACACTGTATACACTTTATAGTAATCAAACATTAAATCACAGTTAACACTGTGGATACTCAGGTGTTGGTTGGTTGAGGTTTCATGGTGCAAGAGCAGCCTAGGGTTTGTAGAGCTAAACAAGGTTAAATATAAAGATAAAAGACATCAGACCCATAACCAAAGTTTAAAACAATACTCAAAGGGAAGAAAATGTAAAGGACAAAACAAGATAGAGAACTCTAACAAACATGGGTATAAAAACCAAGCCTGCAATTATATAAAAAAAAAATGACCATGGGTGTAAACTGTTGCCCGGAAGTGGGAAAGGTTACTCACTGCTCTGCATGATTGACCCTAGCAAGTGCAGCCCACCAGATTGATCACGAGGGGGCCACCCCAGGACCTTCTGTTTATCTGAAGGAGAGGCCAAAGCAGTGTTTAGCAGTGGCCCTGGAATTTGTTGCCCAACTCTGCGACAGACAGCCTCGCCAATGGCAGGATGGCCAAAGGGGACCCCACCAGTAATGAGCGAGGAGAGAAGATGGGGACCCCCGAGCAACTGCCAGGATCCTCCTTTCCAGGACATGGGTCTCTGCGCACTGCAAATGCAGGCGAGTGTTCGGGACCGTGCGAAGGTACCTGAGCCAACAGAACCTTCACATGGTGGTCCCCTCATTATGAACAGGAGCTTGCACCAAGGGGACTGAACCAGAGAAACAGGGTAGGTCTCACCACAGACAGGATGGGGTGGCTCAGTCTCTACTGCACCAGGTTTGTAATCTGTAGTTCTCATGTTGGAGTCCCACCTGATGAGTCAGCTTCAACATTTATCTCCACAAAACTTGCACCCTGCCCTCAGTCAGTAGAAGCCCACTGATGGACTTGCAAATGCAACCATCCATCACATATGCTGCAAAGCTGTGCCCTGTGTGCAGAAGATCCATACCCTAAGCATATTAAAAAATATGCCTGATGGCTTTGATGGGAGGCCCATCTGTCTCCTCCACCAACCTTTTCTGAGCCCTCGGGATCCTTGTGACCTGATCATTTATCCCATTGTGTGAAAAAAAAGTGACACTCAGCGGTAAAACAACTGAATGAACAGAAGCTTGTACCAAGGGGCATGCCAGGCCTAAAAAATCGAATTGTACCTAAAGACAAGACATTTGCTCAATTATTCTAAGAAAAAATAAGTGAACTTTAGAACTTCTTTACCAAATAACTAATGAAAGGAATTAGTGCATGTTATGTGTTATATTAACCCTTTGCACTCGAGAGGCAACCCTCAATCACCACTTGGTTATTTATTATTTTAAACTTAGTCTGCTTTCAGTGGTTATAAAAATGGAGCCAAATGGTGAAATTAGTAGCAGTGAAGATGAATTTGATTTTACGTTGTTTATGTATGATTTTTTTTTTTTATCAGTTGTAAAAAATTTCATCAACTTTTTAGCAAAAACACTTCAAGTTGCTACTTCCCTAATAGTGAAAAAACCTTCAAGTCAAAGGGTTAATCAGCATTTCATTCTGGATTTTATGAAAATTTGAAAAAAAGTGAACAGTTTACAATAAAAAAACTTTGTGTGAAATGCTCTACAGCAAGGAAAACTTTTGCACAATGCAAGTCTATATTGTTTGCATTCATAAGAAGTTTCTGTTCTGCAGGTTTGCGCCAAATAAGGTGGAAGTCAATTTAGACAGTAAGACAATACAGTGGAAATAGGAAATGTTTAGAGATAATTTTAAAATACTGAACATAAAGTATTTTACATTAGCAAACAAAACCAACATTTCTCAGAAGCCTCTGCAATCTGGAACTCCATAAAATGAAGTTGTTAAGAACTCAAAATAGTCGATAATTACATCTCTCTCTCTCTAATATCAATATAAGATTTATATCTATTCTCTATAATCCAACATTTCACTACAATAGATATTTTTAAAATTTTCTCCTATATGGAGAAAAGAATGCATTACAGCCTACAAGGGACTACCAATATTTTTCTTATCTGACCCTCAATAAAACATATTTCTACAGTTTTTTTTTACCTATTGGCCGAAACAACCAAACACAAAGAAAAAGTGCAAGAAATCATAACAGCTGATGTTTGATAATTCTATTCCGTCTAATCTGACATTTGTTAAACTGCATTTTTGTTCCTTTCTCCTCCTACTAAATGGAACCATTGGTATTCAAAGGAATACACTCCACAGGATGAAACCACACAGAACTATAATTATTCTCACTAATCCAACACTCAAAAAAATATATATTTTTTTTTAAACATTTTTTTTATCTGAATTTAACAATAAGAAATTAACAGAATACATTAGAGTAGTGGGGTACGCAGTAAAATTTTTTGGGGTACGCCTGAGAGCTCAAAAGTTGCTAGACATGTTATATGTGTTTTATTTTATTCTCACTGTTATACTATAACTATAGTTTTATCTATCTATACAAGGGGTATGCCAGTTACATACACATTTCCAGGGGGTATGTGAAGCATAAAAGGTTGAGAACCACTGCATTAGAGGAATGAAATGATATTTATATCTATACTCTCTAATCAAAAGTTTGTAAAGCCAGAACTTAACGATTTTGTTTGAAGTTGTGTTCTAAATAACCAATACCTTGCAGAAGCAGCTCATCACTACTATGGGACAGTAATTGGAAGGAATTTTAGGATCCTTTCCTGGCTTGGGGAAGGCCAAGATGATAACCTCCCACCAGAGGAGCCCCAAACAGCTCCTCTAAAAAAATGCAGTTGTAAAATCATACCAGTCAATTCTTATTTGATGGTGAGATATTGGAGCATGGCATAATGGATATTGTCTGGCCCAATAGCAGATGCATTAGAAGAATGCAGAACAAGGCACAGGTCCTCTGCTCTGAATGGCTTATTGTAAGGCTCCAGGCTATTTGAGTATAAAGACAATGGAGAGCATTCGGTTTTGCTCTTCAGAACCAAAAACTTGGGGAAGTAGGAGGGCAAAGAACAGATAGAAGAAAATGATTCCCCAAGAGTGTTGGCAGTTGCCCAGGGATCAGCAATTGCCCGTGTACTCTGCTCCAAGATTGAAAATGAGTGGGATAGTAGTTCCCACCCATCTTCTGGACTTTATCTCCTACAACCTATGAACAGGAAGTGCGGTGACATGAAATGTTTATTTGATCCAAGATACCTTCTAGCACTGGTGCACTTGAAAGCTTCGAGGTCGAAGGATGTTAAATATCTCCAGAACACCCCATAAGTCTTGATCTGAGCCTTACAAACTGCAGTACAGTCAGGATTCCACCACAATTTCAGAAATCAAGAAAACAGTGTCAAATTCTGAGGAATGTGTGATCACTGACTACTTTTTCTCAATAAGTTTTTTCCATTAAATCTCATAGATTATGCTTCAATTTTAACCCTTTGAAGCATAGTGGTTCCACACAGAAACCACTTACTTAAATTGTTATTTCTATACGCAGACTGGTTTTACAGCGAAACCACACTTCCTACATGGGTATTAGTACAAAAGTTAAAATAAATATTGTTTTTGCAAAAAGGAAGTATACTCCATCATATTTCTACACATAAAGATGGCCCATACCAAATGTCATTAAAATCGGAAATAAAATCGAAATTCATGAATTAGGAAATCAATGTCACATTTTGACATAACATTTCAGAATTAACAAAATGGTGCAATTAGACTCTCTAACAAAGTGGTCACCAAAAGTTAACTGTGCTGATAATAACACTGCAAAGTTTTTCTGCAATTGTACATTTGTAATTGGATCATTTGTGAAGCTGTATTTATAATGAGAATTTGTACTTCAGATACAGAACACTTGATTTGCCTTTTGAAATAGGTAATTTGTACTTTAAGTCCCACTGGTAAATGTCACAAGAAATTTCCAATGAAGTACATTCTTCTTGACTGTTTGATGTAAAAAAAAGAAATTAATATCATCAGCGCAAATCTGATACCTTGCCATTTACGTTGCAAATTTGCTGTTATTAAGTTTATGTTAGAAACCTTATATAGGAAGTTTTCTGTAATTGCTATGCAATTATTAAATAATATATTTAATTACTTTACTTTTAACAAAGATCCATATATAACATTTTTCACTATTGATATTTTTAATATTTCATAAGTATTGTTTTCTAATATGGCCATTCATAGCCATCAAATGATCTGTTACTAATTAAACAGTAAAATAAAATTCAGGGACACCACTAGTTCTTTTGTACAAAAGAAATGGGGACAAAAATATAATACAGAAAAACCTGGTTAATTCTAAATTTCTTTTTAAATTGAATTTCTTTTAATTTTAAGATCTGATAAGGAATTTGCATGCAGAAGCACCTTCATAATCCAAAACCCTTGATTGCAATCAGTTTATTACAAGTTCTGATGGGCATTTTATATGGATCACTCAACTTACCAGGGTCATGAGCTGTAGCAAAATGTGAATATTTTGGTGGCATTTAGCATTTTGCACTAATAAATCAAATTAAATGGCTCAGATAATGATTGTTTACAAATAGTAATGACTTATTTGAAAACAATAATTATTATGACTAAAGCTAAAAAAAAATTTAATTTCTTCTGCTGTGGTAGGTTTTTCCCTAAATTGTTTTTTCTGCACAGAACTATGTCCAAGAGCAGCTTCCAGCTTATTCATCAAGGCTCAGCCATACATATTTGTCTGCTCTGTTATCTGTGATACACTTTCACCACTAATAAAAATATTTAAAAAAATTCTAATGGTGATTTAGCAGTTTAAATTTATTTTTGCCAGAGCCATCTGCAAAATCAATCATCACATTAATCTCATTAATCAGTCTCTTCAGAATCTACAGAACTTTTACTTGAGGAGTCAGGAAAACTCAAGAATTGTTCTTTCCCATTGGAATCTAAAAACAGCTATTCAATATCTTCCCCCGATATAAATTAGAAATATGCTCTGAATCAGAGAAATCAAGAAATTCTGCTGAATTTCTATCAGAGTCAATGCAATATTTTAGAATAGACATTTTAGGTTTTTATGGCACAAATGACAGAATTCATCATTTATGGCCATATATGCAGGCTTCATGAACCAGATTTTAATGGTTGTGGCACCATAAGGTTTGAAGAATCAAAAATATTTATACACCAAGAAAGAAATATAGGATAGAGCAGCATAATCTACACCAGTGTTTCCCAACCATTTTTGTGCCATGCCCCACTTAAGCCTTTCTAAAATTCTTATGCCCCCTCCCCCCCCCCCCACCACCACCACTATGTAAAATTAAATTGTTCATTGAAGTAACTTAAATGATAGGTTTCAGGAAGAAGTCACTAGGGAATTGTAGAGGAAACACAGTAAGTACAATTTTCAAAACATAACGGAGAACTAAAATTCAAGTACGAAAAAATTTTAATGAAAGATTTTTCTATAATATTTTAATTAGTTGTAATGACTTATTATTGTATATTATTATATTTAGTGAGATCCTTGCACTTGATGCTTGATGCAAAGAGATTTTATGTCAGGTTCCAATTTAGTTAACTTCAGTCTCCCCGTTGTGTTATGTCCAGCCGATTTCTTCTTTTTAGCAGCAAATCACTTATGGCACTAAATCCACATTCAGCTAAATATGAAGATGAAAACGGTAATAATAGTTTTCTTGCATATTTGGTTGAATTTGGATATTTGGTTTCTGTTTCCTCACAAAACCATGCCATCGCTCTTTTTATATTACATAAAGTTTTAACTGACTCATCATTTTGCATTTCTATGAGTTCTTCTTGATACTGTATATTTGAAATATCAGACAAATCGACTAACATTGGCTACATCATCCAAGTTAGAAAATCAATTTGTTTCAAATCAGAAAATCTTTCTTTTAAATCAGCCGATATAATTTTCAGATGATCGACAATGACAAGTATAGCGGTATCAGTCACTTCACATTTTTGGAGCCAATGAAACTTTTCAAAATTTTTCTCGCAAATATATTTCTGACATAATTCAATAAAGGTAATGAAACCAAATATTTTCGGTTTTGCATCAACAAGAGTTTTATTTGTTCCTTGAAGTTGATTATTTAATATGTTTAATTTTTCAAAAATATTGGCTAAATAACTCACAAATGCTTTACCATCGATCGTTAACAGATACTTCGTATCAGGTTTGTCATTTAAAAAATCACTAAGAGTATCAAATAGCTCCATAAATCTTTTCAAGCAGTTCCCTTTCGAGAGCCATCTTATTTCAGTGTGAAGTAAAAGTCTCACGTGATCTGCATTTTGATCTTCACAAAATAGCTTGAAGAGACGCTCACATTTGGCATTAGCTTTAATGGTATTGATACACTTTATAACTGAATTTAGTACCTCATTTAGAACTGGCGAAATATTTTTAGCTACCACATTTTCCCTATGAATAACACAATGCACAAGAAGCATTTCTGAATTCTCATCTTTCATTAATTTTAAGCAGCCATTTTTCTTGCCCATCATATTAGGAGCACCATCTGCAGCACAAGATGTTATATTTTTCATTGGCATACTATTGACATCTAAGTAATTTTTTGCTTATTATATATATCTTTGGAGGTAGTTGTGCTTTCTAATGATTTACAGAACAATATTTGTTCAGTAAAATCCCCTTTATCAATATATCGTACATAAGTTATCAATAAGGCCTCACTGTCTCTCAAAGTTGATTCATCCATTTGCACTGAGAAATTTCTTGTTTTCAGCTTTTCAACAAGTAATATTTCAACATCTTCACTCATTTCGTCTATTCTTCTGCTAACAGGATTGTTACTGAGTGGCATAGCTTTCACGTCGTTGTCATCTTGTTCCAGAACCATTTTAAGAAATGCTGATATTGATGGTTTGATTAGATTCTCTTCTATAGTATGATTTTTTCCAGATTTAGCAATGAGTAAGGATTTGGGTTGGGTTGTTTTACCTCTGAGCGGCACTTTTTTGCACACCATGGGCTAAATGGCCAGGTCACATGGACCCCGAAGGCTCAGAGAAGGTTGGGGGAGGGGACCCACTGGAACAGCTGTTGGGAGACAGATGGTAGCCTCCTGTCAAGGCCATCCAGCGTGTTCTTTAACGTGCACAGGGTATGGCTCTCCCGCACACGGGGCCACGGCTTAACATCCCATCCGACGGACGGCGGCCTTTCCAAGCCCATCGGTGTCCCCTACTGACCGTGGGCAGGGCGGGGAATTTTGCAGAGATAAATCTCAACGCTGATCCAGCTGAGACTCGAACCTGGGAACTACAGATTATAAGCCTGGCGCACTACCGACTGAGCCACACCCACCCTAAAGTATGTGTTAAAATTAATTTAATGTGAAGTGGAGTAAACGTAGACTAAAAAATGCACATTTACATCAATCAGCAGACACTTTTACGTCGATTTTAGTTTTTGAGGAAAAATTGTCTTGAGCTGGGTGGGATACGAACCCACGACCTCCTGATAACATGTCAGGTGCTCTGGACCACTGAGCTACCGGCCGCCGATCAAGATTTCCTCTAACTAGCGCTATGAACATTCCTTCTATGTTTCCCATTGGCGCTTTTTGCCGACAATATTTCCAATATTTCCAGCCACAAGCGGCACTTATATTGCCCAATAGATGAAAGCATATACGATAAGTATGCAGATATAATTAATTAATGAAATGACTTCATTAATGAAATAACTCATCAGAGTTAACTCGACAGATATTCAAATCAATCAGCAGACACTTTTACGTCGATTTTAGTTTTTGAGTCATTTCATTAACTAAAAGTCATTTCATTAACTAAAATCGACGTAAAAGTGTCTGCTGATTGATTTGAATATCTGTCGAGTTAACTCTGATGAGTTATTTCATTAATGAAGTCATTTCATTAATTAATTATATGCACATTTACCCCAAAAAAATTTCAAATACCTATAATTCAATGAAAACTACAGATATCATAAACTTTTTTTTCCCCCAATTTATTCGTTTTAAGATGTAGTTTTATAAACTAAAAAAAGAAAAAATCCAATTTTTAGTTTTTGAAGTATTTTTTGATTTTTAAATCAAAGAGAGTTTTTTTGAAAAAGAGTGGCTTTTTTTTCTTTAAAAAATTCTCAAAAATTTTTTGTTCAATACGCAAAATTATGAGACAGGTCCGGGAGTGGGATCTTTTTTCATTCTATTTTTTTTCGAATGCCATAACACTTCATAATAGTTTATAATAATTTAGATATTTAGTAGTAACAATAATAGAATATGTAATCTTAAAAATGTGGTATTTTTGATAATTAGTAACCGCGTATTACCTCTATAATAAAATTTGATTTAAAAGCGTACATTATCTGTAAAAAATTAAAATAACGAAAAAAAAAATAGAATGAAAAAAGATCCCACTCCCGAACCTGTCTCATAATTTTCATATTGAACAAAGAATTTTTGAGAATTTTTTGAAGAAAAAAAAGTCAACTCTTTTTCAAAAAGCACTCTTTTGGTTTAAAAATCAAAAAACACCTCAAAAACTAAAAATTGGATTTTTTCTATTTTTTTTTATAAAACTACACCTAAAAACGAATAAAATGAAAAAAAAAAAAAGTTTATGATATCTCTAGTTTTTGTCGAGTTATAGATATTTGAAAATTTTTTAACTAAAAATTTCAAATGCTCATAACTTCTCGGGGTGTTAGAATAAAAATTTGAAAAAATTCATGAAAGCTACTCTGGATGGGTACTAAATAATACCAAAAATCAGGAGAATTAAAAATGTTCGGGTCACGACTTAAGTGATTTGGTGTGGAATGCCCCTTATACAATGTATATTTTTAAAAATTAACCGGACTTTTACAACAGTTTTAACGGACACTTATTTCAAATTAACACCTACGATTCTCTTTTCAACTTTTTGCACTCGACAGATGACTCTCTGTTAACCCAAATCGCCTATCTACTTTCTTAATTAAATTACTAAATGTTGGGATTCGATTTGTTAGGTAGTAACTTATAACTTATAACTAGGATTAAAAT
>JAWZYU010000003.1:13649728-13870728 GCA_038380435.1 Ryuthela nishihirai
TTGTGATGTCTCAAATGTTATGGGCTACCTCAAACATGACACCAAAAGAGGGGTAAATGTGCTCGATGTTTATGAGTTATATGTATCAGAGAAAATTTTTGAAGGTAGGAGCTTTTAGTGACAACAAAAAAATATACATAAATTAAAAAAAAACTATTTTCCGATAGGCCCTAAAAAGTGGAAAATAAACCTAAAGCATATCGATGGTAATCATTCACTCACTGAGTTCGTATTCGCTTCGAAGGAAGATATGTCGCTGATTTACCTACTCGACAAGATTGCCGGTGTCCTATCTTCCTTTGAAGTGAATGCGAATTCAGTGACTGATTGCACCATCGATATGCTTTAGGTTTATTTTCTACTTTTTAGGGTCCTATAGAAAGAAATATATTTTTGTAATTTTTTAATTTTTTTTTATTTTTTGGGGTGGGGAAATAATATCTTAAGCGTTAAGAACTAGATGAAATGGTTAATTTTTTTTTCGAAGGTGAAGGAAATTTTTGTGCACCCCATATGGAAAGCTGAAGGATGGGGAAAGAGGTTGCATCTAGGCTTGTTTTAGAGTGTGCTTCTCAATTATTTTTTTTTTTTTGGAAGAGGAGAGTTGCCCTAGAATACAAATATCGAAGTCTGTCACCCCAGCACTAGGCCTGCTTAGAGTTGTCATCAATGTTCCGCAAATTCTATTCCGAGGATTAAAAAAAAGACAGTAAAACTCCATAACGTACTTTTTTAATGACTTTGTTTACATTGAGCACTTTCGGAATCGCTTTTTTTCCTTTCGGGCAACACTTGGGTGATACTTCTGTTGCATCTTGACGCCGTGTCACGTTTGGGCCTTTTGTTTCTCTCGTCAGCAAAGGAGTGCTCACCAAAAGACCACTTCCCTTTGGAGAGAATTCAAGCAGCCTGCAAAGCTGACCAGTTAGTGGAAGTTGATAGGAGAACCTGGGAGTCGCCCTAAATTTCCCGGTTCACTTTGTTCAGCCTTTGCAATCTCTCCGGCTGCTATGTTTTATTCATAGCGGCCATTTCTTTAACGAACGCTCTGTTCACAAAGAGCCCCAGCCCGTTCCGTGGTTAATATTTAACTATGAAGCTTGGCTTCGGCATCGTAGCGACCCCCGTCGTTGATATTTAATGCGACCACGGTTTAGCAGCGGCTTTTGCGTCCCACTTAGCTATGATTGTGTTGTCTACCTTCCTGCATCGTTTCGCAGACAAATATCCGATCTGCAACTGAATATATATGGCTACGAATTTTGATTTCCTTCTGCTGCTATTGAGTTAAAACTGGAAATAGCAACAAGTCTTATATTTGGGCCAATTCTCTAATTAAGTACTCTCAGCTCCCACAGTTCAACATTTTTAGTATTATTATATATCTCTTGAGTGTTACAGGGGAAAAAAAACGCATTCGATTGGTACTGAATTATCGTATAGTACCGATTAGTTTGCATGCTTGGCTGGGTTTGAGACAGACAGACGTGTATTGTCTTTCTGCCAAGTCTCGCCTTCTTAACAGATCTCTATGGTAGTGACGTTGGGTAACCAAAACTTTATCTGAAATTAGCGCATTTTAAAATGCTATTTTAGGTTTATCGAACAGAAAGAACTGGTTACCCCATTCTATCAAACAGGTAAAAAAAGTAACTGAGCCGATGTTCTGGAGACAAAAATAAATAAATATCGCTGTGGTTAAAATACTTAAATGTTTGTTATTGTTTTTTCCAGAAAAATTTTAAGTTTTCTTGTGTTCATTAGCTAACTGCTAAAACATTAGCTAACTGCTAATGTTTTAGTTGCTGCCAGTCCACATTAAAGACCTTAACTGAGATTTGTACTTCTGAATTATAGAAATATTCATCTGGCCTGCATGGACCATGGACGTTGTAGGGAAATGGGGGTATTGCCCCCATGAAAGAACTGATTGAAAAATTAATTTATGATTTATAATATACAGGTGTATTAAAAATTAATGAGTTTTTTCCTCAACTGAATATAATCTTTATTTTTTTACGTTTTTGTTTTCGGAAATATCGTTTTTTTTTTATCTATTAATATGAAAAAAATTTCACGTGTATTTTCAATAATAAGTTTTTTTTTTTCGTTTTTAAGGCATCCTTAGTTGTATTATAGTATGATATATGCATGATCACAACTGGGTTCATTAATAAGTGGCTTAAATATTTCCATCTTGAAACATCGATATACTTTTCATCCCCCCCCTGCCAAAAAAATTTTACTCTCATCCATGGTGGCTGCTTCTAAAGTTTTCATTCACAAGTTTCTGCAAGTTTTTTCTGATCACTTACATATTAATTTAAATCCAAAAAAGCAATTTAATTTATTATTCAAATTGTAAATATATATATGTAATTATATATTTTTGAAGGAAAGTATAAAATATTTCAACATAGAACAGAACTGTATATCTAACATGAGTGAACTAACCCCTCCCTACCCTCACAGGTGTCCCCCTCTTCCAACTCTTAGTTACTAAAGTTGGAAAACAGCAAAATATTTTCTTTTTTGTAAGGGATGAGTTCAAGCCCCGTGTAAGGCATGGATGTTTATATTGTTTTCCTTCTGAGATCCTGCCATCCTCACACACCTTCTACTATGGCGTATAAACGGACAGGCTCCTGTCAGCCCTCCACAGCAAGCAGCTGCTTCAGGGGATATTTATTTATTTTTATTTTAAATAAACATTTCATATTCACCAAATGTGATTGGATTTTCTTGTTAATTTATAAAAGTTAACTAGAAGAATAACATCACCTCTGGTGAATATGTGATACTTATTTTCAAAGGGAATTTTTTTATTTTCCAGCTTTTGCACCTTCTGATAGTGGAAATTGAAACTAATGGATAACTGAATAAATGAAACTAGTAATATTTTAATAGTACAAGTTATTGATGTCGATGTGCACCTCTTGACCTTCACATTACACCACTAAAATATTTAGCATAAATAGATTGTTTGCAATATCCATTGGAAGTTTTGGCTTTTTCCACTGTTAGATGGTATTATTACAACTTTTAAGATAGTTTAAAATGTTAATCCTTGTAATTCAACCAAAAAGAAATTTTATCTTTAAAAGCAAAAAAGCTGAATGTCTACAGATGGATGGATAGATGACAAAGTAAAAAGCATGTTTTTTGTTTAAAACAGGCTAACAATGGAAAGCTTGTAATGGTAAGCTCTGTAAATGGTAGCTAGGTAATCGCTGGAAGAAGAGCTATGTGCCAATCCCCTGTGATGATGCAGAGAACCAGTCAGCCTATCACCTAATGTCCAACTTAGCCTTCTCGTAGTGCAGGCTGTTACTACCATTCGAAAGAGATACTCTCTTGTGGGAGTGAGCAAAAGGGGAAGACTGCCAGATCAGTGTAGCCTACTAATCTGGACAACTACAGCTACTGTATTTTTTTTTTTCTACTCGGCTGAGGAGTGGTCAACCATACAGGGCTATGATGCTGGCCATATACACTAATCGAAATGGAATAAGGCTCTGAATTTGATTATGAATTTGCTGCACTAGTGGGCTTCTGTGGAGGGAAAATCATCCGCTGTGTTTTCTGTTTGTTTGTGGGTTGACAGCCCCAAGTGAATAGATTCACAGGATATGTTTATCAGCTGGTGGATAATCCTGAGCAGAGGTCATCGCAGGCACCTGAACTCTTTGCTTCTATTGGCATCGTCAAATTCTACATTGGAGGAAGGCTTCCAGTGTAGATGGCTTCAGCCCTTAGCGGTGGAGGAACGGGTCTTTGCCCCATGTCTGCGATTAAGGCGCTGTTTGATTTCCTCTCACGATTAGGGGGCTGTCTGCATTCCCTCTCTCAATAAACATAGTTTCTTTAAACATCCCACTAACCATTTGCTCTCCATAGGTAGTTGGAATGTGAGGACTCTGCACAGAGCTCTTTCTCTTGATGTCCTCACACAAGAATTCCACCATTATAATTTAGATATTCTCGGCTTGCAAGAGACCTGATGGACAGATAAAGGTCAGATTCTTAAAAATAATCTTAAATTTCTCTTTTCAGGGAGGGCCGAGAATAAGCATCACCAAGGCGTGGGTCTGCTTCTCAGCAGACACGCTAGTGATGCTCTTCTAGGATATGAGTGCATTAATGAAAGGTTTCTTACAGCAAAATTTCATACAAGCAGATAACACAATTTAAAACAATTAAGACTTGAATGTTATCTGCTGTTATGCCCCCACTGAAAATGCCGATGGGAAGGATAGGTTTTACAGACAACTTCAGGATATTTTGAATTCGGTCAAGAAAAGAGATATTACCCTTGTTCTAGGTGACTCAGTAATGCCTTAAGTACTAAGTCTGACCTTTTGGCATTGGTAGTTGCAATGGGCATTGTCTCCTACAGGTAAGTAAACTTAATAGTTTTGAGAATAACTAACATTTATTACAAACACTGCGACTTACATAAGTACACTTCAGTTTCACCAGATGGGCTGCACAAGAATATGATTGATTATTATTGATTAACAGCAAATGGGCTACTTCAGTTAGGAATACCAGGTCTTATAGGGGAAAATTTTACCTTTTACTCTGAAGCTCTGAAAGACCCAGTTATAGCTAAAGCTTACAATGATAGGTTACTTAGTCATAATGACAGTCATGATTTGCTTACTACTGAAGTTGAGGAAGAATGGAGCCGTTTTAAACAGGCTTTTCTTGAAACTAACAGTACTCTATTAGGGAACAAGGAGCAGAGAAGGCAAAATTTTTTGAGTGATAAGGCACTTGAGCTTATTTTTGAAGGAAAGAACTGCAGGAATGTCCTTAATCAATATCCAACTAGTCCTAATAAAAAGCATTACAGAGAGCATAATAAATATGTAAAAGATCAGTTATCAGCTGATAAGAATCTTTGGCTTTGATGGCTTGGCTGACAAAGAAGATGAAGTAGTTAGACAGCACAACAACAGAAAGCTGTACTAGATAGTTAATGTTTTGTGTGGTAGAAAATGGACATGTATACAGGGATTGAAGGATAAGCAAGGTAAGGTTATAGAAGGTAAGGATTCTGTCATGGCTAGGTGGTCTGAGCATTTCAGTGATGTTCTAAACAATGTGATTAGTTCTACTCCCATTGTTTGTAATGATGATAGATGCATTAGTGGCTTTAATGTTAGCCCTGTAACACAGTCTGAAGTTATTTTGGCTATTTCTAAACTTAAACTACATAAATCCCCAGGGGTAGATGAAATTACTACTGAAATGCTTAGAGCTGGGTATGTTTCTGTTACCACACTGATGACTGAAATTTTGAATATCTTTTATCATAAATGCATTTTTCCTAAGGATTTTACCAGAGCTATTATCCCCATTTTTAAAAAAAAACATGATCGCAGTTCTTGTGCTAACTATAGAAGTATCAACCTACTTTCTGTTCCAGGTAAAGTTCTTTGCATGATTGTGCGTAACAGAATTAAGAATCTGGTTGACAGGCAATTGCGTGATGAGCAGTGTGGATTCAGAAGTGGTAGGGGATGTGTAGATCAGATTTTTTTCACTTAGGTAGATTCTTGAGAAATGTTTAGAGTTTCAGAAACCTTTGGTTACTATCTTTATTGATTTTAAAAAGGCTTTTGATTGCCATAATTTGTGGTTGATTGTCGGATCATATGGAATACCAGACAAGTTAGTTAACATAATGAAAGCTCTCTATAATAACACTGAGTCATGTGTGAGAGTTGGTAAAGCTTGTAGCAGAGAGAGACTGTTGGTTTGGCCATGTTGCCTGTATGAATAATTATAGATTACCAAATAGGTTTATAAACAGTGTGCCTAAAGGCCTCAGAAAGAGGGTAAGACCTAGGATGCAGTGGGTGGACAATGTCAAACAGGGCCTTATTAAAATTGGTGTATAGTGGCCAGATGCAGCAGATGTATCTCAGGACAGATATGCTTGGAGAACTAAATTGCACAATACGGTTGGACCTCCATAATTCATAGCTGCTTGAGGATGACAGCGACGATGATGAACAATTGTAAAAAAGGAAAGTAGAGAGCTGAACATTGGAGACTAATTGTATTATTGAACAAATATTACCTTGACCTTATCTCTAAAAAGAAACGAGTTGATTGTCTACAGATGGGCAGACAGATGACAAAGGGAAAACATTAACTTTTTTTTTCTTGAAAACAAGTTTAAAAAGGAATTATTTTAATCTTAAAATACATTATAAATGCAATTATTTGCATTGAAATATTTGGAAATCTGTTAATAATTTTGTAAAATGGTATTTTGGTATCAAAGCTGGTTTTAAGAAACAAAAGCTGGTCTTAATTTTGTTTTCCTGTGTCGACAGCCTAATTGATGGCCAATATCTCCTTAGGCATCTGGCAAGTTGTCATGCAGTAGTAAAGCATTCATGGCAAGTTTGGAAGCAATTGAGATAATGAGATTCCAAAGTTTATGCATCATCAGTTCTCATATGTCCTTGGTTGATTGAGTTATCAAACTTGTCAATCATATAGTGACTTTGAGAACTGTTAATACATCAACTGCATGGTCTCATTTTCTCAGTTGCTTCCAAATGACATATTTGTTTTGCCATTGTTGTCACTAATTCAAAATTGTGCTTTTATCAACAGGGCCATTGTCTGTTAGTAGCCAATGAAAAAGCAATGAAGCAGTGCAAATAGCTTTTCAAGACTAAGAAAAGGGGGAAAGCCATTTGTCTGGAACACCCATTTATTTCTTTTTTGTGATTGTGCTTGCATTCGAATTTTATAATGTGCTTACAATAATAAATTTGAAATGTAGTCCTTATGCACTAAAATTCAGGTACACTCAGGTAGATATATGCAGTTTGGCTTCGTTTGTAACTAGTTACACACATTTTCAACAGAAATGAAAAAGAAATGCATATTTTTCTAAGAAAATTTAACATTTTATTCTACTGCAGCATGTTGTATTGGCTTATTAAACATTATAATTAATTGTCAGATTTTTTTAATAGGAGTTTGCCACATTGACGAAGGAGCTAAATCAAGCTCGGGAGCAGTTACTTGAGAAAGAGGAGGAAATCCAGGAACTAAAAGCAGAAAGGAACAATACACGGGTAAGATATATTGTAATCATCTGTTTATACCACTAAATTTTATAAGTTTATAGCAGAGCAAATCACATTTTTTAAAGAAAGGTGTAACCTTTAATGTCCAGGTAATTTCAGAAAAGGGTAGAGGGTATTAAAGACAAAGGAATAGCACTATTTGACGAATTTATTTCAAAATGTCAGCCTTTTTGGGCCATTATGGATGTTAAAGGGTTAAAGCAGTTAAACTTCAAGAAATACTTTTGTTGAAAAAAAATGAGTTCCACAATGAGTGGAATTCGAATCATGTCTCCCAGTTGCATGCCGGTTATTCTGGCCACTAAACTATCAATGGCTAGTTTATTCCTCACCTAATTCCCTTTTTCAGCAACTTGTTTTCTTGGATTCTATGACAACAGGTAGTTTGTGTGTTTGCTATTGAACAATTAAACTTTCATGTTCTTCCTACTTAAATGCATATCTGAACTCACCATATTTCAAATGAATAATCAAAGCAATTGCAAATTTGAAAGAGAAAACTATTGACATTATTGGGAAATCCCAAGTTCAAGTCCAGGAGATGGTTTAAGTGTTTTTTTTTATTCAGGCTTATTGGAGTTCTAATTTTGTGTTACTTGAAACATCAATGAGTTCAAATACACCAAAACTGCTTCATTTGTGTAAGATAAAATTTAGATTACAATTAGAATCATCAGTTGATAAATACATAAAATACATAGTCAGAGAAAAGTAAAATGTATTTTGCAGAGGTGCATGTGGTATGCTACATTTCATTTTGCAGGATGACAATTCCTGTCTCCAAAGAAATCAATCTATTGACCAATACCTGGAGGTAAGCACCATCAATAGCTCTACCATATATTAAAGCACCCATATGATGTCTCTGTATCATACTGTCATGCTCTACTAACATAAACACAATGCTTGCTCAACAGGAAGTGATTGGTGCAGAATCAGAGCCAGCTTTTATATCACCCAAGATTTACTTTTTGAGTCGTATGTAAATTTTGTTTGGTCAGATGATTTTTGGGAGGCATATGATCTTGCATCAGCTCTATTTATACATGTTAATAATGTTACTCATGTGAGATATTTAACAGTTTGTGAATAATGTTTAACTTTTAGACAGCAGCATAATTCAGTCTATCTAATGTGTTTCCTGGAATAAGCTACATTTAGAGCTTGCTGATAGATGCAATACCTTTCTTTTCTATCTTAACTGCCTTCCATCAGATGGGGCTTTAAGCTGTGGCTCTGTGTTCACATTAAGGAACTTTTCACATCAATTCATTGCAGTGTTAGACATGTGACGTTCTGCATCTGTAGATTGTTCAAACGAACTCTAGAGATAATAATTTAGATTTTGAAAGGTTAAACATGCATAAGAAGAATTTATCTCAGAAATTAATTAAACCTTAAATAACAAGCATTGTTTAACTATTTAATAAAATAAGCATTTTAAAAGTGTGAGTAATGATTATTTCAATATTAGACAATCATTAATGATATTTATGAAAATACTTTTTTGTTAAATATTCCAGCTTCCATACTTCTTTAAATACTGAACGAATATTGTTGAAAATTGAGATTTAAATAGATTTGATTATGATATATAATTTATCATCAGTTACATTTTTCCATTAAATGCATATCTCAATTTTCGTAGGACAGTTTTGATTTGCATTTTGGGGAGCTCTTTTTAGTATGTTGACCAATTGTTACATGAAATCCTAAAATTCATTATATGTTATATACCCCACTTTAGTACAGAGGGTTATGTTTTTTTACCTCTGAGCGACTCCCTGAACAGCAGTTAGAAGACAGATCGAAGCCTCACATCAAGGCTATCTAACATTTTCTTTAATATGCACTGGGTTTATCTTTCCTACACATGGGGCCACAGTTTAATATTCCATCCGATGGTGGTGACCTTTCCATGCCCATTAGTGTTCCCTTTCTGACTGAAGCCAGTTTATCAATACCTATCCAACCCAAAAAGGATTTTTAATTTATCTCTAAGAAGGGTAAGGGTTAAAAAACATCAATTGGGTTAGACCAGGCATGTCAAACTCGTTAACCACCGAGGGCCATATTAAGTGTTATATATATTAAATCATGGGCTGCAAAACAAAAAAACCAGATGAAAATTGTTATGTGCAAACTAGACTAGAACGCAGTATTCGTTCACGACTGCTAACGAATAGCTTCCGACTCTACTGGCATTTCATGACTCATTGCCATGCGCAAAGTACGTACATTTGAATGACCTCGAGACATGTATATAGATGTTGGAGCCCGATCATAGAATTGCTCATATCATGAAATGCTACTATTTCATGAAATGATCGGGCATTTCATGATATGAGCAATTCTACGATCGGGCTCCGACATATACATTTATGCGCAATAGTTTCCCTTATATATAAATCGAAATGTTTTCTGAAATACGTTTATTTAATTCATGTACCGTGTACGTACTTATAATTTTAATTAAAGAATCCAGTGTTGTCAAAAGTTAAATAAACATATTGGTTATCAATCTTGGCGGGCCGCAGAACAGTTCCCGGCGGGTCGCATGCGGCCTGCGGGCCATGTGTTTGACATGCCTGGGTTAGACTTTACTTGGAACAGCCCTGGGCAAATTATGGCCATCCATTTCTTTTTGTATGGCCCCAGAGGTACCAATGACAAATTAATTTTACAAAATAGAAAAAGAATCTATGTAGAACAAGAAGTCCAACTTCAGCAAAGCAAATTCTCATCAAAATAATTAATTTTAATAAAATTATATAGTTTATGTTTCTTTTTTTCTATTCTGGTTATGCATACGTTATTGATTGATTATATATTTATATGGTAACCCATCATTCCATTTCAGTTTCGTATGAGGCCCTCCATTCCATTTCAGTTTTCTTTGCGACTCTTCTGCTAAAATCTTTGCCCAGGCATCATGATAGAACCTACTAAACAGAGAATTCCCATGTTATGTCAATGAAAATCTAACTTCAGAGCTCTATAACTTCTAAAATATGCATTTAATGGGAAAATGTAACTAATGATAAATTAAATATCATAATCAAATCTATTCAAATCTCAATTTTCAACAATATTCGTTCAGTATTTAAAGAGATATGGAAGCTGAAATATTTAACAATAAATTATTTTCATAAATATCAATGATGTCTTATATTGAAATAATCATTACGCAAACTTTTAAAATGCTTATTTTATTAAATGGTTTTAAACAATGCTTGTTATGCAAGTTTTAATTAATTTCTTAAGTAATTTCTTCTTATGCATGTTTAACCTTTCAAAGTGCAAATTATTGTTTCTAGAGCTCATTTGAACTATCTACAGATGCAGAAAGTCAATAAAACCATATGTCTAACATTGTGATGAATTGATGCCGCACCTTCAGGAATATACTTGATGGAAGGCTTGCATATGTTTCCCAACAACAGTCCAGTGGATCAACTTTTACTGGGACAATGTAGTTTTAGACTTTTATTATACTGCTTATAGTACAGTTGATTGAATGTAAGTAGGATAAAGATGTAGCATAATCTTTCTTGGTACTTTTCAGTTAACGGGGTGCCAGTTGTATTTCAAAAAGTACCGAGAAAACTTGCATTTTGCCACAGAAATTTTAAAATACGCTCTCAGTGCCTAGAGGAATCAGAGTAAGACATGAATCAGTCGTCCGAATTATAAAAAAAGCCCCAAAAAATTTTAAGCCAAGTGAGAATGAATCAGTAAAGACTTCTCATAGGTTTAACATGGCAGTCTTTACTCATTCGTTCTCACTTGGCTTAAAATTTTTGGGGGCATTTTTTTATAATTCGGACGATTGATTCATGTCTTACTGTGATTCCTCTAGGCACTGAAAGTGTCTTTTTAAATTTTTGTGACAAAATATAAATTTTTCTGTACTTTTTGAAATACGACTGGCACCCCCGTTAACCGAAATGTACCTCTTTCTTTTATATAATTATTCTTTATGTTCGTTATATCTCTATTTCACCATTTTAAATGTGGAATTAATTTATTAGGATATCCAGGATCGTTACATAATATATAAGCCTTTTTGATTTCATTATTTAAAAATACTTGATGGTCATGACTAGTCCAGCACCTACAGTGTTTATAGAGTTAACTTAATCTATCTTTAATTCAGCACACTGTGTTTTGCCTTTTATATTTAAAAATACTTATTACTGCAACATCAGAAAACTCTGTAATATAAAATTTTCATAGTTAGTAGTGAGTTGATTTTGGTTTGAATGACTTAAAGAAAATAACATTAATGATAAAAGTACGTTTTCCATAAATAGTTGTCAGAAGTTTATTTTCAGTTAAAACAAAGACATCAGAAATGGTTTACTTACTATTTCTTGTGTAAACTCTATAGTTGAATGTATATTTAGTTGATCTATGAAGCTGAGTAATGTTTCATTGGAATCCCATATTATTAAGATTTTAACACTGAATTATTTAAACAAAGGATAAATTTGTTCATAATTCTCTTCTAACATTGAAGAAGCTATACTTATAGCTTCTTCAATATTAGAAGTCTCTTCATTGGAAAATGTTAGAATGTCTTTCATTGGAAATGTTAGAATGTCTCTTCATTGGAAAGAGAGATGATCACAATATCTGAAAGGTTATATATTTGCTTGTGCATCATCCAAGGAATGATTTTTATATTATACCATTACACCGAACTACAATTAGTGTACATTACTATCTTGTTTCTTTGTGATACATTTATTCAAGATATTATTATACACAGGTTTTTTAGTATTTTAATTATTACTTCCAACTTATACCAGTGTGAAAATAGGCTTAAATTTTCTTCCTGAAAGATAAAAAAAACAACTTGTACAGATACATAAAATCAAAATAGGAAGTTATCTGTTATTACCTAGTAAAAGTTTTTTTCCCATTTTCATTTTTCCATAAACTAATTTTTGTTTCTGACCTTCTCAGTTACTCCTAGAACATTTAGAGTGCCTTGTGTCTCGACATGAGCGATCATTAAGGATGACTGTTGTTAAAAGACAAGCACAGTCCCCAGCTGGAGTTTCTTCTGAAGTTGAGGTTTTAAAAGCCCTCAAATCTCTCTTTGAGCACCATAAAGCTTTAGATGAAAAGGTAAAATTCCTGTCTTCTTTTCTATATATATATAGAGTTTTTTGTATTTTCCACTTTTAATTTGTTACAATTTTTTGCCTTAAATTCTCATTTACAACTAAGTACTATAAGCTATAAGAAAATTATATATAGAATCAAATTAGTTGTAATAATATGTAGTGTTAACCATGCATGTTTTTGTACAGAAATTCTGGTCAATATTCAAAAATTAAAATTGAATAGATGATTAGGAGTAAGAGAATTATGTGTTTCCTAATTTTTCAACTAATTTTATCTTCATCCATTGGAAAGAGAGATGATCACATTTAATTGCCAGTTTGACTGTTGCACTATAGACATCAAGAACTGAAATGCCAAGACTGACCTTAGTGAAGACTTCAAGAATTGGGCAGAAATTAAATGGGATACTTGTAAATATAGTTTTAAAAATATTTTTAAAGTAAATTAACAAAAATGCATGCTTTAAAAGATTTTAGGCTGAAGTCTTTTTTTTTTAACTTTCATAGTTTCTTATATAAGCCTGCCTTTTTGAATGTGATTGATTGTGTTGTGAGAACAGTTTTAAAAGATTTTAACAGATCCTCTTGTTAAATGAGGATCTGTTAAAATCTTCTTATATTTTTAACAGATCCTCTTGGTAAATGCCGTCCCATGGCCGAGTGGTTAGAACGCTTGGCTACTGATCTAAGGGACCTGGGTTCGAGCCCCAGGTAAGGCATGGTTGTGCGTGTTGTTTTTCTGCTGAGGTCTTGCCATCCTCTCAGACCTGCTACTCTGGCATATAAACTGACAGGCTCCTGTCAGACCTCTGTGTCAAGCAGCTGCTTAAAGGGGTATTTATTTTATTTTATTTCTTGTTAAATGATCTTGAGAAAATGAACTCTTATTGCTAATTATGAAGTAGCATTGAGGCAATGGTAATTGGTTTAATTGGTGATAGATATAGAAAAAGATAAAATTATTAAAACTGGCCAAATAATGTTTCCATCCTTCTGACTAGTTATGCATTGGAGTGAATCTAGGAGTATCTTATTTTGAAAGTTCTGTGACAGACAGAGGTGTGACTTGGGATAAATTGAATTTGCTGTTGGATCTTTTAAGATATTATGGACAATGTGCAAAAATAGGAGCACAAAAAATAGGTAAAAAATAGCAACTAAAAGTTAAACTTTGGTTTAATAGTTGTATTTTTTTTATTTATAATTATCAAAATTACTCATTCTTCACCAGGGTTAGATTTCTTTCACTGTCACTTTGCAATGCTGATTTATAATATATATTGAATATTTTATGATATATTTATATATATAATATATATACAATATTTGAAATGCATACAAATTCTGAGTTTACATACAGGATCATTGTAAAAGAATACCCAAATATTTAAAGTGCTATATATCATTAAATAATTAAGAACAAAAGCAGTTGTGTATACAAAATGTCAAGAAACTCTTCAAGTTTCATTTTGTGTGCAGCATACTTCAGTGGGGGTGCCATTAATGGCATGATATTCAACTTGTGTCCATATTCAGCTCAGTATATTTAGGGTAACACTTTCAACAGCTGCAGTATTTTTTTCATCTTTAAATACTGTAAATTCCATTTTCCTCCCTTCAAAATAAATCGATGTTTTTAATGTATCCCCAAAGAAAGAAGTCCTATGATGTAAAATTAGGACTTCTTGGGGGCACATGATTGGTCCACCTCTACCAATCCATTGATTTGGAAATTTGGCATTTAAATCATTATGTGTGATACTAATGCCATGTTATCATAACAAGGAAACTTTGAGAGTTTATTGACATTTTGGACACAAAATAACTTTGGTCACTTAATTATGTAATGAAATATAACACTTTAAAATATGGGTGTTCTTTTATAATAATACTACAATTTCAGATATCCACCACAGATTCCACTACATTTCATGTGAGCTGAGGGACTGGGAATGTCTCAGTTAGTAGTGCACCATGGTTATGTGATATTCCCAGGTTTTCAGTCACACTATGCCTGCAATGAGATCTCTTATCTCTCTTGTTAAGAAAGGAAACACTGGTAGACTTGGTAAAAAAATAAAAATAAGTTAAAAAATTTTAAAAATACCTATCTTCCTATATGGTCTTAAAAAGTTGAAAATAAACCTAAAGCATGTCAATGGTGCAATCAGTCACTCAGTTTGTTAAAAAATTTAATATATTACGATTAAGCTGTTACGTTTGGTAGCACAGTGTATCACAATCGTAGTATGCGAAGCACATATTATTTCCCGCAAAAGCTGGGAGCATAATAACTAAGATAAATTGATATCTCAGTAACTTAAAAGCCATAATTGTAATCTTAAAGCTATGCAAAGATAAATTAGACCTTAAATTAAACAAAGGATAGTTGCTACTTTGTAGTAGCTGGTACAATTGCTTATCATAGGCATTCACAGATGAGATGATGTAATTCTCACAACCCAATGTTTGTAAGCTACCAGTCCTAAGAAGATGAACCGGCTGTATAATGTTGATCACAGCAAAATAATGTGCCACTGATAACTTCCAGCATGTTAAATATTACAGTCACCCTCTTGCCACTGCATTAGGATACAAGCTTTAAGTAGATGGACACATAAGTCTATGGTATTCTGCTACTATTCAGCTGATATTCCATATAGGTCATGTACAAAACCTTGGCATCACCATTCTCTGAGTCCAAGACCCCTTTGGTCGTGTGCGTATAAAAGCTTATACATGCTGAATATGATATCGACTTCAGAAGCTCCTATGCTTCAAAATAACTATTGTTATACACATTCATATGTCAACTTTAACACTAGTTGTGAAGACATCTTCATATCAGCGAAGCAGACATAGGCACAGTTCTAAATGTTGTTCCAAATATAGTTAACTGAAACTCCCAACCCATACCCAATCAACAAATCACTCCGAATAAGTTTGCTTATACATTTCCATTTATGAAAAATATTTCCGATGTATTGGATCATACTTTGAGAAAATACGATTTAAAATTACCTACAACAATAACACACTCAATAAATAAGCCTGGTAGTTAACGATAGGGATAAGAAACCAGCCACAGGGTGTGTATATCAAATTACAATACCCAACCCACTAAATATTCTTAAGGGAAAAAATATTTATATTGGTTTACATTTATATCAGGATGATATTCAGAAAAATAATTAAAATACTGCATTGGCCCAAACAGTTTTAAACAATAATTTACAAATTAATCAAATTAATTATAAACCCTTAGCAGCCCCTCAAACAAAATATCAATTACAATATGCAGAAAAACTACTTATTCATGCACACCGCAATTACGTATGCAACACGGACATACCACCAATACCAGCGGCATGGAGCCTCTTGTTGCATCAGTGCGCAAGTACATCTTGCACACATAGTAATGATGTCGAAGCAAGACAAACTTAAATAGCCAAACCTGAGGTAACACCACACTGAGCGTGAAGATGCCGTAGATGTATACACGGTGAAATACGTCACTCAGAGGTGCCTTGATGCAGGCTGGACAATTTTGTAAAGTCTTTTTAAAGAATTTTAAACATTAGTATGTTTTTCTTTTTTGACAATTTGGATAGCTCAGTTGTAATAAGTTACTAATGTGTGTAAGATGCAAAACTTGGATAACCTTGGATATCAACCACTTAAGATTGTTAACTGGAACTGTGTAATGGCTTTAACAACATTTGGAACTGTGCCTATGTCTGCTTCGCTGATGTGAAGATGTCTTCACAACTAGTGTTAAAATTGACATATGAATGTGTATAACAATAGTTATTTCGAAGCATAGGAGCTTCTGAAGTCGATATCATATTCAGCATGTATAAGCTTTTATACACACATGACCAAAGGGATCTTGGACTCAGAGAATGGTGATGCCAAGGTTTTGTACATGACCTATATGGAATATCAGCTGAATAGTAGCAGAATACCATCGACTTATGTGTCCATCTACTTAAAGCTTGTATCCTAATGCAGTGGCAAGAGGGTGACTGTAATATTTAACATGCTGGAAGTCATCAGTGGCACATTATTATGCTGTGATCAACATTATACAGCCGGTTCATCTTCTTAGGACTGGTAGCTTACAAACATTGGGGCTGTGAGAATTACATCATCTCGTCTGTGAATGCCTATGATAAGCAATTGTACCAGCTACTACAAAGTGGTAACTATCCTTTGTTTAATTTAAGGTCTAATGTATCTTCGCATAGCTATAAGATTACAATTATGGCTTTTAAGTTACTGAAATATCAATTTATCTTAGTTATTATGCTCCCAGCTTTTGCAGGAAATAATATGCGCTTCACATACTAGGATTGTGATACACTGTGCTACCAAATGTAACAGCTTAATCGTGATATATTAAATTTTTTAACTATTGTTACCTGTGTTTAAATTATATACACTCAGTTTGTATTCACTTCAAAGGTAGATAGGGCACCGGCAATCTTGTTATGTAAGTAAATTGGTGCCCTATCTTCCTTTGACTTGAATATAAACTCATTGACTGATTGCACCATCAATATGCTTTAGGTTTATTTTCTACTCTTTAAGGCAAATATAGGAAGATAAGTATTTTTTTTTGTCATTAAAAACACCTACCTTCAAAAACTTTAATTTGATATATGACTCATAAACATCGACCACAATTTACCTCTTTTTAGGAGTCATGCCATTGGTAGGTATTAAAGCTTGTGACAGTGGAAATGACACAAGCTTTCATTTGAGATATTACTCTTTAAAGTTGAACCCTGCAAAAATCCGCCCCGTCTTTTATCAGGTGGGAATAGTGGGAGCAAAATTTGAAATAGTATACGACGGTCATTATATGAGCTTTCACTATACTCGTAAGTGTAGGCTCTCTTGTTAGGAAGATATAGTAGAATAAATTTCACATTTTTAGGGGGAAGAAAGCATGGAATTCCCCATGTCTCAGGGTTTCATATGACACATAGCTTGTTACTTTCTGCACTTGTGTTCAGGAAATATAGGGAAACAATCATTTTCATATCCCCCCCTCTTTTTTAAGGGGGGGAGAAAGCATGGGTGGTCAATTTTTCATAGCCTACAACATTGCCCATTTCAGAAGCATTCATTTGACATATATCTTTGTTACTTTCAGTATTTGCATTCTGGAGACATAGTGGAAGAATGGTTTTCTTTTTTTAGGAAGGAAGGTTGTCATAGGTTACAATTTTTTTGATATATAAATCATAAAGTTTCTCCTTCACATTCAAAAATATGGTGGAACAACATTTTGCCAAATCCACAAACCAAGAAACCGACAAATGTCAAAGCAATAGGAAGATAGGTAAAAATCACCTTCCATCAGATGTCATGTTAAACTGTGGCTCCATGTGCAGAAGAGCCATACACTGTGCACATTACTGAACATGTGAGAAGGCTTTGACAAGAAAATTCTAGTGAATCACCTTTCCCTACTGAGCTATGAGTCACAAGATCCATGTGGCCTGGCCATTTAGCCCATTGTGTGTGAAAGAAAGTATTGGCCAGAAGTAAAACAACACAACCCTTGGGATATGCATATTCCTCTTTCATCATTACATGAAAAAAAAAAATATAAATCAGTCCCAGTTTAAAACAATTTCTTGGTTGAATGTACATGGGTGTTCAATTGTAAACCAGAATCTTACCATTACTATTTTTCGAAATACAGTCTCTGTGAATTTCAATGCACTTGTACTGTCAATTGGAAAGCCTTCTTCATACCCTGTTCAAAAAAAATTTGGTTACTACATAATCAGTTTCGTGCACTTTCAATAGCTTTATCATTGCTTCTGAATCTTTTTCTGCCTAAAATTTGATAGAGCCAAATTTAGATTGTAGTGGAATGTTGCTGCATTGTAACGCTCCAAACAAATGCAAAATACTTTAAGTTTTATGCTCCGGATAGCTTAGACGGGCGCCAGGCAATAATTAACAAATTGCCAAAAGTAGAATAAGTTGATTTAGGGTTCAAATACCAGCGAGCGTTCATAAGTAAGAATCAAAAATGATTGTCAACTAATAAGAATTAATGTAAAAAAAATCCTTAATTAGCGTTGCTCAAGATAAAAAAAACTACAGACTCAAAAGTTTTATAACAAAATAGATTTATTTCCAAAATAATTAACTCACCAAGACATCAATGAAGAAACTTAACTCTTGTGCTATACGCACGGTGCTCGTGCACTCACTTGTGCTTAGCTCCCCTTACTACATCTCTCTACCTTCTCTGTCTGTCAGTGACTCGCAGGTCACGGTTTTTGACAATGAGCCGGCGCATGCCGGGAAAGACATTGCATACAATGACGAACGACGCAAGCTATGACGCAAGAGGGGGCGTGTCCTTTGGCACGCGCTTTAACGGTTACGGTCGGAAGTTCGGAGTTGCGCGTACGCAACTCCTAGAAACTTGAAAACGAGTGCTGTGATGCCGAAAAGGAAATAAAAATCCCCAAAATGATAAATATAACGTAAATTAAACAAAACTGGTTAAGGTAAAGCAAAAGTGAACGATGGGGCATCACAACTCCCCCTTCCAAAGGGAGTCAAAAGATTTGACCTAACAAATTTTGACGAGCAATTTTGAATAAAAGACACATCTTACGTCATTTACACATGGCTGAACATAAATAAGTAAAAGTATGCTAGCGCAAATTTTGATATGATGAACTATTCTTACTTTGACACAATTTTCCAGCACAACGAAAGGTACCTCCTCCCTTTTCCTCCTGACAAAAATATGTAATTAACAGCTAACCTAGTGTCAATACATACCAGTGGCTGTGACAGTTAACTGTATACTAGCATCATCGGTCTAACTAATATCACATTCTGATACAAACTCGAAATTGGCATATCTTGAACTGTACAGAAAAAATAGGTTAATGAACTCCTAATCTTTCTAAGTCTAATAAATGTTAAAAAGATGAAAAGAAAAAGTGATTCATTACATTTGTTGTTAGCGGGGTGATAACTTCCGCTTCTCCCCTAACCACAATAAAAAATATGTGAAAGCTAATTCTTCTCCTAAATCACATAAAAAAACGGGTATTCGAACACCGTTATCTCCTCCTAATTACATTCAAATACGCAAAGCTAAGAAAATTCAAAATTTACAAACAAGCGGGATTGTAATCATCCGCTAATTCTTCTTCTATTCACAGAAATCGCGATCTAGCTGAAATAAAAAATCATTAGTTACCTCCCCCTTCAGAGCTAACGTCCCCCTCCCAAAGGAGTTATGCTGGTAACAACTCGGTTATCAGACTAGGCCATTTGGGGACAGCTCCAAAAAGGTACACACAAAAAAGAAAACAAAATTCTGCAGTCATCATCATGGTCATCATCTATATATACCAATAAATACTGCCAATGTCATCCAAAAATTACGTATCATTGACACATAAATATCACTGATGACACTGAACAGATTTAAACACTTATACATAAATCGTATCTAAGAATAAAGAAAAAAGAGTGTAAATAATTTATAATATACGATGATAACATTTCATCCAATAACTTTTACATGAATCTCCTTTTTTTTTTTACATAAATTCACTTTGGAATGCACGTTATTTTACAATACAAATTCTTAAATCACTAATTCTCTTTCACTCTTCTCATTCATATCCAGAAACATTTTACAATTTCTAAACTTTCCAATATCGACTTACAAAATTCTCAGCTATCAGTCAGCTGAAAAAAATCTACAAAAATACATTTTAACTCACGTAAATACAATAACTAGAACCTCGATGAACAAGAATGCAAAAAAAATTCTATTCACACAAGTATAAACTCGAACTACAATAATTTCACTTTTCAAAAATAAATATCGAACTCTAAAGTTTCAACAAGAAATTAAACATCGCTAACTATATAATTCACAATAAGGCTTCTTCGTCTTCATCTATTCCAGAAAAAAAACATTTTATAACTCAATCAAGTGCCAAGTGAAAGAAAAATATACTTAAATTTCATTGTTGGCACTCCGTGGCGATAAATCATCTAGTCCGTTTCCGATAACATCCTTCCGTCGTCGTTGGGTAAAGTTGTTACTGAAGATCTCGTTCAAGTCAAGTCGTCGCTGTAGATCTCTCTCGTGACGTCATCTTCCCGATGTTCGCTGCCGGTTGTCGCTCTGCAGGCTCTGGTCGTTTCGTCGGCTTTTCGTTGCTCCGTGCGGATTTTTGAAGAACCTTTTCTCGTACTTTCTAGGCTTATTGGTGTCCGCCTCCACATGACGCTTTAATAGTTGAGGACCTCCAGACTTGTCAGGAATACTTGCGGTCGGCACAACTTCTTGGTTGGTTTTTTCTTCACTTAAATCAGACTCAAAATTATTTTCATTGTTATTACTTTCTTTTAAAACTTCTACTTTAAAAACCTTTTCAAAAACGGCTTTCTCATACGGTTGTTCTACTTCACAAACTTCGTTATTTAAACACTCATTATTTGCACTAACGGGACATTTTATAGGTGCTTCTGAAATAATCTGTTCTGGACCACAAGGTAAGTCAAAAAGTCCACGGGACCGCGGCTGCACTGTCAATTGACATTCGTCATTATTATCGTCGAAAACTTGTTCCTTAGCAAACTGAAGATCGACTTCTGTATTGTTTTGATCTGTTACTTTAGTTACTTCGTGACAATCAGTAACAAAAGGTAAAGCCATAGTGGCAAGGCATAACTCATGAGAGGGCTTTTCTTGAGGAACCTTGGCCTCTCGCTTCAAAGATCCCGATGAAAGTTTCCCGAATTTTCATTCCTTTTATAGCAAAATTTCTCAGTATGTCCTAGTCGGCCACAAAAATTACAGGTGTAAGATTGAGTTTGTTTAAACAAAGTTTTTGGTGTAGTGTTATGGTTCGAAGCTTGACGTGGCAAAAAATCTCTACTTCGTTCATATTCTATAGTTCTAGGCGCGTTCGGCGCAAATTGTCGGGACCGTGTAAATTCCGGTCGTGCGGGAGTCATTCTACGCGACTCAACCTGATATCGCTGCTTTGGCGGGAATGGCATCCATTGTTGGTTATGTGTATTTGCTGCAGATTCTCTTCTTGCAGTGTATTGCCGAGCCAATTTGATTAACTCGGAAATGGAATTCACGTTTCGTATTTCTAGGAATTCTCGGATGGGCAAAAGTAATTGAGACAATGTGCAATTTACAATATCAATTTCAGCGGCATCAACATCGTACAGCTGGTATAACTCTACTGTACCCCATATAAATTTTTCTATGTCATCTCTTTCCCTTTGTCTTCGTGAAAACAACTCTGTAGCTATTTCTGTAAAATCATTATAAGCCGGATATATGTCCATGATTTCGTTTTTAAATTCTTCCCAAAGTTCTATGCCATGACGACATCCTACGTTATTCCACCATTGCTTAGCACATCCAATTAGGCAAGATACTGCTAAAACAACTTTTTTGTTGCTTGGCACTTCATGTAAACGGAAGTGCTCCTCCATGGACTTGACAAATGTCCATGATGACGGACGTTTCGAACCGTCGAACCTTATCTCAGGTAAAGGCCAATTAACATAAGGACTATAGTTAATGGATGGGTTGGCAAATCGTCGTTGTGGCGGTTGAAAATACTCTGTTCTATCGCTTGCTTCTGGCGGAACAGAAAATGGAACCTTACGTTCAAAGTTTCTTCGTTGGCGAACTGACGTAGCATTGTCAGCAAATTTAGGGGTTGTTGTCGTTCCCCTTTTCTCCCGATTATCATCAAGCAGATTCATTAGCACTTCTGCTTCCATCATTACATCTTTCAATCTACCCTTTACTCTTTCTATGTCGGGAGTCATTATGGCGGAATCGGCCATATTGTTAGCAGACATGTTTAGCGGTCTGCCGAAATTTTGAATTTTGGAAATTTTGAAAACCTTTTTTTTATCTTGAGCAGCGTTCAAAGGTACTGCTATACAACAATACTAAAGCTATAACTAAGCTTACAAAAATATAAATTTGCTTATAAAAAAAATTTTCTTATCGTCCTACGTACTTGTGTGCCCGGACACTTCTAATCATTACATACAACAAATATCTTAAATATTCAGCAATATCTACGCTGAAACTTCAGTACCTTTGAATAATACACAAAAAATGTTAAGCTACTTGCTCAACAAAAATTTTCGGCTTAAGCTGCCGTTAAATCTATAACTAGTACATACAACTATTGAGCTCAAAAAATTACTATCTTTGACAATCATACGAAATTTATCCACAAATATATATACTATCTTTAAATACTGGCGAGTCCCTGTTCGCTGCGCCACTTCTTTTATTTGACTCTGTAACGCTCCAAACAAATGCAAAATACTTTAAGTTTTATGCTCAGGATAGCTTAGACGGGCGCCAGGCAATAATTAACAAATTGCCAAAAGTAGAATAAGTTGATTTAGGGTTCAAATACCAGCGAGCGTTCATAAGTAAGAATCAAAAATGATTGTCAACTAATAAGAATTAATGTAAAAAAAATCCTTAATTAGCATTGCTCAAGATAAAAAAAAACTACAGACTCAAAAGTTTTATAACAAAACAAAATAGATTTATTTCCAAAATAATTAACTCACCACGACATCAATGAAGAAACTTAACTCTTGTGCTATACGCACGGTGCTCGTTCACTCACTTGTGCTTAGCTCCCCTTACTACATCTCTCTACCTTCTCTGTCTGTCAGTGACTCGCAGGTCACGGTTATTGACAATGAGCCGGCGCATGCCGGGAAAGACATTTGCATACAATGACGGAACGACGCAAGCTATGACGCAAGAGGGGGCGTGTCCTTGGCACGCGCTTTAACGGTTACAGTCGGAAGTTCGGAGTTGCGCGTACGCAACTCCTAGAAACTTGAAAACGAGTGCTGTGATGCCGAAAAGGAAATAAAAATCCCCAAAATGATAAATATAACGTAAATTGAACAAAACTGGTTAAGGTAAAGTAAAAGTGAACGATGGGGCATCACAGCATGTCTAACTGCAATTTTCAGATAGTCTCTAATATTATGGTGATGGTTTGTCAATGGGCATTATCCTGAAAAACAAAAATTATGGCAGTGTTTCATCATATGTCAATATAGACTCTAAGAATTTATCTCTTCTCTTTTTCTCTCATATTGCCTTAACAGCTGATTAATGGTAAGCAAACTGTTATGTTTGTGTTCTGCAGATAAAAGCCATGGGATCCATCTTGCACTCACTTTATTGAACTTCAACCAGTTCTTGATAATCTCTATAACACTACCAATATTGATTTGCAATGTCAGCAGTGTCACAAATTCTTATCTTTCTGAACTAGTAGTAGTAACCCTTTCTTTATTTAAGCCCTGCACTCATGTGGTTAATTCTTGACAAGTGTTCATCCTACCATAAACGATTTACACCAGTCAAACACAGCAATTTTTGAAAACATTATTCACCATATTGTGCTTGATGTCTAAAAAAACTGTTTACAAGAAATTTGATTAATTACACTGTGTGTAACTCAAACTGACACCTCTTTCACAGACATTATGATTACTGCTACTGTAGAAGAAGGAAGATAACTGAATTTATGATTAAAGTTTAAAGAGACCCAATTATGGTCAGCAGGCATACAACCAGCCAAGGTGATTTTTCAAATTTAGCTAATTAATTGATGTTATAAAACAGCTGGAAGACAATTGGAGTGAATAAATTTAACTAATTGTTTAATTAATTATTTCTTGTGATAAATTATTTTTCAGTTTTTCAGAAAGACAAGTCAGCCATTGAATATTTTATATTCTCATAAAAAATTAAATAATGCTCATAATTGTTACTATCATTTCTGTTCAGCTTCATACTTTTTGGGGGTGTAAATAAAATCTTTTGTTGTGTATGATAGTAAATTTTATTTTTGTTCCTCCTCCACTCCTTAAAAAACTCGTAAGTTTTGACATTTTGCTGTTTTTTCCATCTGCAGGTGCGGGAAAGGTTACGTGTTGCTTTAGAAAGAGTTGGTACTCTTGAAGAAGAGCTGAACCGAGCAAATGATGAAGTAAGTAGACTTATAAACAGCATAATGTTTAGTTGAATTACATTTATGTGATAAATAGAAATAGGGCTTCCCTTTAATAGTAGAGTTTTATAGGCCTTTTGATATTGAAATATTGAATTGTCATGAGTTTTTTTTTTTTTCTTCTATATACTGAAACGTTTAGAGAGATTGTTCAACTAAGTTGCTATATACTCTGTGACACTGAAATTTCCCCAGAAGGAGTAGTTGGAATTGTCTGTAACTTAAACAAGCTTAAATGTCTAGAAGAACAAGAAGTGAATAAAATTAGAGAATAACCCCCTCCCCTCTAAAAAAATTTAGGACAACAGAAAACTTGAAAAATTAAGATTTAAGGAATAATTTTTCTGTGTGGCATTTTTAATCATTTATTATTCTGTTACCCCTAATTGCAAACTTAACTAGAAGGTAATGAAAAAAAAATGCGCCTATGTTTTTTTCCCCCTTCTAGCACCTTTACATTTTTCCTCTATCCCAAATCTGATCAATGATATTTAACAAATTCATTGATACATGGTATACTAGTCCATAAGACATGGATATTCATCACCACTGATGCACAATCAGGGGCTAGGGTGGCTCAGCCGGTAGCAAGCCATGCTCATAATCTGTGTTTCCCAGGTTCAAGTCCCATGTGGGCCAGCATTGAAATTTAATCTCCACAACTCCCTACCCTACCTTCTGTCATAGGGGACACTGATGGACTTGGAAGGCTGTTGTATCATCTTGATGGGAGGCTACCATCTGTCTCCTAACAGTTGCCCAATAGGTCCACTCCCCCAACATTCTCTGAGCCCTTGGGTCCTTGTGATCTGGCCATTTATCTCATTGTGTGCAAAAAAGTGTCACTATGAAGTAAAGCAACCCAATACAATCTTAACAAAGACTGAGTGCTATTGCTCTGAAGCAATTTATACTAACTTGGTAAATGCTTGTCAAAGTAGTCTACAGCAGAGTTTTTAAAACCTTTTTCTTGGTTACTGTTTGAAACCCTTACACCCTTCAAAATTTAAAATGACAGATACACTAAATAAGCAATAAACCTTTAGTATTCATGCATTTTATTTTATTTAGTATAAAAATAAAAAATAAATACCCCCTTAAGCAGCTGCTTGCCACAGAGGTCTGACAGGAGCCTGTCAGTTTATATACCATAGTAGATTTAGTGTACTTGTTGTTTAATATAATTAGATTTAATTTTATTGTATTCATAATGATGAGTGAATGAAAAAAATGGGGTATTCAACATTTGTAAAAAAAAAAATGGTTCTGTTCAACTTTCATTAAATGGAGTTATTTAATTATTCATTTATTATAATTCATTTAGGGCATGAATGGGTTTCAAAATATAAATTTTTATTCTTTTACTTACAGTTGGAAAATTTAAAGTTAAAATTAATGATCTGAGACAACTTTTCAAAGACTTCCAATGCATAGTTTGAAAAACTCTGGTCTGAAGTGAACTGAAAGGATAATAATTTCCTGTGGTTAATAATTTCTGATATTTGGATAGTAATTACTAAAAAATAAAATTTCCATGGGGGTTACTCCCTTCCTTCCTCCCTCTTGGCTCTGTCACTGCTACTATTATGTAACCAATAAATATAATAGGCTTCATTAAATGTACTTCTGCATTAAACGTATCCATCCTGGCTGAAGTAAAGTTGAATGGCTGTATGACTGGAAAGAGTTCATTTAGCACAGTATTTCCTCAAATTAAATGACTTTGAATATAATTTATTAATGCTAAAACTGTATACAAATGTTGCACTTCAGATGCTTCAGAATTGGATTATTTGAAGAGAATGTAGGAAACACCTCATTTCAGAATTCATGCTGCATGACTCCCAATCCAAGTGCCTTCCTTAGAATTATGCCAAAAGATACTTTATCTGGTCAGGTTTGCCCTACAACCAACTACAGTTTTAACCTGATTTATGTCTTGCATATTTAGTAATTGATGTCAAGCTGATAAACAAATGTAAATACACTCTCCAGTAGGGAAACTTTTGGTGAGGTCAGAAATAATTGTGACTAATACAATGTTGATGCCTTTAAATTTGGCCTGACAAAGCCAAAACTGAAAGAAGAAAAGCATTAATATTGCTGTATATTACTAAATACCACATGATTTCAAAATATAAGCTCTTGAATTTTTAGTGCTTTCAACAAATCTATATAAAAGATTGAAAATAAATCTTTAATTAAAGTCCTTAAATCAACAGACTTCTGTGAAACAACAAACACCTTAGTGAGTATTCGTTTATAGTGCAGTATATTTGTTTGAAAATCCAATGTCTACTGATTATTAATGCTTGTGTTCACTCTGTCAATGCAAAACAATGAAAAAAAAATGGTGGGGAAAAAAGGAGCAGTAAAACCAGAGAGGTTCCAAACATGCAAATGAACCATCAGTACAAAAGCTGCTTTCTAATAGATATGTGCATTTTTTATTATTTTCTCACAGATTGCATTCTCTATTGTTTGTCCATGACTTGTAAATTGTATTTGTTAAAAATGTCTCAGACGTGATTTAGATGACTTGTTAAGATGGCATGCCATTGGAAGAATGGAGGCTGGCCAGTCTCAAGCCATTGTAGCCAGATATGGCTGATTGTGTTTCAAATTGTCTGAGTTCTGCAGATAATTTCATGATACAGACGATGTTGCTGGAATGCCAATACAAGGTCACCCAATAGTTGCAACATCTTGAAATAACTTGAATCTGGCTTTAATTGCCAGATATCATAGAGCACTGACAGCTCCGCCGTTTGCTTCAGACCTTGCTTCATTAATAGGGATAAAATTTCTAGGCTGGACAGTTTACAGAAGACTTTGAGAGAGGGGGAGCGCTCTATGTAAGATGAACAAGTGTGTGCCCCTTTGACATCCATCCCATAGAAGAAATCATATGAATTGGATGGGAATTGGCTTAGCCAGTATCAACAGTTATAATCTGCAGTTCCCAGGTTTGAACTACACTGTGCCTGTGTTCAGAATTTTTTTCACTAACTTGTATATTACACTCAATGAGAAAGTGATACCAATGGACTTGAAAAGGCCACCATTTATCAGATAGGAGTAAGCTGTGATCTTGGTGCAGGGGAGCCACACCTTTTGCATGTTAAAGAACACGTGGATAGTATTGACTGGAGGCTTCCATTCATCTCCCAACAGCTCTCTGGTGAATTTATTTCTTCAACTTTCTCTGAGCCCTTGTGAGCTCCATTTTGCTCATTGTGTGGAAAAAATGCCAGAGGTAAATCAACCTAACTCAAATCCCATGTGAATTGGTCTCAGCAACATGGGAATGATATCCAGAAATGGTAGATGGCTGATTCTTAACAAATTGTTTGCAGAGAATGTTAGGTGTGCTCTCATCCCTCTAATACAAGGGAAAGGAACCAATATAGAGGTAGTGGCCTGTTGATGTGGGCAAGCATCATTGTCAATGGCCACACTAACCTCCATGGATTTGATAGATCTCTAACTGTCCAGAACAGTGGTTCTTAAAGGGTGTGCCATGAAATTTTGAATGATAGCAAGATAAAAGGAAATTTATAAACCATTTTGTTGCTACTTTCTAACCCTGATTTGTCATTTAACTTTATTCATTTAATCAAAAACGTATCCAAATTAAATCTGAAGGTTAAAAATCGAAATTAACACAAAACATACCCCTAATACATGTGGCATACACACTAACTTCAATATATGTCGTGTTGAACAGAATAGCTCTTTGTTTACAAATGACTATTATTGAAGGCAAACTCTGCATGCTCCAGTCTCCTGTAGTGTTGCCAATTTAAATTTTTAGTATGCCGTAAGTATTCACAGCAAGAAATAGTGTGTTGTGAGCAAAAAAAAGTTTGGGAATCATTAGTCCAGAGGTATCAGTTTGAATCCTCAAAGCTTATGTTCACCTGGTCTGTAAATGGTAGCTAGTTGGAGAAGGGGTGGCTCAGTCTGTAGTGTGGCAGTCTAGTAATCTATAGTTCCCAGGTTTGTGTCCCACCTGGGTCAGTGTTGAGATTTATCTCTTCAAAATTCCCTTCCTTGCCTCTGTCAGTAGGTAACATAGATGAGCTTGGAAAGTCTGCTGTCCATCAAATGTAAAGCCATGGCCCTGTGAGCTGGAGAGCCACACCCTTTGCATGTTAAAGAACATGCTGGATGGCCTTGGGAGGCTGCCATCTGTCTCCTAACAGCTGTTCCAGTGGGTCCCCTCCCCCCAACCTTCATTGAGCCCTCAGTATCATTATGACCTGATCATTTATCCCAGTGTGTGCAAAAAAAGTGCCACTCAGAGGTAATATAACACAAATGGTAGCTAATCATATGCTGGAAAGAGAGCTGTGTACCAATCCCCACTGATGATGCACAGAACTTGCCAGACCTACTAAAGTCCAACCCACCTTCCTGTGGTGCAGACCATTAGTACATTTCGAAAGAGATATTCTCTACTGGAAGGGAATGGAAGAAGAAGGCTGCCAGATCAGTGTAGCCTACTGATCTGATCATCTATGGTCACATTTTCTTTTTTTCTTCCCTGCTGAGTAGTGTTCAACTTTACAGGGCCCTGGTGCTGACCATTTAAACCCACTGGACTGGCTTATAACTTTGAACTTTAGCATTGCAAATCTTGGATTTGCTGCATTGGTGGGCTAAGGGAAAAATCTACCATTGTGTCTTCTGCTTGCTGCAGGCTGCCAGCCCTAAGTGAACAGAAGCACAGGATACTTTATATCAGCTGGTGAATAATCCTTATCAGAGGCTATTGCAGGTGCTTGAACCCTACTTCTTCAGGCATTGCCTACCTACTCTGGAGTAATGTGTCTCAGGGACAGGGCTGACTCAAGCCAGTAAGCAAGATAAGCATCACATCGACGTGCCTTTTGACAATAAAATGCCTGTAAAATACCTGAAAATGGGCACTGAAAAAGTTTTTCCCATCAAGGAGCAAGTGCCAACATACCTTGTTTGAGCTCTTCCTGCTCAGGCAGATCAGTTTTATTTCTGGTTCTTGAAAAGGTCTGCAATAGCCTGCCTGGAGATCTACCACCCTCTGGGGGTCAAGTTCAGTCCTTGTGGCTTGGCTCTTTCTCCCCCATAGTGAGGAAGTACTAATGTTCTACCTGAGTTACAGATATCCTGCAACTTTGTCCAAAGGAAGTTTACCCCTAAAATATTCAATGTTCAGTGTACTTGTAAAGGTGGTAACTGAAGTTCCTACCAGCAATAGTGGCTTAACCCTTTAATGCTCAGAATGGTCCAAAACAGCCAAGATTTTGAAATGGACTAGTCCAAATAGTGCTATTTTTTTGTCTTTACTACCCTCTACCTTTTTCTAAGATTTCTTGGTCATTAAAGGGTTAAACCTTTAGCAGTGGGGGAATGGTCTTTGCTCCATGCCTGCAAGTAGGGAGCTATTTGATATTGTTGGCTCTACCTCTCTCAATAGGCCTAGTTTCTTTAAAAAAAAAAACATACTAATCATCAAGGTTGTGTTCCAGTAATAGAGTTCCAGCACCACAGGAAGGTGGGTTGGACTTTAGGTGGTAGGTCTTGCCAGTTCTGTGTATCATCACTGGGGATTGGTACACAGCTCTTTCCAGCATATGAGGATGTTGCATAGAGATTATTCTCTTGATGTCATCACACAGGAATTCCAGCATTATAACCTAGATATTCTGGGTTTTCATGAAACCAGGTGGACAGGTAAAGGTCAGATGCTTAAAAATAATTTATTTTTTCTTTTCTGGGAGAGAGGATGGAAAGCATCTCCAAGGTATAGGTTTGCATTTCAGCAAATACATTAGTGATGATCTTCTAGGATGTGACTATAATAATGAAAGATTTTGTACAGTTAAATTTAAACAAAGATTTAAAACTTGAGTGTTATAATTCTATATATGGTCTAAGATGCTGTATAATGGTCTAAGGTATTATGGTAAGAAGTAATGGCTGCACCATGAGAAGGTGGCCTGATTGGTTCTGTGCCATCATCAGAGGTTGGTATACAGCTCTTCTTCCATTGTAAATTTTGACAGTGGAATATGAAGGTCATGAGGTTTGTATTGACAACAATAAGTTGTTTCCTTTTACCCAGGGAATGAGTGGAAAATGCAACTCTTTTAAGAGATAATTGAAAATTATTTTTAATCTGATAGGTACTAATGAAATATATTTCACATTTTTCAAATCCTTAGGTTGTTTTAATTTACATGTTATTTATTACAAGTTAAAAACCACTACAGAAAATTCGAAATTTTTCTAGAATATTGCAAGTGATCTGTTTGTGGTAGAAATTTGAAAATTCAATAGTACAGTGTCAAAAGATATTCTACTAACAGAAAAGTCTGCCCCCTTTTCTCAGAGGGTTGTGAGAAAAGCAACTTGTTTATTTTAAGGAATAAAAGAGAAATGCTTCCTATGTTTTGTATAAGTACTAATAAAAGTTTGCTCTTTGCATTTTCTCCATCATCCATTTATTTGAATTAAAACATTTAAAGAGTGCAAAAGTCAGTAAATGAAAGACTTCTTTATCTATGGAAATGAGATTCCTATATTTACCAGAGATGATATAAAGTTACTATTTCTAAAAAGGATATTTTAGTTAATTTTTAAAAGTATATATATATATAGTAATGTTCTGCAGTATTTTGTTCATTTATTTTATTTCCCCTATAGCTAACACAGTTCAAAACGAAAGGTATTCCAAGTGATCAAAAAGAAGAAAGGAAACCAGTAAATGGGGAAGAAACAACACAAATTTCAAAAGTAAGTGGCATTGACTGACCACATATTCACTATCATTTTTGAGCTGAGCTTTTAATGTAAACAGTATATAATTTTTATTTAAGCAATTTGTGTTTCTTAATTAACCACGTAGAACATCACTGAAATGCTCAACCCATCTAGCCATGACAAACTTCAACTACCTTACCATGTTTATCCCTCAGATCCTGGGTACATGTCTGTTTGCATTTCCTTCTTTCAGAAATAAGTTCCATAGCCGTATCACTCAAATAATTTTGTCTCCACTGTTCCATTTTACCCAAAAGTGTACAGATATTTTCAAGAAAAGCCTGCTTAAATTGATGCCATTTTTTCTTAACTTCAGCAGTAAGCAAACCTCGATAACTTAGAGATAGTCAAAATGACTGAGTAACATATCATATGCTTTGGTTATATCTGGATCTTTCAGAGCTTCAGTATTGAAGGTAATTCTCTTAACCTTAACACAACATTTCTTAAGCTTCAGTTGTAAGATGCTTTTGACCAGGTAATGGTTTATTAAACTTGATTTCAGTTTGCCTATAAGATCTGGTATTTTTAACCGAACTAGCCCATTTGCTGTTAATTAATATATAATCAATCATATTCCTATGCAACTCATCAGGTGAAACCTATGTGTATTTATAAATTTCCCGGTGTTTATAGTGCATGTTAGTTATTTCTAAACCATTAAGTTTGCTTACCTATAGGAGATGTTCCCCATTGCCATTAGGAACAGGGATGGCTCAGTCAGTAGCATGCCAAGATTTTAATCTGCAGTTCCCATGGTCAAGTCCTACTTGGGCCAACATTGAGATTTATCTTTGTAATTGCCCTCGATCAGTAGAGGACACTGATGGGCTTGGAAAGGCTGCCATCCATCGGATGGGACATTAAGCTGAGGCCCTGTGTGCAGGAGAGCCATAACCTGTGCAAGTTAAAAAATATGCTGGATGGCCTTGATGGGAGGCTACCATCTATCTCCCAACAGTTGGTTCCTCCCCCCAACCTTCTTTGAGCCCTCAGGGTCATTGTGACCTGCCCATTGTGTGCCAAAAAGTATCACTCACAGGTAAAAACAACCCAACTCCATTGCTATTGGAACTACCAGTGCCAGAGGGACCAATACCCCTGCCCAAAGGTCAGAGTCAGTACCAGCTTTAACATTGAAGACACCTAAACAAGAGAAATATCTCTTTTTCTCGACAGAATTCAAAATATCGTGAAGTTGTCAAACCTATGTTTCTTGTTCTCATCAGAGTCCTCAGTGGATGCATAATAACAGATAACATTCAAGTCTTTATTCTTAGTTTTAAATTTAATTGTAAGAAAGATGTCCCGTGGCTGAGTGGTTAGCGCACTTGGCTACTGATCTAAGGGACCTGGGTTCGAACTCCGGGTAAGGCATGGTTTTTCTGCTGAGGTCCTGCCATCCTTTCAGACCTTCTACTATGGCATATAAACGACAGGTTCCTGTCAGACCTCTGAAGCAAGCAGCTGCTTGAGAGGGTATTTATATTTTATTATTGTAAGAAATATTTCATTAATGCAGTCTTATCTTAGAAATGCACCACTGGCATGTCTGCTGAGAAGCACACCTACACATTGGAGATGCTTTCCATCCTCCCTCCTTGAAAAGAGAAGTTTAAAATTATTTTAAGTATCTGAGATTTACCTGTCCATCTGATCTCTTGCAAATTCAGAAAATCTAGTCAGTGTTCACATTGTTGGGGAAAAATAGATCAGTCTTTCTGACTTCGAATGTGGTATTATTGTGGGGGCATGATGTTCAGGAGCCAGTATCTCAACAGCTGCCATGGTGAACTCCCCCATTCTGTGGTAACACAAGTCTACTATGGCTGGCTCAACAGCAGTCGAACAACCAGCCAAAGGTCACAGATGAAACAGCCACAGATAGTCGATGGCCATGGTGAGTTATGTGTGTCCCCATCTCATAACACAGGAGCAATGCAGCACAGTGGTCCCTCTAACCATCCAGTACAACATTGCCAATATCCAAATGGACAAAGCTGGACATTACTTTGTGTGGCCTGTGACAATCCATGGCCGTCATAGATACCAATGCTCACTGCAAGACACAAAAAACTGTGCCTTTCCTGGTCAGTTGAATCCCATTTCAAACTTCATCAAGCTGATGGGTGTATTCACATTTGGAGAAAGTAACATGAGGCCATGGCACAGGATACAACCATTGGTGTTCAGCAGGCTGAAGGCAGTGGTGTTATGGAGACTGTTTTTATAGCATGCCTGGGTCCACTGATCACAATGAATCCAACAGCTCAGTGAGGCCACCTACCATTCTATGTTGTTGACCAAGTACACGCCTTCATGATGTATTCAGACAACTCCAGCATATATAAACAAGATAACATGCTACATCATGTGACCCAGCAGGTTGCAAACTGGTTTCAGAAACATGACAATGAATTCTCTGTCATTCCAGGGCTGTCCAACTCACTGATTTTAACACAACTGAACATTTTTGAGACCTACTGGAAAAGGCAAGTTGATGCTGTACCCTCTACTTGGTAATGTGCAGGGGTTACAGGACATATTCTGTAACTTATGGATAGTACTACTACAGGCACTCTGCAATATCTTGTGGAGTCCATACCTCAACATATAGAGGCCGTATTATGGGCAAAAGCTGACCCATGAGGTATTAGGCAGGTGTTGCTAATGGAAAGCCAACTCATGGTAAATGCATGTATTAAACAGTTCATCTTACACTCATATTTTTAATGTTCTAATATACTTAAATATTGCATTCTTTCAGGTTTCAAATGGATCTGCAGAAGCAGCAGCAGAGGCAGCTAGGGTGGTGGAACTCCAAGAATCAGTGGAAAAAATTACTTCAGAGCTTAACACCTCTCGTAGTAAAATTGCAGAGCTCAGTGCCAAAATTAGAGAGCAGGAAGATGGTATTGCAGCTGCCCAAAAAGAAATATCTCGTCTTCAAGAAGAAAATTCTAGGCTAGCAAGAGATTTAAAAGAGGTGATGGTCAATGTGATATGAAATTATGTGAATGAAATAAAAATAATTTTTGAAATTTTAATAAACCATAAGATGCTGTAACTTTTTTTTTTCCAAAAAAAAACTCTGCACATTTTTTCTTTGTTTGATATCCTTGAATACCTTATTGCATTACACCAAATGTATTTTAATCCCAGAAACAGTTATTTACTAGCACATTTTTGCACAAGTACCATATAGTCAATTATTACCAACTAAAAATGTTGTAAGCCTGTCTTTGATACAGCAATGAATACTCTATTAACAATGTTCCCTAAATAAGTTAAATTTTTATGAAAATTTAATGCTGTTGATCAGTTGGCTGAAGCTGATTAGCAAATTTATGTTTATACAGTCGTAATAAATCCTCGGACTACTTCTGAGCATATCCAGTGACTCTTTTTTTTTTTAGTAAATGTTGAGACTGTTTCTGCCATTAATTTTCACACTCAGTCCATTATGCATGAATTAAGCACATTAAAATTCTGTTGTGTCATAGTGTTAGTCTAAATGTCATAGAGGAACCTAACTGTTTTGATTATAAAACTGTGCAGATAGAAATCAGCAAAACTGACATATCTCAACATGACCTTGTATGAGAAACCTGGATAAGCTAAGTGTATCTTCTCTGTTTCTCTTTGCTGTAGTAGCATTTGAAAAAAAAGTAAAAGGTTGAAAAAAATCGGTAATAGCAGTTACTAAACAGTTGGGTGGTGGAAAATCTTGGAACTGTTGGTATGTGCTGCTGCTATATAGAAGGCGGGGAAACTGATTAAATCTAGCAAGGAAAAGAAAAATAATGTACAACATTGAACACATATTTTGCATGGAAGTAACTACCACAATTTGAGCCTCTACCATTTTCACCAATCCATCCACCTTGCTGAAATTAATGTGCTTTATTACATAGGTTTGTATTCCATCATCCATATGTATTCATAACTTTATTTTTTGTGCAGGAAGCAGAGTATAACAGGAAACTTGCAACATTGGCAGCATAAACCTTTTTCCCATATAGTGGGCATTTCCATATTCAATGGAAGATACTAGATGTGACCAAAAGTACTCTGAATATTTATTAAAGGTGTGAATTTTTAATTTCTCAAGTGGCTTCACCAAAGTGAATGCTACCTTTTGAATATTTTATTTGTTTGATTTCAAAAGCCACAGTTAAATGTGCTACTTTTCTGAAAGACACTAAATGTGGTCAATAGTACTCTGAATATTTATTATAGGCCTGAACTTTTGATTTCACAAGTAGCATCAGCAAAGTGAGTACTGGCTTTCAAGTACTTTTTGTTAGATTTTATTTTAAATGTTACAATAAATAAGAATATAAATGATAAGATTTCATGGAAATGAATAAGGCATTATAATATGAATAAATTTCATCTGAGGCATTTAACTTGTAATCAACTGGTAGAAATCCCTCAGTATAGCTTGTCATAGAGTATTGAAGTAAATGAGATCTCAGAATGAAACACAAATATCCTTTGTTCAGTATTTGATTCTGGGTTCCTTTGCTCTTATTTGTTGCCTTTCTGTTGGCCTGCAGAAGATATCTTACACATCTTTCACCTTGTACACCCACCTTGTGTTTACCACCACAATTCTTCACACACAGCATTGGTTTTTCCTTCAGCATTCTATTCCTGTTACATCTTTGTAATACTGCTCTGGAATAACACCAACAAGACATTTATTCATTCATTCATATTTACATTAGCAATACAAATTCATCTTTAACCCACAAGAGTTATTACAACTCACCAGTGGAGTTCAAATACAGTATTTTTGCTCATTTCACAAAATTACAAAAAATTAGATACTAAAAATCATTTAAATAAAAATATTAAAACCCAATTTCTAAATTAGAATTATTGAAGCTAGAGTAGCAAATTTGCTCAAAGCCATTTTTCTAGCTTTGTTTTTGAATTTTGTATCATGTACTATCTCACTCAGGTGATTTGGTAAGCAATTGTATTTTGTTAAAGCTGAATAGCCAAAAAATAAAAAAAAAAACTATTTGGTTTGGGTAATATGAACTTTTTAGACAACACTTCTCTTGTATTATATGTATTTGTCACCCTCTGAAATGTAGAAGAATATTTATGACTAAATATTAAGGATTTCAAGGTAAAAATCTGTTCAAGATTTAAAAATTGAAAATCATAAAAACTTTGCATGGAAGAATCAAATTTTCCTTTAAATGTTGTAACCTTAACTATATATTTATGTATATATTTCATATGTTTAAGTGAATTTTCAAATGTTCCTCCCCAAATAAAAAGAGCATACTGTATTCTTGAATAAACAAAAGTATAATAAACCTTTTTTAGAGTCTCTAGATCTAACAAATCTGTTAGTATATAAAACTGAGGCAGAATTCTATTAATTTTTGAAACTAATTTTGAATATGGTCATTCCAATTTAAATATAATAATAAATAATAAATACCCCCTCAAGCAGCTGCTTGCCACAGAGGTCTGACAGGAGCCTGTCAGTTTAACTGTTTATCAAAAATAGCACATAGATATTTTATGCTATTAGAAGACATTATTTTTTGACAACCATAGTAAGATTGCAAGCTTGTATCGTTTAATGACAATAAATATTTAAGATTGTGATATAAAATTCACCTAGATTAATATCATTCCCTTGTTGTATATCGAAATGCATATAATTTGTCTTTCATAGAGAGTTTATTTTTGTCAAACCACTTCCTCAAATCAGCTAAAACCATATTAATATTTGGCTGCAATTAAGTATTGGTATCAGCAGCAATATGCTAAAGCCATGTCATCAGCAAAGGAAATAATGCTACCCCTAAATTTTACCTCTAAAAGATCATTTATATATATAACAAAAGTAACTGTGGTCCCAAAATGAAACCTTGAGGTACTGCAAAATTTATTATTTTAGAAATGCTCAGAACAGTTTTAATTTTAACTTTTTGCATTCTCATTGTTAAATACGATTTGAACCAGTCTAATGGAGTATCCCTAATTCCATAATTTTCAAGTTTTTTTAATTAAAATACAGATGGATAGTGAATCAAAAGCTTTAGAAATATCAACAAATAAAACAGCTATTTTTTTTGTTTTCGTTAAGTCTGTTATAAATTTTACCTGTGAGCACTGCAATAGCTTCTTCGATACCCTTATTTTTGTGAAACCCAAATAGATTTTCAGAAATAATTATTCCCTATATATATATTTCATACAGCTATGCAAGAGAGTGACAAATCCTTGAAGCTACTCATAGCTTTTACATGCCTTTTCATACAAGGTATGCCTTACTAAGACTTAAACAACTGCTGACCACTGCCTCAGTTAGTGCTAACACAAAAAACAGTTTGCCCTGCTAGAACAGTAGTTAGCTCCGTAACCACTGTGCCTTATCACATAGTGGTTAGGGAGCTAGCTTATCTTAGTTAGTTTATCTCTGCAAGATTAGTTTTGATATTTTAAATTTTAATATGTTGTTACATTGGTTCCTTCAAGTTCATATAAACGAATATATGCTTTAGTTGATTTTACATATATACTTTCCAGTCTTTCTGAAGTTGATTCATGATCTTTGTAAATATTTTTTTCAGAATAATGCACAAAAAGAGGATCAGGAAGAAAGGATATCAACTCTAGAGAAACGTTATTTGAATGCCCAGAGAGAATCAACATCATTGCATGATTTGAATGAAAAATTAGAGCAAGAATTATCCAACAAAGAAGCTCAGTTGAAGCTGGTAAATAATGTTTTGAATGAAAGAAAAAATTTTATTTTGTTTTGCAAAATATGTTTAAGATTTTTATCTTTTAAAATCTGAAAATGCCATAAAATAACTTCTTTCTTTTCTTAAAAGAAGCTCAAAATGTAATCTGCAATGCTATTTAAAAAAGGATGATTTTACACAGCTGATTTATATAATTGCATGAATTAAAGTTACAAGTAATAATATTGTATGTAAATAGATTTTAAGAATTTTAGTTTGACATTAATTTGCAATATATTGACACCAAATGATTTGTCATAACTGTTCATTTTTAATACCAAATAAAAAGTAGAGTAAGTAAACTAAAAGCAGAGTAATAAAAAGTAAGAAAGAGAATATTCTGAAAAGTTATATTTCTATTAAGATTGCACTGCAAAATATATTCCCACAGAAAACCACATTTGAAAAGTATGGGAAAAAAATTTGATGCTACTGAAACATGATTTCATGGTACCAGATTATTTTTAGTGGTATAATACCAACATAAAGACTGGATAACATTAAAGATCTTGGTGTTAGCCACTGTTCTGTTATATATATGTATTACCAAAAAAAATTGATAACTCTGTTTTTCCTTTTTAATTGTAAAAAAACTGAATGTGTTTTCTCTTTTAAACAATTTATTTTACATTCTGTGTAAAAAAAATAGTCAATTTGTATCTGAATTATTATATAATTAATCTTATAAATTTGTTATTCAGTGGTTTTGGTGATTACTGTAAAAATTACTGAAATGGCCAAAACATTAAAAACAAATCATATTTTCCAGACCATAATTTACACACAGATTAATTTTATTACTGCTCAAGCAGCTGACAGAGGGTAAATTTTGGAGAAAATATTACATTAATTTAGAGCTGAAATTTGTCATTACTTTTGAAGCAAAAGGACAGTGTGCATGAAAAAAATAAGACGCAAAACTTTATTCATATTGAAAAAAATTGCGTTGTTGCTGTCACATTCATCATTGCTGATATTATGGTTTCAATTATTGCATATTATTTTACATCTGGAACAGTCAACAAGATATATACTCTGTAATGCTCCTAAGATTATTAATTTTTCAAGTTGGACCTTTTGTCTGATCCAAATTTATTCAAAATTTCGGATAGCTTGTCGGGCACCAGGCATTATTAACATGCCAAATAAAGTTTTATATATCGTATTTCATATAGTTTTGTATATCTAGCATTACTTATCGAGCAAGAATTCCAAAAGAATTGTCAAGTTTAATTAAAGTTTAAATCTAATCAAAAAACAATTGATACTGCTCAAGAGAAAAATAGCAAAAGTCAAAAATTTTTAAAACAAACTAAGTTTATTTCCAAAAATTTCAAAGACTCACCAATTCAGTTGATGAATACAAAAGGTTGGAGTACTAACAACTCCCATCTACCTAAATCTCTACTAACAACTCCTTCTATCTACACAACACATTCTTTACTGACTTCTTCTCCTCCTACTAACTGATACTGATTCAATATACTTCACATACTACTTCAGCATACTTCAGCTCCTACTAACAATACTACTGAGTATACATACTAATTCAACATACTCCAATTCTGACTCTGTGACCTAACATCACTTAGTTACATGCCGCATACAATTCGGCACGTGTCTGTTGCATGCTGTGTACAATCCGGCACGTGTCTGTTGCATGCTGGGAAAAACATTTGCATAATCTGATGATCACACTAGCTATGAGGCAATCCACATGTGCGCCATTAGCGGTTGGCAATCAAAAAGTTGAAGTTGCACATGTGCAATTCCTTAGGCTTTGGAAAAATAATTGTGATCAGTCAAAATTGAAATAATAATCCCAAAATGATAAATATAACGTAAATAAAGTAAAACTGGTTAAGGAAAAGTAAAAGTGAATGGGTGGACCATCACAACCACTTGACACACTTGGCAAACGATCATGCCCCTTTCAAATTTTGTTATTTGCCTATTATTTGTGTCACCTCTAAATTCACATGTCATAAACTTTTCCATAAACTGAATGCTGTCACTGTTGCCATAGACCAATTTTTGTTCTGCTTTTGCCCATATTCTTCAGCATAAAGTAGGGTGGTTACAATTCAATGGCTATTGTGTGTATCTAAACTAAGTGATCACTTTATTAGGAACATTAAACTTAAATGTCCCTACCTTCAGATAAAACATTGTGCAGTCTTCACTGCCATCAAGGGCACTTTTTATCCCAAATTTCATGAAAGACTAACAATCATCTTGTGTTTCATTAACAGCCATAAACTTTTCATTCATCTGTGAAATGGTTCACTAATTCATTCTGCTGGTGTCCAGTTGTAATTCCATTTGGTCCACTTCTCAAGCATGTATCCTTTAAGGGGTTTGTTAACTGAGATATTAGATAGCTGCAATTTGCTAGTATGGAGGGCATTCAAAAAGTTCTTGACATGTGTCTGTAGATTTGCAGTCATTCCTCCAAAGTTAACAAGCTATGACTTGTTTGAAAGCTTGTGTCATTATGTGTTAAAAACAAAGGCTATATCATCATTTCCCTCTTCACTAGTGGCACATAAAGTTTGTTCTGTGAAATCTGTGCATAGTTGCTATAAAGCCTACTAAAAATGGAAAGATTTTACATTTTCACAAGGATACAGCTTAGGAATGACACAAAAAATATTCATGCCGATTTTTCACAAGTATATGGAGATCACGACTGTCCATATGACATTCATATTTTAAAGGATATGGGATGGATGTGCAATTCAGAGGAGGATGGCAGAACTTTGAAGATTTCCCTTGTGCAGGAAGACCAAAGGAGGTCATCACTGCTGTTTGTGAACTTGAAGGAAAACCCACACATCACCATTCATGGTAGTAAGTTTAGATGTCAGTGTATTAATTGGCAGTATGGAAATAATTATTCAGCAATATTTAAAGTTCTGAAAGATTTGTACCAAATGGGTACCCCACAAACTGACAGAACAGCAAAATAGGGCTAGAGTCGACTTGTGCAAGGAGATGCTGGCAATGTTTTAAACCTAGTGTCCCCAAACAGTTAACAGACATTGTCACAGGTGATGAGACATGGTTTTATTACTGTTAAATTATTACTGTTAAAATAAAATCAGAATATATGTTTCTATATGGTTTACACAGAGTTCCATACTTTAAATTTAAACACTATTATCTCTGTAATGTGAAACCTTGACTTGCAAACATACAGGGTGATTCAAAACTCTTGGGCCAAACTTTAAGGGGTAATAGAACACACCTAAACAAAAACTTTTCATCATACAATGCATGGTCGGAACTCAAGCACTGAAGCACTAGGGGTTAGCAGTTACTGTGTCAAGAAATGAATAAACACAAGAATGACAGAAGAGGTTTGAAACAATTGCAGAAATTACAGAACAGAAAGTATAGAATTTTATTGAACAAATTACAGAAACCGCTCAAAAGAACGACTGCCAACATTAATGCAGGCTTTACACCTTCGGCGTACATGGTCGAAAATACCAGGCATTTCTCGTACAGTAGCAGCGACAATAGAAATCCTGGCAACGAGGTCCTCATTGGAATCGATGGGACTATTGTAGATGAGGGTTTTCATAAGGCCCCATAGGAAAAAATCCAGACATGAGAGATCGGGCGACCGTGGCAGCCAAGCGATGGGACCACCCCAACCAATCCATCATCCTGAAAATGTCGCATCCAAGGTGTTCCACACACATCTACGCTGAAATGGGGTGGCGCTCCATCATGTTGGAACCACATACGTGTTTGAATGTTTGCTGGAACAGGGTTCAGTAATTCTGGCAAGACTTCTTGTAAAAATATGAGGTATGTTCTCCCTTTCAGTCGGGCTGGCAGAAGGTATGGGCCAATCAAATGGTCATGGAGGATTCCAGCCCAAACATATATGGAGAAATGCCGATGGTACGAATGTGGACGTATGGCGTGCAGATTACTGGTGGCCCACACATGGGAATTGTGGATATTAAAAATGCCCTCATGTGTAAAGGTGCATTCATCAGTGAATAAGACGTGCATCAAAGTCTGGTTGCGCTGCAGTCTGCTGCAGGAACCACTGTGAAAAAATCCACGCGAGGCCAGTAATCTGCAGGTGACAAGGCGTGCACCCTCTGTGCATGCTAGGGGTGTAATCGTTCATCTCATAGAACTCGCCACACCGTCGATTGGGGCACACTTACGGCAGGGGAAATTGCTCACGTGCTACATTCGAGACGATCTCCAACCCTACGTAGAATTTCCTCTGTAACAAATGGCATTCTCACACTCCTTGCATGCCCTGTATCCTGCAAGCCGCTGACAAAGGAGCCCATTTCGCACAGATACCAGTGCAATTGCTGAAAGGTTTTACGATCAGGCATGCGTCTGGTTGGAAAGCGCTCCCGGTACAGTCTTTGGGCTTCCCTCACATTCCTGTCCACAGCTCCGTACGTGAAATGCATGTTCGCCTTCTCCTGATTCGTGAAACAATCCATCCGTTCTGCAATCCACAGTAGAAATGACGAGTGTGAAAACCAGCGCTTATAGGTGTTCATGGAAAGCGCCCTCTAGCGCTTCACTGCTTGAGTTCCGACCATGTATTGTGTGATGAAAAGTGCTTGTTTAGGTGTGTTCTATCACCTGTTAAAGTTTGGCCCAAGAGTTTTGAATCGCCCTGTATATCATGTAGTATCCTTCATATACTATACCTTTTACATGTGCTTAGACAGCCAGATGCCAAGACACCATGCCAGGGTTTTTCTCACTGACTATTGGTGCACCAAGAATTGCTTTCCTTTTGTCGCTACCAGCATATAACTCCAAGTAGCCCTTTTAAGTTGTAATGGTATTGTTGATGGCCACTCCTTTCCTTATGTTACAAGTCAGAACACATACACACACATTCATCTGGACACATCTACCTGTAGTAATGCTGGTAGCGACAAAGGAAAGCAATTCCTGGCACACTGATTGAGTCATTTCAACAAAACTAGCCTTGGCATGGTGTCTCAGCAAGACTAATATTAACATGGTGTCTTGGCATCTGGCTGTTTAAGCACATGCAGAAAGTATAGTATATGTAAGGTACCCGTGGCTGAGTGGTTAGCGCACTTGGCTACTGATCTACGGGACCTGGGTTCGAGCCCCGGATAAGGCATTGCTGTTTGTGTCGTTTTTCTGCTGAGGTCCTGCCATCCTCTCAGACCTTCTACTGTGGCATATAAACTGACAGGCTCCTGTCAGACCTCTATGGCAAGCAGCTGCTTGAGGGGGTATTTATTTATTTATTTTTACTAGATGATATAAGTTTGCAAGTTTTAAGATCTCACATTATGAAGGCAATAGTGTTTAAATTTATTTAAAATTAGAATATATGTGTTTGGAGGACTAAATTATACAATTTGGTTGTACCTCTATAGCCAGTCTCTGCACAAGGATTATGTATATTTTACCACTTTTGAATGAAAACATTATTGTTAACAAATAAATGTTTATTCTGAAAATTTGCAGCAAATAGTTATATTTTATGTAAGTAAAGAACATAATGTAATTTTACTGTGCACTAACAAAAATGTCTTTTTAAAGAGTGTATGAAGTGATTTTGAGTTATTTATATCTATTGAGGTCATATTAATTGGAAATTAGTGTATCAAATTTAAGTAGAAATTTCTCATGCATAATATATTTACTAGATGTATTTCAGTGTTAATATTTGACCACATAATGTTGTACATTTTCTAGTGTATTAAAAGTGCATTCATCTAATAATATATGACATATTTAACTTTTTAGAGTGAAGAAAAGTGTAGAGCTTTGCAAGAAAGATTAGAATTAACAGAACAGAAATTAGCCCAATTCTCTCGTAAGGCAGAAGCTGCAGCTGGAGAAGCCTTAGCTCAGGTGAAGTAAATTTCATGCTTTGCTATGAACTTTGTTGACCAACTTCTTGTTGTTGTAGCACTACAGCAAACTATAAATGCTTGGCTGAGCTTAATTATCAAAGATTATTTATTTTCTAAATGAAGTGTAATTTACTCTTACTAAGCACAGTATATGATTCTGTTACCTTTTATTATGAAACAGTTTGCATTATGTCTTCTATTAATGAGTAAAATGCATCTGCAGTTCTTAAATTATCAAAGATTATTTATTTTCTAAATGAAGTGTAATTTACTTTTACTAAGCACAGTATATGATTCTGTTACCTTTTATTATGAAACAGTTTGCATTATGTCTTCTATTAATGAGTAAAATGCATCTGCAGTTCTTAATGTCACCACTTTTAAGCTCAAAGCTTGTGTACAACATTGTTCTATCAATGATTGCCTTGGGTCCTTAGCTTAAAATCGACTACATTCAGTGGAGCTTCACATGTAATTTAATCCTTTTTGGAGGCTATAATCAAAAATGTTACTGGCATTTAACACATGAAAGCACATAGAATCATGTATCATTCTTAGTGCATGCAAATTATTTCTCACTTTGTATATAATACTAAACTATACATAAATCACATTAGAAAGCAAATAAATTGTAAATTGCTGAGAACATTAGTTGGCTTATGAATCTGGTATTTCTGCCACTATTTTCATATTTAATAGATGGCAGATAAACCACATTCCCTTGTAATTAATTCCAAGGGTGCATTAACCTTTAAAGTATCAGGTTTCTGAAACTGGTCTCACTCTGGTGGCCAATTTTGAAGTGTTTTCAAAAAATAGAATTCATAACTTTAGAACATCATCCTGAAGTAAGCAATGAATGGAAATACTCATGTTACATATCAAAAGAAAAAGCATTTAATTGTGATTAATAATAAAATGGCAAAAATTAAAAAAAAATAATAGTTAAAGTTTTTGAACATTTTTAAAGCATTGTACAATTTTACCATATTTTTTTTCTAATTTTACTTCAGTAAAAATTTAAAAAAAGTATTTTTTCCAAATTGTTTTGTTATTCTAATACAGGTAAGTTCATAATATTTCTATTAATGCTTAGATCTTTCATTTATTTAGTTTTTTCTAAAAATTTTTGTCGTTTATGCAAATAACACATGATGCATGTGCTTAGATTTTTGGCAATTGCAAATATTCTAAGCCTAGGAAAGGAGGATTATTCTAAGCCTAAGGAAAGTGGGCAACACAACATGCTCCTCAGGCAATGCACCAATTCCCTTGGCCAGCACGCTCTCTGGACTTGTCTCCAATCGAGCATGTCTGGGACTGGATCGGACAAAGGTTCTTCTGCCGATCATGGCAGGCAATGACCATCGCTGAATTATATGTCCAAGTTGAAAGCGCATGGAATGGTATCCTCCAGCGGGATATCCAGCATTTGTAACAACCGATTACATACTAGATTGGAAGCTTGTATTGCTGCTGAAGGAAGTTCAACACTTTATTAAAATGTGCCTTCTGTAAAATGTAATACTCATTAAAAGGTAAAATAAACATTGAATTTCTTCACATGTCCTTTCTGATCACTTTCCTTTCTCAACAGGTCGTTTAATTAAAAAAATCTCATATATTATGCTTCAGTTGTTAATGGTGTTCTTTTTTCAGTTTCCGCCAGTGTATACTAAAAAAAAAAGGAAGAACTGTGAAAAAATCTGAATAAAAATATTTCAAAGCATTAAAAGTTTGAAGCACTGAAATTGAGAATGAATCAATTTAGTATGAAGCTTCATAACTGCTATGGAAAAGTTGTTGTTTTTTAAATTGTGCCAAACACTTTGGTTAAAATTGCAATTTCCTAATGTTAATTAGTGCATTTGGTTAAAACATCATTGAAGTTATCGCTAAGATAAGTTCTACCATTTAGAAATTGTGCTTTTAGGTTAATTGCATAATTCTATGATTCTTTTATGGCAGGGGTGGCTCAATCGGTAGCTGTAGTCCCCAGGTTTGAGTAACAGCTGGGCCAGCATTGAGATTTTTCTCTGCAAAACTCCTCTCCCTGCCCTTGGTCCGTAGGGGACACCATCAGGCTTGGAAAGTCCATCAGACGGGACATAAAGCTGTGGCCTTGTGTGAGGGAGAGCCATATATGTGCACATTAAAGAACATGCTGGATGGCCTTGACAGGAGACTACCATCTGTCTAGTGTGTCTCCTGCCCTTTAACCTTCTCTGAGCTCTCCTGGTCTTTGTGGTGTGGCCATTTAGCCTATTGTGTGCAAAAAAAAGTGCTGCTCAGAGGTAAAACAGCACAACCCAACCTGTAATTCTTCGAATATTGGCATTAGCCCTTCCAGTGTCCAGCCTGAAAAACTGGTTTCCATCCAGAGCCAAACTATTTTCTCCCAATGCTCAGCCAAAAAGAAATTTAGCTTTAAAACTTTTTTGCCAAATAACTAATGAAAGGAATTATGGTGTGTTGTATGCCAAATTAATCAGCATTTAATTTTGGATTTTCTGAAAATAAAATATTTAACAAATAAGATGATGTTTTATTTTAATAGGAGTTTTTTTAGAGTCATGTAGAAAAAAATGCATCTGGCAACACAAATAAAAATTTATTTAAAAAACTAATAAGACAGAAATGATTATAATGCACATGAATAGAAAAGATAGTTATTTCTGAATAACAAAAAAAAATTATTTTTTTGGTTTCAAGTAAATATTTCTCTCATTTTTTTTTTCTCGGTACCACACTATGAGAAATATTCCAGGCTTTTAGCCAATGTGCTGAGTCAGAAAAACAAGTCAACTTTAGAATTTTTTTTTAAATAACCAATCAATGGAAATAAGTCATGTTATATACAAATTAAATAGAATTTAATTACAAATTTTATGAAATTAAATAATGTTACAAGCATATTGATTTTAATAAGCCTTTTTCAATGTGATATGGTGAAAAAAAGATCGCACTATACAATTAAGGCTTCATTTTGGAAAACCTGATGAATAAAAATGGTTAAATTATATATTTATCAAAAGGAAATTTCTTCCCAAATAATATAATATTCAACCTGAAATACGATTTTTATTTCTTTTAATGATTCTCTTCAGTATCTTATATTTTAAACATGGCCAGTGTTACACAAAGTGACTTGGACTTCTCACATTCACGGAATTTTTTGAACTGGTTATGGAATAGAAAAAAACTTCTTTGGTTCTTTTTTTTTGCTAAACATTTTGAAATTTCAATTTGGGTGTTGAAGTTTGGCAATCTTGACTAAGTGCAGAAGGGCACAGCCAAGGTACTGAGAGGTGGGGGGGGGGGGGTGCCTTTAAAATCATTCAATACATCTGGGGGTTGTGTGTATGGCGGGCTGATGCAATACAATGTAATATGTTGCAATCTGGAGATTGAAATACAGCGTTGCAGAATGGTTACCTATGTACTCAATGTGGACTGAGTCATTTATACATGACCATCTCTGTCTCTCCTAAACAAGAGCCAATTAACAAATTTTATTGTCATTTTTGTGTTCAGCACCTCGAAATTAGTAAAGATTTGCTATTTTCATTTCAAAGCTTTTTTGTGTGTTGCCCAGTGTTATTAATGCTTGCTTCTTGAATGCAAATGTTAATTGCAATAAAATAGCATTTACTCTTTTTCATTTAAGTATCTATGGTTACTAGTCAATTCTATACTATATATTTCTTCCATGAGATAATCTATATCAGGAATTGTGATTGCTGTACAAGTGGACCTTCAGTCATGGTTGCCAACTATCTGTAATAATTGCCAAAAATTTTGTGTCTGTAAAACATTTCAGATGCTTATAAAAATGCTAAGAATTTTATATGAACGTTCCTTTTTTCATCACAAGAATTAAATACACATTCTTTTTTTGCAATCAGACACAAAATAGACTTTATTTTTTCTTTTAGAGCTTCAATTTGTGAAGCTTAGTAGTGAAGTAGATTATGAAAAACTGGTTTTTAAAATTATAATTATCTATATTTTCTTTTAATCTCTATTAATGTTATGACTCACCTCAGCTTAAGTTCTCACTTCTATATATAAATATTTAATTAGATTTCCAAGCAATTTTACCTTCTTTTAATTTGTCACTGCTGGCACCCAACAAATTATTTCAAAATAGATAAAATTAGTCTCCTTTCGTTACACAATTGTTTCTACAAAATTCTTCGATATTTCAAACACGGAATTAGAATCATGACTCAATACAACTAAGAAACATGACTAAAATGAGATATGTTAAGTATTTTAAATGCTAAAAAAAGGTATAATTTTAGATAATAGACTTCTTTTCGATTTCTGTATAAACTCAATGGATATAGAGATTAAGGATTAGTATATGCCAAACAATAGTGTTACGATGATTATGATGACCGCTTGGAGAGAAAAATCTGAAAATTAACTAGCATGCAAAATTAAAAATTGTTTTTACCAAGTTTTGTAAAGTAACAATAAAGAAAAACAAATGTTTTTCAGTTCTGTCTTATACAGCCATTTTGTTTTGAAGTAAAATTATGTTTGTCAGAATCTTTGGCTGTCCATAAATATTTCTTGTCCATAAAAAGCTTCCTTTAAAGTTGACAACTCTGCCTTTAGTGGTAATACATGATTGCTGAAGTTTTCAGTTTTAACTGTTTTCAATCTTAAAAGTTCAGTGTAAAGCAATGCGTTCAAATATTTTATAAAAGCAAAGTAATTTTAAATAAATTACATATACTTTTTCAGAATCAACAATATAACAGAAGAAAAAAAATGAAGTAATAAAAATAAGTTCATTGATACATTTTACTATTAGTAAATAATTTCTTATTTCTTGTAAAAGTAGGGTTGTTGTTTTTTTCAAGTGGTACATGGATATATGTCGTATCCCCCCCCCCTTTTTTTTCATCAATATAAAAATGAAGTTTATTATTTTCTTATATTTAGGCATTTGTTAGTTACAGATTTTTAATACATATGTGATATTTTTCTTTACCTCATTTTCGACTGGACTACAAATCCAGTGTTGACATCAAAAGCAAAGAGTGAAATCAAGATTTTGAATATCTGAAGGCTTGACTCAGATTTGGAGTCTGTTATAAAACTTGTCTAAAGATGATTTTGTTAACTTTTTTATAATATTAATTTGCACCTTTGTTCTAACCTTCTGTTAAGTAAAATTATATTAAAATATATGTTTTTCATTTTTTCATGGCCTTCACCAATTTCTCAACCCCTCCCCAACTCTCACAACAAAATTATTGGAAGACCACAATATCCCCACCTTTTAACCTGAAAAAGAAGCACTGTGTAAATGTAAAAATTTATTTTAATTGGAAATTCAAAATATTTTAATACTGTAAATATTGTTAGTAATTAAATTATATTTCAGGTTCAAGATAGACATGGTAGTGTGGAAGACAGAATACAAAGGTTAGAAACGCAGCTTGAAGAAAAGGGTACAGAATTAGTTCGGGTAGGTGTTTCATGTTATATGTCTTTAAAAATTAAAATATATTGTATTTAAAACTGACTAAGAAAGTCTAGATAAAACATAATTGTAAAATTTTTTCCTTCTATTGACATACCATATAGTTTTTTTTACTCTGTAAAAATTCGGATTGCATAGTAAAAGTTTCATGCAAATTCTTGGGGGGGGGGGGGATAAGGAAAACTCTTAATGTTAAATCAATGGAAAGCCAAATTCACATCTTTGTAAATTCTAAGTTTTTTAAGAAAAGATGTGCATGAAGATAAATTGAAGGCTCTCTACATCTTGATTTTCAAAATATGAAATGGTTAAGAGATAAGGAAGCTAAAATGTTTAAATAGCAGTATTGACATTCATAAGATTTTTGTCTCAAAACTGATTAAAACATAAATAATAAATGATGTATAAAACAGTTTACATAGTTAGATATAAGGTTGGGTTTTTTTTTGCTGGTTTGCCAAAACATTTATTCAACCATAACTTTCGAATGCAATGGAGAAACTTTATGATTTATGTGTCAAATGATAGTTTGTGATATAAGGAGTGTCATAGACTATAAAAAAATTACCCCCATGCTTTCTTTCCCCCTGAAAAGGGGAAATATGAAAACTATTGTTCCTCTATATTTCTAGAATGTAAGTGCCAAAAGTAACAAGCTATGCATCAGATGAAAACTTGTGACTCGGAGAGTGTCAGAAGCCCATGCATTCTTCCCCCCTATTCATCCTAAAAAGGGGAAATATGAAAATTATTGTTCCTCTATATTTCTAGAATGTAAGTGCCAAAAGTAACTAGCTATGCATCAGACGAAAACTTGTGACTCGGAGAGTCAGAAGCCCATGCATTCTTCCCCCCTAATAAAGGGGAAATGTGAAAATGATTGTTCCCTACATTTTCAGAATGAGAGTATGGAAAGTAACAAGCTATGCATCAAATGAAAGCTTCTGAGACAAGGAATGTCATGGGTTATAAAAATTGACCCTCAATGCTTTACCTCCCACCTCCCTAAAAAAGGAAAAATGTGAAAACGATTGTTCCATTATATCTCCAGAATGTGAGTACCGAAAGTAACATGTTCTGTATCAAAATGAAAAGTTGTGACATGGGGAGCGTTGTAGGTAATAAAAATATACCCCTATTGCTTTTTTTTTCTCCCCTAAAAAAGACCAGCATTGAGATTTATCTCCACAGAACTCCCCACCCTGCCCATGGTCAGTAGAGGACACCAATGGGCTTGGAAAGGCTGCCATCTATCAGATGGAACATTAAGCTGTGGTCCTATGTGCGAGAGAGACATACCCTGTGCATATTAAAGAACACATTGATGGCCTTGACAGAAAGCTACCATCTGTCTCCCAACAGCTGTTCCAGTGGGTCCCCTCCCCAAATCTTCTCTGAGCCTTCGGGGTCCTTGTGACCTGGCCATTTAGACAATTTGTGTGCAAAAAAGTGCCACTCAGAGGTAAAACAACCCAACCCTAAAAAAGAGGAAACGTGAAAGCTGTTTTTCTACTATATCTTCCGAACACGAGGGTCTACAATTATTAGCTAGATGTCAAATGAAAGCTAATTTAATGACTGTCATAACCTATTTCAAATTTTGTCCTCACCATTCTCCTTCTCCCCCTAATAAAGTGGGGGATTTTTACGGGGGTCAACCTTAATGAGCTATATCTCAAATTTAAGCTTGTGACATCTCCAATGTCTTGGTCTCCCTCAACATGACTCAAAAAAGGGGGGGAAGGAAAAATGTGGTCAAGTTTATGAGTCGCATATGAAATAAAAGTTTTTGAAGGTAGGTGTTTTTAGTGACAATGAAAAAAATATAAATTAATTAAAAATTAAAAAAAATTCCTATCTTACTGTATGCACCCTAAAAAGTAGAAAATAAACCAAAAGCATATCAATGGTGCATTCAATCACTGAATTCATCTTCACTTCAAAGGGAATATAGGGCACTGATTTGCCTACTCAAAAAGATTGCTGGCACCCTATCTTCCTTTGAAGTGAATATGAACTCAGTGACTGTTGCACCATCGATATGCTTTTGGTTTATTTTTCTACTTTTTAGGGTGCATATAGGAAGATAGGTATTTATTTATATTTTTGAAGAAAATTTTGTTGTTGGACTAACATCATTCCTTAATGTCCTAGCTTCCATAACACATATATTGAATGGATCAATCATTGCTTTGAATTTAGCTTTTCACTAACACCTTGCAAAAAATACAGAGGCCTCTCAAATCATAGAGAATTCCCATGTTATGCAATGTAAAGCCACATTAAAAATTCGGTATCTTTAAGAATAAATGTTTTATGGGAATGCGACTGAAGGGTAAATTAATGTAAAATAGCAGATTGGCATAACGGGAAAGAAAACTGGCTGGGCACTTCCGCTCTAATGATGCACAGAACCAGCCAGGCTTAGAACCTCAAGTCCTACCCTGCCGTATCAAGATGCAGGCCATTATTATTTTCTGTGAGATATTATCTTCCTTAAAGGAAAGGGATGTCATAAAGTTTGGCCTAGTGATTTGAACTTCTGTGGCCACTTTTTTTCTCTTTTTCACCCCTGCTAAGGAGTGATCAGCTTCATAGGGTCTCAATGCTAATCATCTAAACAAATCCAAAATCTTCTGGTTTTGATTTTAGATTATGGACTTGTGCACTGGTGAGTTTCTACTGCTGTGTTTTCTGCTTGTTTGTGCATTGCCAGCTCCCAACTGAGCAGATACACAGGATATTTTTTTATCAGCTAGCAGGTATTTCTCATCAGATGCCATTGCTGGTACTTGATCCTTAAACTGGTTCATGCATTGCCAGTCTTAAATTGGAGTAATGTGTCACAGATGCTGGCCCTCGGAAAGAGTATAATGGATTCCAGTGGTAAAGAACTCATTATTTTTCCGAGTTCCTACCAGCATGGTGGCTTCAGCTGCTAGTAAATGGGAAACAGGTGCCTTTGCTCAACACCTGTGATTAGGGGACTGTTTTATATTGGCCATACCTGAATAAACTGAGTTACTTTAAAAAAACCTGAAAATTTACTTTCCACAACTACTTGGAATGTGAGAACTCTTAATAGATTGTTCTCAGGATGCTCTCACTCAAGAATTCCAGCGGTATATCCTGGACATTTCGGGCTCGCAAGAAACCAGATGGATAAGTGAAGGTCAGTTACTTAAAAGTGGTCTAAAACTTCTCCTTTCAAGATGTGAAAATAGCAAGTGCATGCAAGGTGTAACTATGTTCTCTGCAGCAGGTATATCAGGGGTTTGGGATAGGAATGTATTTAATGAAAGGTTTCTTTAACTTAAATTTAAAACAGGGACTAAAGAACTGAATATTATCAGTTGATACACCTCCACTGAGGACTCAAAATGAGAAAGATAGGTTTTTTTTAACTTCTGTTTTGACAGAATTCAAAATATCTGGAGATATATTCTTGTACTTGGTGTTGGGTTGTTTTACCTCTGAGCAGCATGTTTTTGCACACAATGGGCTAAATGGGCAGATCGCAAGGACCCAGAAGACTCAGAGAAGGTTGGGAGAAGGCACCCACTAGAACAGTTGTTGGGAGACAGATGGTAGCTTCCTGTCAAGGTCATCTAGTGTGTTCTTTAACATGCACAGGTATGGCTCTCCCACACACAGTGCCACAGCTAAATGTCACATCCAATGGATGGCGACCTTTCCAAGCCCAGTGGTGTCACCTACTGACTGTGGGCAGGGCAAGGAATTTTGTGGACATAAATCTTAATGATGTGCTGGGTGACTTCACTCCCAGATTTGGTATTGACTCTCAGCTTTGGGTCTGATTTTATTAATATAGATAGGTATTTATTAACAGCAAATGGACCAGCTCTATTAGGAACACTAGGTCATATAGGGGAATTGAAATTAGGTCTGACCATTACCTTGTTAAAAGTCTCTTTCAATTGAAGCTTAAGAATTGTTGTGCTAAAGGTTAAATGAATATTAACACTGAAGATCTGAAAGACTCTGAATATCCAAAGCTTACCCTGATAAGTTACTCTGTCATTATAACAATTGTGATTTATTTATTGCTGACTGAAGTTGAATAGGAATGATACCACTATAAACAGATTATTCTTAAAGCCAACAGTGCTGTCCTGGATAATATGAAGAGAGGAGACAGACATTTCTGTGATAAGGCTATGCAACTTATTTTTGAAAGAAGGGAGTGTAGAGCTAGTTTGAATCAATAGCCTTAAGAGAAAGTATTACAGAGAGCTTGAAATTAGTTGAAAGTTTATGAATCTAAAACAGAGGGGAAATGTTATATTGTGATGGAATTCTAAGTCTCTTGCTCACACACACGCCTCCTAAGGGAAGGGGTGGCTCAGTCAGTAGCACGCCAGGCTCTTAATCTGTAGTTCCCAGGTTCGAGTCCCAGCTGGGTCAGCATTGAGATTTATCTCCACAAAATTCCCCACTCTGCCCACAGTCAGTAGGGGACACCAATGAGCTTGGAAAGGCTGCTGTCCGTCGGATGGGATGTTAAGCTATGGCCCCGTGTGCGGGAGAGCCATACCCTGTGCACATTAAAGAACACGCTGGATAGCCTTGATGGGAGGCTACCATCTGTCTCCCAACAGCTGTTCCAGTGGGTCCCCTCCCAACCTTCTCTGAGCCTTCGGGGTCCATGTGACCTGGCCATTTAGCCCATGGTGTGCAAAAAAGTGCTGCTCAGAGGTAAAACAACCCAACCCCACCTCCCTCCCCAGCCCCTTATTTTTTTCTAGATCCAGGCCTATTTGGAATTCACTGCAAAAGAAATACTTTGGCATAAAATGGTCTAGAAATTTTTAAATATCAGATATAGATTATGCTGATGATTCGGCACTTTTTGCAAATGATGTTGATGAGATGCACTCTTTCATTAGAGCTGTTGATGAAACTGCTAATATACTGCCAAAATACATTTAATTTTGCTTTCCTTTGGCATACCTTGAGAATTTTCTCTTAACAGTTTGAGACCTCTTTTTAATGCATTAATAATAAATGCGTATTAAACCATCAAAATTAAGCAATAGATGATAGAAACTGTCTGTTAATAAAAATGGCATCATGAGATGAAGTATTTTAGCTTCTGATACATTTTAAGTACAGAAATATAACAGATTAATAAACATTTTCATGTATTTTTAAAAATATGTTTTATACATGTTACATATATATATATTTATAAAATATATATGTTCATCTGGCATTTTACAGAAAATATTTCAGGAACCTAGAGCTGAAAAGTTTTTTTTTTTTTAAGTTTTTAATGATATGAATATTAATTTTGTAAATACAGGTAATTTTTGTTGTTTATTTCAGTCTAGACAGCGAGAAAAAATGAATGAAGAGCACAACCAAAGGCTATCTGCTACTGTTGATAAATTGTTGGCAGAATCAAATGAAAGGCTTCAGTTGCATCTCAAAGAGCGAATGCATGCATTGGAAGAAAAGAACTCTTTATCTCAGGAATTAGAACGCACAAGAAAGGTTCTAGAGGACACACAGGGTGAAAAGGTACTACTTTTATTTGTAACACTTAATAGATAATTTTTTTGCTAATTGTATATTCCATAGTTTTACGTAAACTTTTTCTTAAAATATGTATATAAAATAATGTAAAATTCTTAAATTTAATGGTATATGATGTTGTTCAAAGAAAATGTATCACATTTGAAATCTTCTCTCTTTACGAATGACATTTGAAATCTTCTCTCTTTACGAATGACATTTGAAATCTTCTCTCTTTACGAATGACATTGGGTTGGTATTCTCCAAATTCTGCAGTTCTGAAAATGTGCTAGGGCTCCAAAAATTAATATTTAAGTATATTCCATTTCATTGTTTTTTCCCAGGAACTGAAATTGAGAAGGTTTCAATTTTTGGGAAGGAAGTTGAATTTTTAAGGATGGATGCTCCTGTTAAATAAATTATACGATGGGTGATAATAATTAGATTGACAGTGTTGCCAGTCTAGTTTTTTTTATCCCTCACACCACTTCTTTAAAAATTGGAACACCCACCCTGAAATATTCAAACCCTTAAAAGAAAACCTTAAAATGGAGCCCCTGATTTCAGTTTCTGAGGAAAATGTTGAAGCAAATTATCCTTAAATATTAGTTTTCATAGCTGCAGTTCAGTTATTGAACTATAGAAGTTAAAAACTACTAATTCAGTGTCTCAAATAGCACAGATTTCAAGGGTAAACTTTTTTCTAACATTATTGTATCTGTATTAATGATTTATGTTCATGATTCCATTCATTTCTCACTAAATATGAAATATAATATAAAATTTAATTAATAAATATATCTGCATCTCCCAGCTGGGTCAGCGTTGAGATTTATCTCTGGAAATTTCCCTGCCCTGCCCACGGTCAGTAGAGGACACCGATGGGCTTGGAAAGGCCGCCGTCCGTCGGATGGGACGTTAAGCCGAGGCCCCGTGTACAGGAGAGCCATACCCTGTGCACGTTAAAGAACACACTGGATGGCCTTGACGGGAGGCTACCATCTGTCTCCCAACAGCTGTTCCAGTGGGTCCCCTCCCCCACCCTTCTCTGAGCCTTCGGGGTTCGTGTGACCTGGCCATTTAGCCCATTGTGTGCAAAAAAGTGCCGCTCAGAGGTAAAACAACCCAACCCTATATCTACATCAAGAACTCATACCTTTCTTTAATTTTAAAAAGTTTTAAATGCGAAAATTGGAAATATTTGTCTTATTATGTAAATAATTGTAACATTATTTTGAGTTTGTATGGAAAAAATTGGATTCAAGCCGGTATCCTTTGAAAGAGTTATCTTTTGAAATAAATATGTAAAGAATGAATAATTAATGGAAAATAAAGTTTAAAAGACAAAAATTCATACTCTAATAAGTAAAACTGATAAATAGAATTGATACATAATTGCAGAAGTATAAAGATGCATAATGATGTACAGTCAGCTCTCAAATAACGTGCATTTGATCAATGTGTTTTTGGGATAACACAGCTACTGTATTTACACTTTTTTTAATTTACTTTTTGGTATAATTTTGTTTAAACTCAGAAATTTTAAAAGGAATTGAAGCCTATCAAACGTTATTCCTTTTAGTTTATGACCAGACGTGCAAACTGCTATCTTATCTGTAGGTTATGACAGAAGTCGGAACTACACCTAGATGGTGCTACATGTGGTAAGTCTGGGAGCACCAAGTTTGGATTGCACCATGTACACAAGTTTTCTGGGATTTTAACCCAAAACCTTTTAATCTGTAGACAAACACACTAACCTTTCAGCAGGAAAGGGGTTTGGAGAGAGGATTCCATTTATATGTGAATATCATAATATTAAATTCATAAACTTTATTTGGAGTGGAATATTGATGTGTAATTCTGTTTTTATATAAACTTTTACCATATAATGTGTATATAACTGTGTTTTGTGATTTCTTTTTTCCCTTAGGAGAAAATTATTTCTGAATTGGCCAAAATGAGAGGTGAAATGGATTCTTTAAGGCATGATCTTCAAACATACAGAGCTGAAAGTTTAGCAAGGTTAGAAGCATTCTCAAATATTGTATTAAGGGATAAGTTCTTTTCATGTTCATAGTAAAATGACAGTGCCATCCTTTCAGTTTCTCTTAAATATGTCAAAAGGTGGAAAACCACTACATAGTACTATGTTAGTTTTTTTTTTTTTCTTTTAAATGAAATAGTCATTAATGCTAACTTTTTAAATTCAGTCTGAGCATTAACGAATCAAATTTCAAAGTGAAAATATACTTGTTGATATTTGATATTTATTTGTCAAAAAATAATGTATTTTCAGTGTAATCATTTATCATCTTTGACTATTCCCAAAAGTAAGAAATAATATTTCATAAGAGTATGTCATGGTTTTTAAATACATTTTTTACTATAATTTGGAAGTTTTTTTTAACAGTAGTTTACACAAGTTTTTTTTTTTATATCTAATATCAATCCTTTTAAATTTCTATTTTCTTACACAGAATTGAATTTCTTTTTGGTATATAACATGACCTACATCTCTTTATCACTTAATTCAAGATAAAGTTCTAAAATTCTTTTTCTTTCAAGTGAAAATGCCTCAAAATTAATTTGACTATCAAGCAAAATTCTCTGTTAGAAACTTGGCATGTTAAAAGCAAAGAAACGTGTTTTAACCTTTTAATGCCCAAGAAATCTCAAAAAAAGGGTATAGGATCATAAAGGCAAAGTAATTGCACTATTTTGGCTAGTCCATTTCAAATTTCATCTATTTTGGTTTGTTATAGGTGTTAAATGAGTATATAGTATTTACTTACTATAAGGTCCTACTCTGCTATGCCTCAATTATCAAGAAAATTTATTTCCTTTTTTTTTACTGTTATTTAAAGAATAGCATCAAACTCTTATAAGAATACATAGTAAAATTTCGCTTGTTTTCTTTTGTTTAGGGCAGAGCCAAAACAACTATCTTTTTTTCACCCTATGGAAACAACATTTTCACCTTACCCCACTTTTTTATTATTTGGATTAAGCATTTTTTTTTGGTATGTAATGCAGTTGTTATCTAATACCAATCATAAAATAATAATAGCCAAAATTTCGAAATTTGAAGAGCTGATTACACTTCTTTTTTAAACCTAATGAAACTGAATGCTTAAAACAATTATAGAATCTTTCAGAGTTGAACTTTACAATAATAGTCATATACATACAAGTACTGTACAGAAAATGGAAACATCTCCATGTTATCTCGATAGAAAATCACATTCAGAGCCCAATAACTTCTATATAATTTTTTATGAAAAATATGTCTGAAGATAAATCGTTAGCTGTTTGTATTTTTATGCCATCTGTGATGAAATATTGTGATTTATCAAACATCATTTTGTGACTATTTTTTTTAATATGCCACCTGTGCAACATGTACAGTTTGCTCCACAGAATAACTAGCTAGCACAGGTAAACAACTGAGCACCATTGCTTGAAGTGCCACTTGAATTCTCCTTTTCCCACCAACTTTCAAACTGTGTGGATGTCGTTGCATTGCAGTTGTTGCTTGCTGTGCAGTTCTGTATCTGACTAGTATTTGTTTTCTGTGTATTGCATTCTTTTTACTTGAATTGTTTTGATCATATATTTGAATATGCCTGGAGATAGTATTCGTCATTGTGAAACAGAATTTTGTGAGAATACTGCAATTAGCTGAATGCTAATATTAAGTTCCAAACTATCATGAAAGGTAATCGGTTGCTTTCAATTATTAATATTATTTTATTGTTATACACAAATGTTTGTTGACTTCTGTTCACATCATCCAACTGAAAATTAACTTTATCATTCAGACATAATTTGTGTCAGAAGCTTTTATATGTTATATGCATTGTGTATTAAGCAAAGTGAAAGACATACTCCTTCAAATACATAGTAGATTAATAAAGTGTAAAATTGTTAGAATTATTTGGCACCAAAAAAAATACCACACAATGAATTATTTTGTATTTAATTATTGGACAAAACAAAAAATTTTATTTCACATCTGGGGAAGAAACATTTTTTATGCAGGGGAAAAAAATTACATTAATCATAGTGAGTACATGAAATCAAAGAGTTGGAAAGTGGTGCCAATAAGGATGTAGTGAAAACTCTTGGAACAGTACTGATTAGGTCAATATTCAGTAGAAGTATTAGCATTGATTTTGTAGTACAGTTGACATATATGGAAGTCCTCTGTTTATGCTAGCTACTTAATATGTGGGTTGCATTAGCCCTGATTTTAAGTGGTTGTGAGATAAGTGAAATGTCATATTTGTAAGAAGGGAAAATAATGCTGGTAAGTTACATTAGGCCTCATATCAATATTGCCTTTTTTTTTTTAACCTATTGAATTTTGTTGAAAAGCATGTTTTATACAAAATATTTATTACAATAATTTTTTGCTTTAGGATAAGCACTAGCCGAGCACTGCCACAACCATCACCGCTTATTCCTACAAGAAGTGGGCTGTCTCCCGTAGCTCCCGTAACTACTACTCTTTCTCCGAGTAGAACAGTAGCACTGGAAAATGCTGATCCTTTTCATACTGTCACCAGTATTGAATATATATCTCCAACAGCATCTATTAATCGCAGGGTACAAAGAGGAAGACAACAAGCCCTAGAAGATGATGCTACAAAGGTAAACATATTGATACATTGCTCAAAGTGGAAATTACAACAAAATTTCACCACAAAGGAAGTGATATATACCTGAAACTTACCGGAGAGAAGTTATGAGAGTAGATGTTCAAATGGTCAAAAAACGGAACATGAGAATGCATGAGTTTTTATTGCAGAATCATCAGTACATAGTATAGGTCCACCTCAGGTGGTCGGTGGCATGCCAGGCTCATAATAATCTACAGAAATGATGCAGTTCCTAGGTTTGAGTCTTGTCTGGGTCAGTGTTGACAGATGCCAGATGGGACATTAAGCTGTGGGCCTGTGTGTGGGAGGGCTATACCCTGTGCACATTAAAGAACATGCTTAATGGGAGACTACCATCTGTCTCCCAATAGCTTTCCAGTGGGTCCCCTCCCCCAAATTTCTTTGAGCCCTCAGCTCCTGGTAACCTGGCCATTTTGCTCATTGTGTTCAAAAAAGTGCCACGGAGATAAAACAACCCAACCCTAGGGCAGTTATACAAGCCTGTAAATATCTCTGTATTTCATCAATCAGATGGTTAATGGTGTCTTGAAGTATGGCATTCCAAACAGCATCCAATTGTGCATGCAACTGCACCAGGTTTCTTGCCGGCAGGAATTAGGGAAGTTGGGTGACACATAAGGTCCCACATATGCTCAGTGGGCGACAGGTCCAGGGAGTGTGGCAGCCATGGGAGAATGCCCATTGTTGCATGTGCATTGTGTGGGGTGGCATTGTGCTGCTGCAGAATCAGTCCAGGCATTGAGGTAAGGAAAGGCCATGCCACAGGATTAACTTTGCCATCGATGTAACGTCTCACTGTTAGCACTCCAGAAACATGGAACAGAGGTGTCTGGCCACCATATGTGATTCCATCCCATACCATTGTACCATGGTGGGGAACTGTATGGCGACTAATGAAATAGGCATCCTCGTGTTGTTGACGATGCTGACACCCTGTGGACAAATGGTCGTCTGGCATGCTGAAACGAAATCAGGACTCATCTGTGAACAACACTCTCCTCCATCCCATAGTCCAATGTTGCCTTACTAGTCACCAGTGGAGATAATGCCACTGCAATGGCAGATGCTGGACTGGAAGTCTTGCCCTCATTCCTGCTTCATGCAAACATTGTCTAATGGTTTGTGTGGAGACCACAGTACCTGTAGTGGTCCACAAATCACTCTGCAGTGCAGTCACTAGGTAATAAGGTTGTGAACAGCTCTCCTATGGAGGATGTAATCTTCACTTCCTGTGATGCAATGTGCTGGTCCCATACCTGTCCTTCATGTCATTGGGTGCTCCATGATGTGCAAGATGCACTGTGCTCACATTGTGCCTCATATGTGCAGTGATCGTTGAAATTCAGTCCGAGCTCTTGCATATTAGTGATTCACTCTCTCTCTCTCTCTCAGAAGGCATCGATTGCACCTAAGGGTTCCACCAACATCTTGAAGGCATGTTTCAACATTTTTGCAGCATGCACTCCAACCTCACTATCGATTGTGCTGATACGAGCTTGTGGGTGCCCAGTATTTATCCAGGCTCAGCTGGTTGTCTCATGTCCATTCACTGTGGAACTTTGGTCATTTGCATATCTTTGAGATTTGCCTCATGTGATTTACATATCTATACTTCCATTCCTTCTTGGTGTTGCAATATCCACTTTGAGCAATGTAATAGCTGTATTTTAAAGAAAGTAATGTATTTAATATCATGTTTAGTTAAACTAAAAAAAAATAGTTTTGAAGATATATGCATGGTTTTTTTTTGTAAAATTGTTAGTTTTTTTAACAAAGTTTTATTGCTATTGTAGATGTCATTTAAGGTTAAGAAAAGCCAAAATTTCGAAATTTGAAGAACTGATTACACTTCTTTTTTAAACCTAATGAAACTGAATGCTTAAAACAATTATAGAATCTTTGAGAGTTGAACTTTACAATAATAATATTCATATACATACAAGTACTGTACAGAAAATGGAAACATCTCCATGTTCTCTCAATAGAAAATCACATTCAGAGCCCAATAACTTCTATATAATTTTTTATGAAAAATATGTCTAAAGATAAATTAAAGATATTAATCAAATCTATATAAATCTCAATTTTAATCCTTAAAGCAGTGGTTCTCCTTTTATGCTTCACGTACCCCCTGGAAATGTGTATGTAACTGGCATACCCCTTATATAGATAGTAAAACTATAGTTATAGTATAATAATGCCAACTGAGCGACTTTGTTACTAGATCTAGTGATTTTTGAGCTCTCACGGCATACCGAAAAAAATTTTAGCGCGTACCCCTTGTTGAGAACCCCTGCCTTAAAGCACTAGAGGACACTGTAGTTCTCAGAGCCAAATTCAGTCTCTTATCCAATGGGAAACTATAGATCCAAAGAGAATATGTCCAAGTTTCCACTTGGAAAATGTCCATTTTTAAGATTTTTGAAAATTAATCCTAAAAGCATACATATTAAATTTCATAATAAAAAGTCTGATTATTTAGATGTCCTTTGAAGTTGAAAAACAAAAGAAGGAAAATATTACAGTGCTGTGGCAGCCATTTTTGTGATATTCATGTAACACATTAGTTCCTAAATTTTTTGCCTCATAATTATCTTGCAGGTTCACTGTACTATTGTGGCCCTCTTAAAATGTCTTCATGTCAGTCTTGCATGCAACTAATTATTTGAAAATAATTCTTGTCACAAGTATACACTTGCATTTTAGAGTGCAAGGTCATGACAAAAATGTTGTTATTATTAGTGACTGAATATAACTTTCATAAGAAAGTTAGGAATTTGTATATCCTGATTAAAAATGGCTTTTATTTCTCTTATTATCAGTTATAATCCAAGAAAAAATATGTATAATGTAAATTCTGGTGATAATGAACATGAATATCTGAACAATCTTTCAGTTCAGTGCATTAACATTTTCCTTTTGGAGAGTCATGTCACTAGCTGGATTGCAGATAGTTTTTCCAAGGAACTATTGACCATTTAACACTTCTAATGTGTGTATAAGACACTTATTTGACTTTTTTTTGTGAAAACATAGAAGTTGGCATATGAAGCATGAGTGTTCTGTTTTATTTGGCTTTCACTGAAAGAACCAGTGTAAGAGCTTTATTTTCATGGCCATGAAAGTTCTCCTCCATTCTGTGACTTCCTATCTTTGAAAATTGAGCTCTTCTTTGACCCTTACAGTGTCGGGTTTTTAAAACTGAAGTCACTGTGGTGGTCAGATTTATTTTCGTGTTTTCATAAAATAAAATAAACAACTTTAGAACCACATCCTGAACTAACTGATGAATGGAAATAAGTGGTGTTATATGCCAAAAGAAAGAGCATTTAATTGTGCTTAATAAAATGGCAAGTTAAATTTTTAAGCATTTTTTTAAACATTGCAGAATTTTACTGTGTTTGTTCCACTTCAGTAATATTTTTTATGTATTTTTCCAATTTTTTTTCTGTATTATTTTATTATTTTAATATAAACAATTAATAGTAATTCTATTATTGGTCTACAGTGGTCAAATGCAGCAGCTGCAGCTCAGGACAGACATGTCTGGAGAGGAAAATTGTGCAGTCTGGTAGGACCTCTTAGCCATGGCTGCATGAGGATTTTGTATATATGTAATCTTTCTACTGATGTTTAAATCTTTCACTTAATCAGTTTTTTTCAAAATTTTTAATCATTTATACATATAATGCATAGTGCATATTCTACCATATATCATTTGATGATTGGCAAACTCTAAGAAAACAGTGTCCTGAAACAAGATAATTAAAAAAGTGATAAAGAACTATGAAAAAATTCATTAAAATGCTTCAAAGCATTTAAAGTTTAACTGAAGTACTGAATTTGAGAATGAGTCACTTTATTATGAAGCTGTATAACTGCTATCAAAAAGTTTAATTTTAAAATTCTAGCAGAAATTTTGGTTAAAATCGCAATTTCCTGACTTAATTAGTTTATATGGTTGAAATGTAATTAAAAATTTTGATAAATGAAGTTCTACCTTTTAAAAATCGCACTTTGAATAATCCTAATGTGCTGCCGTTATATAGCAGTTTCGTTTTCAATCATTTCTAATTAATTATTGTTTATAATTGCAGTATGCATTTGACAAGAAATAAAAGGTATTTTAGAAGCATTAGAGTAAAATAAAAGCCTTTAAAATCGAAGCTAAAATAGTCTGCTAAAATATTGATCAAATGTCAATGTGCATAGTTCCCAGATGACACAATTTCCAGTAATAATAAAATCACTATATTTACATAACAGTTGGAAAGCAATACAACCCTACTAGAGCTATAAATAGCCCAAGCTACGAGGAATCACGATCAATAATCTGTGTATGGGACAGCAGAATGAAAGCATAAACTAAATCATCACTACTTGATGCTATTTACAGTGACTGAACATATGCATATGTTCACTGCGGACTCAAATAGATTTGTTTTTAAACTTCTATTATAATTGTTTTCAAGTAGAATCAGCAGTCAAAAATATATATCATAGATTTAAATGTTATTTTCAATATTTGTTTAGAAACAGTTGAAAAAAAATTCAGATTTCTATTTGGAAAAAAGTTTTTACAAACTTATTGTGGGAATGAAACTTGCATCTCCCATCACTAGAATTCGAAAGATGAAAACGATTATTAGGGCTCCTACATCGAAAGGAGTTAATGGTTTCCTTCAAGAAAAAATATTAAAATACTCTATAGCATTGAAATTGTCATTTTTCTGTGTCTTAATATGACGTAAAATCCAATTTGGAAAAGCTGTTTTTCTCCAAACAATCTTATTCTTTCATACTGGTTAGCTGATACTGATAGCTGGTTTAGAAATATGGATATATGCAAAAGAGTATAAATGTTCCTTTGTCATTCTCAATAAACTTATAGATCATATCAGAAAATCCGGTTTTCCATTTTTTCTGTAACATCCCTTTTGTAACCTTTCTATGACTCCTGTTATCCTTGATGCACAGTTTGAGATATGTGTGGCTAGCAAAAAGAAAAATGTTTTATTCAAAATACTCATATTTTGTCTGTTTTTTTATTCAAACTGAACTGGTAATTTAAAAACGGGGACCTCAATATTATTAATGTGTATTAAAAAGGTAATGTAATACTCTTAAATTCCAATTCTTTTTAACTTCTCAGTATATACTGTTATAATTAAATAATCATAATTAGATAATTTTTATTTAGGTTCAGACATTGAATGAACAAGAATGGGAAAAAATGGAACAAGCTCATGTAATAGCCAATGTTCAGCAGGCTTTTGATGCCAGTGATACAGAGTGTAGTCAAACAGATGACAATGAAAGCATTTTTGATGCTATGGACATGTTATCGCCTTCTGCTCATACTGATGCCCAGACACTTGCACTCATGCTTCAGGAGCAATTAGATGCTATTAATAATGAAATTAGGTTAGTGTCATTTATCTTATTTTATTGAAATGTTGTTTACTTTAGAGTTTTCTCAAATGTTTTTTTTTTTGTGGGATAAGGTTTTCTTTGTCTACAGGTTTTGGTTATAATTTCTCTTTCAACAAAGTTGAATTTGTAGCATAGCAGTTTCTTCTCATACTGTAAGAGAATAGAAATTAATTGCTTTTAAAATGGTTTTTAATGGTTATTATCATCAGGCATAATGAATATAAAGATGTCATTTAGTACTCAAGCAAACATGTGTTTAGCAAATTAATTGTCAATTCATAAAACCATAAAAATGAGCAATTTATTATAAAATGTGATGATGTATGTTTTTAGTCACAAAACTTTGTAATTGTTAAATTACATTTTACTTCTGAATAAGAATAATTGAAGTTACTTATATCATATTTAATCAAATTTAGAATTTGATTTTCAATTTTTTTTCCTCAAAACAAACAAGTTTATGTGGGGTGAACAAAATTAATAATTGAAATGAAATGAATAAATTGAATTTAAATGGGAAAATGTTTGCAAAATGCCCTTTTAGTATGTTAAACATTTCTACTAACACAGCAGTCCTCCATATTTTAGATTTTCATCACATTAGTAGTGAAAATGTGTTTATGGACAGCAAAAACTGACACAACATAACTGTGCAGCTAATGTTTCAACTGATTCAGACATGTAGTTTATTTGTAATGTTTGCAAAAATTTTCAAGACAATGTGTATGGTAACTTTAATTTCTGGTTTTATTATTTATTCTGTGGTTTACTTTTAGCATTACAATGGTATAAATTATTTTATATATGTACATGAAATAATCACTTATCTAAGCAATAAATAATATCCACAGATTTACCTTTTGACTTTAAAGTCAATAAATTAATAAATAGTTTTGTGGAAAAAAAGCTTCTCTGACATGTGAGATGTTGCATGCCAGCAAAACCTTTTTTTTCCACAAAACTATTTATTAATCACTCATCACTTTAAAATAGCATTCTGTTTTAAGTTGTTTGAAAAAATTTGCTTGACTTAGTTAAGCATTTTTTCAGGTTAATACAAGAAGAAAAGCAAAGCACAGAACAAAGAGCAGAAGAGCTAGAATCAAGAGTAGGCAGTCTAGAAACAATGAGCTTACTTACTCGTGGCAGATCATTTGAAAGAACTTCTCCTCCTCAGAGTGGCAGGTCAACACCAAAATCACATCATAGCCCACAACGTGATTACATACAAAAGTATCATACAGTGAGTAATGTTTATGTGTGAAAATAATGGTTTATTGTACAGTACTAAAAGTTATTTTAATCAAATATGGAATAGAACATACATTACCAGAAAGTTTTCAATTCAGGATTTTCAACATTGCAGTGTTTGCTATCTATTAAAGTTTTATTAGTACAAATACAATCTACCAATTGAAATCCAAAGTGAATGCACAGTATTCCCTGTTAAGAAACAATAATTAATAGATTCTGAAAAAAATTCATCGCCGCCACGGCGGGAATCGAACCCGCATCTCTCCAGATTCATGCCAGAGCGCGCTAACCATTGCACCACGCATCGGACAACGAATATTTTCAGAATATGACCTTTTAAGTTTTTCTTCTTGAGACGTGACTGAGACAGCGCCATCTACACTCAAGGTGATGCACATCTCCTTGAGGAGATGTGCATCTCCTTGAGTGCACATCTCCTCAAGGAGCATCTCTCCAAGAGTGCACATCTCCTCACATCATCCTCCGCATCTCTCCAGATATCTGGAGAGATGCGGGTTCGATTCCCGCCGTGGCGGCGATGAATTTTTTTCAGAATCTATTAACAATCTACCAAATTTGATAAATTTGCATCTCATTTAAAAATAAACAAAAATTAGTAAAAAAAAACATTCTAAAACTATGAGTATTGTTTTTAACAAGTGTTGTTTTTCTGCTGAGGTCCTGCCATCCTCACAGACCTTCTACTATGGCATATAAACTGACAGGCTCCTGTCAGACCTCTGTGGCAAACAGCTGCTTGAGGGGGTGTATTTGTATGTATTTGTGTATGATACTTAAGCCCAAGTTTCTAAGACCTTGGTAAGACTCAAAGCACAAAATTGGTGTCCAAATGATTTCTTTTACTGAGTTGGTTGTTGCAACTTGAGGTGGAGGGAACAGAAATTTTTAAAATTCGAAACACAGTCATATATTGTCCTGTATTTTTATATGATGTTTGCATTTATTTTGCTTGATATTTCATTTGTACATATAAGTCTAAATCCAAAAAAGAATATAATATTTTAAGTCTAAATCTTATTGTCTGCTTTGCAAACAACTGAAACTTACCAGTGGGTTGTGACCCAGGGATTGGTCACTAACTAATGCACAAAAGGAATTAAAATTGGGTTTTTTATAATACATATATTAAATCACGTTTAAAGAACTCTTGCCTTTTTCAAAATGGAATAAATAATACAGTGTTAATTGGTGTAATGCTTAGCTTTTATTCACATTTTAGGCATAACTGCCATTTTTGCAACTTTTTTTAAACATACCATTTTGATGTATTAAGATAAATACCATATATGCTAAGTTTGCTTAAAAAGCAATTTAAAGTTATATAAATTTATTAAGAAATATTTGTCTTGTTTGCATAGGCAAAAATTTAAAAGAAAAGAATATATTTGGTGCACTGAATGTAAGGGCTAGAAATGAAATGCAGATGAAAAAAAAATGAAAAGTAAAATGAGCCTTTATTTAAAATATGTTGTCTTTATTAAATATAATAAATAAAAAATAAATACCCCCTCAAGCAGCTGCTTGCCACAGAGGTCTGACAGGAGCCCGTCAGTTTATATGCCACAGTAGAAGGTCTGAGAGGATCGCAAGCCCTCAGCAGAAAAACGACACAAACAGCCATGCCTTACCCAGGGCTCGAACCCAGGTCTCTTAGATCAGGGATTCATCGTATTTGCTTTCTTATTATAAGTATACCAGACATCTGAATTCATAATTGAACGATTCTTTTGTTTATTTTTATATTTGATTATTTTTTATAGAAAACAATCTCAAAAATCCAATATTTTTTTATAATAATGGTTGAAACTATTTCTGTTTAGAATGCTTTTGCTAATATTATGCTTCTTACAAATTATATTGTAGCTTTATTTTACTTTCAATACTTTGAAAATGTTATCTGATCAGTTTTTATCATTATCAATCTTCTTTATGTATTTCCTTGAATTTCAATGGCTTAATATCAGAAACTTTACTTATATTTGTCATGTTAATATGGTATTTCTAATTTAACCACAGCATATTTGTTTTGAATTTCATATCAAATCTCTTATGCAGCATATTTGTTTTGAATTTCATATCAAATCTCTTATGCATGTATTTTGGAAAAATAAGCTTTTAATCCAGAGGAAATATACTAGGTTTTTACTTAACAGCATAAGTGAATTATCTTATAAAATACTGTGTAACATGTGCCGTCTCTAATATGATAAAAAATAAGAACCAGAGGCAAGTAAAAGCTTTAATAAACATTGTAAAATTGTAACATTTCCAAAATTTAATGAAACTAGAATGTGTAATAAACATTGTTACCTGATAGCGACCAATTGATTGACCTTGGTGCAAATTAAATGTCTACTTAAATATTAAATATTAAACATAAAAATTTAAAGATTTTAAAGTAGGAAAGTAGCTTTCTGATAATTTTATATTTGCCTAATCTAAACTTTGGCTTCGAAACAGTAATAAGCTTAAAATATCATCATCATCATCATCCTAAAGCAGCCATGGGCTACAGAGGTCCAACCAGACCGTGCAATTTAGTTCTCCAAGCAAGTCGATCCTGAACTACATCTGCTGCATCTGGCCACTGCACACCAATTCTAATAAGGTCCTGTTTGACATTGTCTGCCCACTGCATACTAGGTCTCCCCCTCTTTCTGAGGCCTTAAGGCACACTGTTCATAACCCTATTCGCTAATCTATAATCATTCATACGAGCAACATGGCAAAACCAACAGAGTCTCTCTCTGCACAATATGCTGTTTAAAGGAGGTTGCAGACTCCTTTGCCTAACCTCATCATTAGTTACAAAGTTGAACCACCTAATGCCCAAGATACTGCATAAGCATCTGGAATCAAAAGCATCTAGTTTCCTGTTATCTTGTTTACAAAGTGTCCAAGTTTCACTACCATAACTAACCCTAGAAAGAACCAAACTATTATACAGTCTAATTTTAATCTGTAGGTAATTTTAATCTGTAGGTATCTATTTCTCCACACTCTCCATAGATTCTTAAAAGTCCCAGCAGCAATCCCTATTCGTCTGTTAATCTCATGCTGCACATCACCATTATCAGTTACATGGCTCCCAAGATAATTAAACTGTGATACCTGCTCAAAATTGCAACCATTCAGATTAACTGAATCACAGCCTGCCTGACCAATTTTCATCACTTTAGTTTTCTCTCTGTTTATAACCAAACCTTCTCTACTACCAGTCTCATCAACAGCTCGAATGAAAGAGTTTGTCTCATCAAAATCATTTGCCAAAAGGGCTAAATCATCAGCATAATCTAAATCAGAAATTTTCATATCTCCAGTCCATTTAAGGCCGAAATCTTTCCCTTGAAGTGAATTTCGCATAACATAATCAATAAACAAGGTAAAGAGAAAGGGAGACAAAATGCACCCTTGTCGAACACCAGAAGTAATGCTAAACTAATTGCTACAAGCCTTACCAACTCTCACACACGACTCAGTGTTATTATAGAGAGCTTTCATTACGTTAACTAACTTGTCTGGTATACCATATGATTCTCACAATCAACCACAAATTATGACGATCAACAGAGTCGAAAGCCTTTTTGAAATCAACAAAGCTAGCAACCAAAGGTTTCTGAAACTCTAAACATTTCTCAAGAATCTGCCTAAGTGAAAATATCTGATCCACACATCCCCTACCACTTCAGAATCCACATTGCTCATCACGCAATTGACTGTCAACCAGATTCTTAATTCTATTAAGCACAATCATGGAAAGAACTTTACCTGGAACAGAGAGTAGGCTGATATCCCTATAATTATCACAAGAGCTGTGATCAGCTTTTTTGAAAATAGGGATAATAATAACTCTGGTAAAATCCTTAGGAACCATACCTTTATCATAAAAGTTATTCAGAATTTCAGTCATCCAAGTGGTAACCGAAACATTCCCAGCTCTAAGCATTTCCGTAGTAATTTCACCTACCCCTGGGGATATATGAAGTTTAAGTTTAGAAATAGCCAAACTAACTTCAGTTTGTGTTAAAGGGCCAACATTAAAGCCACCAACGCATCTATCATCATTGCAAATAATGGGAGTAGAACTAACCACATTGTTTAGAACATCACTGAAATGCTCAGCCCACCTAGCCATGACAGAATCCTCACCTTCTATACCCTTACCTTGTTTATCCTTCAATCCCTGTATATTTGTTCGTTTTCCACCACACAAAACATTAACTATCTGGTACAGCTCTCTGCTGTTGTGCTGTCTAACTGCTTCCTCAGCTTTGTCAGCCAAGCCATCAAGCCAAAGATTCTTATCAGCAGCTAACTGATCCTTTACACGTTTATTAAGTTCTCTGTAATGCTTTCTATTAGGACTAGTAGGGTATTGATTAAGTACATTCCTGCAGTTCTTTCTTTCTGAAATAAGCTCAAGTGCCTTATCACTCGGATAATTCTGCCTCCTCTGCTCCTTTTTTCCCAAAAGAGTACTGTTAGTGTCCAAAAAAGCCTGTTTAAAATGATCCCATTCTTCCTCAACTTCAGTAGTAAGCATACCATGACTGTCATAATGACTAAGTAACCTATCATGGTAAGCTTTGGCTATAACTGGGTCTTTCAGATCTTCAGTATTAAAAGTAAATTTTTTAACCCTAGCACAACACTTTTTAAGTTTAAGTTGCAAGACACTTTTAACAAGGTAATGATCAGATCCAATTTCAGCTCCCCTATATGACCTGGTATTCCTAACAGAACTAGCCCATTTGCTGTTAATTAATATATAATCAATCATATTCTTATGCAGCCCATCGGGTGAAACCCATGTGTATTTATGTATGTCGCGGTGTTTGTAATATGTGTTAGTTATTCTGAAACCATTGAGTTTACTTACCTGTAGGAGACGTTGCCCATTGCCATTGCAGCTACCAATACCAAAAGGGCCAATCACCCCTCCCCAAAGGTCAGAGTCAGTACCAACTTTGGCATTGAAGTCACCTAGAACAAGAGTAATAATCTCCTTTCTTGACAGAATTAAAAATATCCTTCTTGTCCTCATCAGCATCCTCAGTGGGGGCATAACAGCATATAACATTCAAGTCTTTAACGCTTGTCTGAAATTTTGCTGTAAGAAACCTTTCATTAATGCACTCATATCCTAGAAGAGCATCACTAGCGTGTCTGCTGAGAAGCAGACCCACGCCTTGGTGATGTTTATTATCGTTCCTTCCTGAAAAGAGAAATTTAAGATTATTTTTAAGAATCTGATCTTTATCTGTCCATCTGGTCTCTTGCAAGCCGATAATATCTAAATTATAATGGTGGAATTCTTGTGTGAGGACATTAAGAGAAAAAGCTCTGTGCAGAGTCCTCACATCCAACTACCTATGGAGAGAAAATGGTTAGTGGGATGTTTAAAGAAACTATGTTTATTGAGAGATGGAATGCCGACAATATCAAACAGCCCCCTAATCGCAGACGTGGGGCAAAGACCCGTTCCCCCACCACTAAAGGCTGAAGCCATCTACACTGGAAGATTTCTGCCAATGTAGAATTTGACAATGCCAATAGAAACAAAGAGTTCAGGTGCCTGCAATGACCTCTGCTCAGGATTATCCACCAGCTGATAAACATATCCTGTGAATCTATTCACTTGGGACTGTCAACCCACAAACAAACAGAAAACACAGCGGAAGATTTTCCCTCCACAGAAGCCCACTAGTGCAGCAAAATCAGGATTCATAATCAAGCTCAGAGCCATAATTCCATTCAGGTTGGTATATATGGTCAGCACCAGGAGCCTGTGTGATTGACCACCCCTCAGCAGGGTTGAAAAAGAGAAAAATAGCCATAGATGTCCAGATCAGTAGGCCACACTAATCTGGCAGCCCTCCCCTTCCATTCACTTCCACAAGAGAGTATCTGTTTTGAAAGGTACTAACGGTCTGCACCATGAGAAGGTGGGGTCTGACATTAGTTGCTAGGCCTGGCCGGTTTTATGCATCATCACAGGGGATTGTTGCATAGCTTGTTAATTGTCATCAATTAGATGAAGTACCTATTGTACGATAAAACGAGTGCAAATGTGTAGTAGCAGTGGTCAGTCTAAAACACCCAAGTGCAAAAATTGCTACATGTCAGATTTATATTGAAAAATGAATTAATGTGATGTCATGTTTTAAATATGTAAATAAGCAATAAACTATTTCAGAAGCCTCAAAACATGCAAATGAACAGACAATGCAAAAAGGGCTTTCTAATAAATCTGTGGAGGATATCAGTTGGTAGCATGCCAGACTCGTAATCTGCAGTTCCCATATTCGAGTCCTGGCTGGATCAGCATTGAGATTTATCTCCACAAGACTCTTTGCCTTGCCCTTGGTCAGTAGGGGACATCGATGGACTTGGAAAGACCGCCGTCCATTGGATGAAACATATCTTGTGGCCCCGTGTGTGGGAGAGTCATGCCCTGTGCACCTTAAAGAACATGCTGGATGGCCTTAATGGGAGGCTACCATCTGTCTCCCAACAGCTGTTCTAGTGGGTCCCCCACCCCCAACCTTCTCTGAACCTTCAGCGTCCTTGTGACCTGGCCATTTAACCCATGGTGTGCAAAAAAGTGCCGCTCAGAGGTCAAATAACTCAACCCAACCCAAAATATTATGCATTAAAACATCAGTAGGTAGCTTTATGTGATGGGCAATTTCACCGTGCAAGGCGAATTATGCTGTAAGTAAAGTTACATGACAGTTCAAAGCTTATTTGAAAGTATATTCTTTGCTAACTTATGAGGTCAGTAGCATCTTAATGTCCAAATTTATGCACTATTTAAATGGTCTGGTGTACATTACCTACCTACCTAACCTTACTGAGGTTGATAGAGACAGCCAGTTGTTGCAAAGGTCTGCTTACCTTACCAATATTCTTTACTTGCCTTAATAGTTGTAAAATACTAACAAACCATTTGGCCAGAGAGCCTATACTTAAATGTTATCATTTCTGTTGGATTCTACTGCTTTATCCCACTGCGTTTTAATAATATACAATGTCATAGAGATTTTAATGAAGTTGTAACAATAAGGAATAGATTAAAAGGTTAAGCCTGTATTTAATTTTTCCCCTTTTATTTGATATGCAGCTAAATGTTTTATACAAATGAGACTAAAAAATTGTAACATTGATTCTTTAAGGAATGTTTTAGGAGTTTAGAGTTTTCCCTTTAAAGTAATGAGTGAATTGCTGGGGAAAAGGCAATTGCCATGTCTAAATGACATTTTATGTGGTTTCTAGGTTTGGCCATTAGGCTATTATCCAAGATAGATTTTTCTGAAAGGATTATGAAGATTAGTTTTGGAAAGTTTTAAAGAATATTGAAAATTTTTACCAGCAATATCTATTAAAACATTATTGAATTACATTTCTTGAATCCACTATATTGTGTTTATAATTGGTTTGAAATTAGAAAGTGAATGACATTTGAGCCTCTGACAGCTTTCATAAAGATTCAGTTTATGAAATGAATGATGAAGTTTGTGTAAATACACACATACCAATGCGATCAAACAAATGGCAAAATGTAAAAATTTTATTAAAAAAAGATGCTTATAATGATTAATACCCTTCAAAGTACTTCCTTTCTCCACATACACCCTTGTTTTTCCACTTCTTGAAGCATTTTGGAAGCTCTTCTTTTAATATTGACTTCATGCAATCTGTTGTGCTGAATTTGATTGCTTTGCAGTGTCAAATTGCCTCCCTTTCATGGTTAATTTCAATTTGGGGAATAGCCAGGTGTCATATGGTGACAAGTTGGGTGAATATGCTGTTTGTGGTGCAGTGGTGATATTATTATTTGCCAAACAAAAAGTGGGTGCCTTTTTTGTTACAGCATTGTTTCCATAGACTGTCAATATAATTTTGTGTTTGCATACTGCTGAAAATGTGTCATTTTCAACAAATACAGTGCACATGTGCTACCATATCTGAAACTCCAGAGAATGTGACTAGAACTCCACTAGAATGTGATAACTGGTCAAGATTCCAGATGCTCATGATGGAGATTTGTCTTGATAAGTCCTGCCCACTGACATTCCTTCACCACACCACGTTTGTTAGTATTGAGCTCATTAACCAAACTTTTTGATCATATTGGTATATATGAATACCTGCTTTCATACAAAATATGCTATACATGTAGATTAAATATATCTCCATATGAATCTATTAATGTAGCGACATGCTTGGAAAATTATTTTTGGTGAGGCAAGATCAAAATACACGTCTCAAAACAAATTGGAATAATACCTGGTATGCCCAGTGGAAAGTTGCATTCTAAGCTCTGAAACTCTGAAAATCAGTTTTTTTTTTATTTGAAAAATATAATTGGTGATAAATTACAGATGTTAATAAAATCTCTGTAGTTCTCAATTTTCAACAATGTCTGTTCAGTATTGAAAGATACAAAAGCTGGAACATTTAATCATAGCATGTCTCATTTTAAAATCTCTTTGAAATTGATAAAACTTAAAGAATTGATGCATTATTATGACTGGCAACATTATAGTCTTCACTGGCAAGTAATGAGTCATAGTAGATTCAAAGTGCTATGATTCATTGCTCATGAGGATGTTGATGAGTGGGAGTTTGTTGCTTAAAGTGAAATTTTTTCTGCTGATTGAAGTTTCATGACTGCAGTGAAGTCAATAATAACTGAAGATACTTATGGTAGTATAGAATGCTTATAAATGTTGAAATCCATGACACATGACATTTAACAGTGTCAGAGAATTAAAAATTTTAATTTTAAGATTTCTAACTTATCTACATAACATTTTTTTTGGAAAAAAATTACTTTTGTATTTACTAAGCTTCATTATGTGACTTTCCACTAGATAGCATGCCTATCCCCATTGTTTTGAGCAGTGTATACAAAGTGGAACTGAAAGATTTTAAGTGCTTGTTTAATTTTTAAATTAGTAAAAAAAAAAGTGATCAAACAATCTATACCACATGTTTTTGTCACACTAATGGTTTAATATATTAATACCAAAATTTTGCAGCCATACTTTAAAGTTTCTTACAAATAAATGCTATACATTTATTATAAGTAGAAATTACATTGCTATTTATATATTTGTTTATACAAATTTTGAAATGAAATTTCATATTTGCATTACCCTGCAATTGTTGAATTTACCGATGCTATCTTATAATCAAGTAAAGTTTAAATAATTAAAAGTAGGTAAGGTTAGTAAAAGAAAAAAGTAACTGTTAGAAGAATGAATCCAATTCAAAAAAAAAATTATCATTATATTTTGCCTTAATTTGATGCTCAGGAATTTAAACTGTTCTTAGTACAAAATCTGTATAAGCTACAAAGCTAACTTTTAAATCTCTGTTTTGGGAATTTTGATATCTTTTTACAGATTAAGAAAAGCACTAGATTCATTGCAGTGTAATGCTGATGAATATATTAACACTGTTTGCACTTTAGTAAGTAGAAGTAGTAGCCTTGTAGAGTGCATGATATGCATGTTGTCACCCGTAGGCCCCTGCCTCCGTTTCACCAGTGCACATGTACCAGTATGCCTCTACCAGTCAACCCCAGCTCTCTGCCTCTCTTCCTGTTTCCCAGGTAGTTAGCTCATCCTGGCTTCCCTATCCTTTTTCACCTTTCTTTGCACAGCTCAGCAAGAATATTTCATATATTGATAAATTTCTTGTCTGAATACTACTAAAGTTTTGGTTACCAATAAAGAAATTGCACTATATAAATTGGAACAAAGAGCTTTTATATGGAGGTATTTTAAATGCAAACAGTAATTTTGCTATAGCAGATGTGGCTATCAAGTTGGGAGCAATCAGATATGATCTTTTGCATTTATGTTCACAATGACAGGTGAGCAACTTATGTATATATTTTGCAGTGCATTTTTGAAATGGTATATATCAAATCATATGCCAAATTGAAGATGCAGTATCTTATCCATTCTTTTTAGTGGGGATAGGTGTAAAACAATCAGGTATTCACTAAGGAGAATGTAGGTGGCCGTTGGTGATGTGCTTGTCTAAAAATTTGTCTGGAAGCAAATTTTAGAAGCATGAATGCCAGCAATAAAATTCTTCCTAGCCAGACATGTTCTGTCATCATTCCTGCCATTCTTGGAAACAGACAAGCATGAGCACTAATTAACTGTGAATGTTTTTTCTGCATCACTTTATTCCTCTAAACAAGACCCTCAGTGGTGTGCATTTTAGCCTCATGAAGTGGTTCAATGAATGTTGCTGTTACGGCTACACATCTGACAAAGGAAATTTTTAGAATGGCATCAGAGCACTGGCCTGACAAATATTCATTCACATGACATTATTCATTCACTAGAATATTGGCAAAAGTAGAGCATACTATATTAGAAATGATAAAATTTTACTGTTCTTAAAAGCAATAAAGGTAAGTTGTGGCTAAATTACTGGCTTCATTTGAAATGCCTTCATATATGCTTTTAGTCTTATACATTATTTTTAGTTTAGTGCTCTCTTTGTGCAGTTTTTAAGTTAATAAATTTTAATATTGTTATTTATATTTAATAACATATATCTATTTTGCATTCTTTGTATTTAAGTTTTCATTTAATGCATATTTTAAGTAGCAATTATTGAAAATCATTAGAAATAAAGTTAGAATTTGAATATCAAGATTTTTAAAGCTAGAGAACTAGTGGGGGAAAAACAACTCTAGCTGCAATCAGCAGAATACTTATGCATAAACATTATGTGGAACAATATCTATTTCTCCATATAAGACAAATTGCTATACATATTGTTTAAAAAAACATATACAACTTCCTGTAGGATCCTGGGTATAATTATTTTCTAAATAATATCTACATTACAATGAAGCTTTTTCAGTACTTCAAGCAACAAGAGCTTAGCCAATATGGACTGAAAATAACGGTGCCATGACATTTTAATGTTTTCTTAATGTTTCTGAACTATTTTCTCTAAAAACATTACCAACTCATAGTTGTAGGGCAGTGATTCTCAAATGTGGCCTTCAGGTAGCCTCATTGTGGCCACCATTACTTTTTAATTTTATTTAGATTATTAAAAAGAGCCTTTGTTGAGATTTTTCATTTTTTTATGTTAATGTTATTAGCTCTTTCTTATAGTATAACTTCTTTTTTTTAAATCTTTGTTATGATGCAGTAATAACATACTCTCAAACTTTATGTAGGCTGTATTAATTGCTTTTAGTAATGCAAATAAGGAAATAACTACATTCCTTTTATAAAAATTGATTACTAAATAATGCCCATTAACTAATAATAAAAATGGTTAAAACTATATCAACATTATACTAATTAATTTTTTTTCTCTAATTTAAGAAATGGAAGTAGTTATGTAGAAAAAAAATTGTTAAGTGGAATTAAAATGGTTTTTGGTTGTTGCCAGAAGCTATTATCACAAAAATTGAGCTCTTCTAAATTAAGTAAAATGTAATTTGTCAGCCTATTTTACATTTTCAGCATTGCAGCATTTATAAATATTATCACTGAAAAGTTAGTGTGGTCTGCAAGTGCAGTCATGGCTTTTCTTGTAGGTTCCAAAATCTGACTTCTAGACTGAACTTCTTTCTTGTAGAAACCCATGTTCTAGGAAAGGTGAAACAATTTAGTTTCACTGTGAATTGGATTTGAACCCACGCTTCCCAATTACATGCCAGTGTACTGACCATTACACTATTACCATGCTCTAGGGTTATGTTTTAAGAAAATTTTTAAGAAGGTAGGAGGTAATGTATGTTAATATTTTCAGTTGCAAATGCTAAAATAGCAGTAGGAACTAGCAGTTGTCATGATATTAGTCAAAGAACCAAAATTACATAGTTGCATAACACTTAAAATTACATATGGAGACTTTTCTTCATTCATTGACCTTAAAACATTTTAAATGAATAATAAATATGGAAGCTGGTAGAAATATAAAGCTACTATTGAGAATTTATTGATGCTTGGGAGTAATAGCTTAAATGTTAAGCAATTATATCCACAGTGTGGCTGAGTGGTTAGCATGCTTGGCTGCTGATCAAAGGGACCTGGGTTTGAGCCCCTGATAAGATATGGATGTTATTTGTTGTCTTTCTGCTGAGGCCTTCCATGCAGATCATCTCAATGCCACATTAAACTTGTAGGGTCCTGTCAGATATCTGTGACAAACAGCTGTTTGAGGGCAATTTTTTTTACAATAATGTTTAAACATTACTTTTCTTGCTATTTAAAGTGCTTAAAAATGTTTTAAATAGTATTACTGTAGATTAAATTGTTTAAGTTGAAATTATCGCACTGTGAATCTCTAGCTTTAGTAATAGTTTCAATGCAAAAAAATTAATGTGAATTACTAGCTTTATACTCTTGATTTTGAAGAATAAGTTTTGTATAGTAAATTATTTTTCAAACTGTGCTCTGTAGAACTGTGAGGTTTTGTTGTGAATTCCATGAAGGAAAAATTTGAATTCATTTAGGTTGTTTCTCTTTTGTCTATATCAGTGACTTTTCAATTTATGGGAATTGTCTCACTTATGAAGATCATGGTGGGCATGGTGAGTTGATAGTATCATGGCATGGGTGCATTATTAAGCAGCTTTTAAAATAAACAATAACTATAAAATATGTTTATAAAACTATTCTTCTGCCACATTATGTTGGCATAGAGTGTAGAATTTTAGCTTAAATATCTGTCAGAAATGACAGGTTGTGAATTATTCATGTATTGAATTTTGCATGGATCTCTATATCTGATCATCTAAATATATTTTCTGTATTTTTCCAAGCTCTAAATCTCTGGTATCTTTCCAAATTTTTATTCCATCTTCATTCTTTTGGCATTTTGTTCTCTATTTTTGGAACATTATTTCAGATGAAAATTGTACACTGTCAAGGTTTTCTTTTAAGTACCCTGGCCTATAAGAATATGTTAGTCTTTTCAAAGTTAGGTAACTTGGATATATTTTATAGATAAACTGTTATACTGTTATTTCTTAAAGTTATGAAGAAAAGTATTATAAAGAAAAAAAAAGTGTGAAGTATAATAAAGCAGCATAAAATACACCCATCCCATGATTTACATGGTACTCAACATACATAGTTTTGGTTTTACGCAGTCAAAAACAATGCAGCCAGTTTTGTTTTACATGGTGATAGACTGTTTTACAAGGTCATGAAAATGCAACCAGTTTTGTTTTACATGATTATGGACTCAGTTTTTACACTGTTCAGATTTAGATTTCTTTTATGTATATAGATATATATTATGAAGTAACAGCGGCATAACATCGAGGGAGACTATAGACTGTCATCCCAAAGTAAAAAACAACTAGATAGTTTTAGTTGATATTGTTTGGTTTCAAGAATAAATAGGTAATAGTAAACTTCTTTATCAATAAAATAGGGTTCTGTAGCAAATTATATTTATATTCTTGTGCCAAAATTGTATTATTTCCATTGTAATGCAATGTCTTGCAAAACTTTAATAAAACAAAACTTGGATTGGCACCAAAATCTGACTTCTAGACTGAATTTATTTCAGGCTAGTAAAAACCATGCTTTATCTCAATTTTAGCAGCAAGTCTAACTTTGTAGACTTATATAGACTAAATACAGCTGATTCATAAGTACACTGTTATATAAAATATATAAATACTAATTCTACAAAATAAAGCTTTAAGTATTGGTACAAAGCTTAATTTTTAATTTATATTCAGTTCATAAATATCCTTCTTTCATATTTCATCTTCAAATTTGAGAGAGTACATCTACATTAACAATGAGAATTTTTCGAAACCAAAACAATGAGAAATTAATCTTAGCTTTTCAATTTAATGCACATAAAATACAAAATAGTACTACATTAATATTTATTATTGCTTAACTGAAATTTGAGATAAATGTGTATAAATAAAACTTTCACTGTATATTTTATTAATAATATTATTTTAATCCATTCCCTTTTATTCTATAAGTTTTGGGTCTTGATTTGCATGATGATTTTTCCAGAACCTATCTACCTTGTAAATCATGGGATGGGTGTATATGAAATAACCTTGATAGTTGTTCACAAAATTTAACAACTGGGTTTTAGTTTAGGTTTTTGTGGTATAAAAAAAGCAATGTAAAATGGTATAAGACATGAGAAATAGAAAAGGTTTCTGTATTTTGGGAAAGTTTTAAAACCTTTAGTAAAGTAGATCTTGCCAAGTTAATATGAAAAGTGCTTTGGATTCAAAATTTAATGCATGGCTTAAACCAAACAAGTTAATGTTCTTTAGGTGACAATTTTTGGTCAGAATATTAGTTGGGATTGAATATTAGATTGTGTTAAATTATTACCTACTTTTAGCATTAAACTTTATGGAAAAAAAATTTCTTAGTAAATATTATGGTTTGTAATTATTCAGAATTCTTTCACTGTGAAAGTCATCTGCTTTTAAGAAAGTGAACTGACTCGAGTTTTTTCTTGTTAGTGGATAGAAACATACACTATATTATCAAAAGTCACCAAATTTAGAACTTAATAAAAATGGATGTTTATTGACAATCTTAGTAATATGTGAGTCCACCTTTGATCCTTGTAGGCATACTTTATGCAAGTTTTTAGTAGCAGTCTGCACTAATATTGCACCACTCTTCCTGCAAAACTGTCACCAGCTGCATGGAGGAAGTGAGGTGAACTGATCTTGCCCTGAACCAGATTTTCAATTCATCTCAAAGATGCTCATTAGGGATAAGGTCAAGACTTAGTATTGGCCAGTTCATTTCAAACATATTGATACAAACTGGGCTTGTGGCTTGGAGTATTATTGTGATGGAAGCTACGGAAGCCATTCTTGTAATATTGCTATAACATTCATTGGCAGTGTACAGTTGTCCACAATGTCTAAATAGATAAGGGAAGTGATAGGAAGGAATTAATCCCACTAAAGACACAACAAGTACTGGATCTCATACCAGGCACAAAAATCAACCCAGAGCATGATACTACCTCCTCCAAATTATGTGATTAGGATTTTGAAGGAAGGTAGCATTTTCCTGACATTCCTCTTACCTGATTATCTGAGTGGAACATGATGAAGCATAACTTATTACTAAGTATAATCTGTTTTCATTGTTTCAGATCTCAGGAATAATGGACTCTACATCAGGCTAAACGATGACTGCCATTCTGTGATGTGTGGCTTATGTACAACAGTTCTGTCTTGAAAACTAAGCTCATGCAGTTCTATGTGAATAGTCAAATCACTCACTCCTGAGGACAATGGCAATCTGGCTGCAGTTTTTGCATAGATGACTGTTGGCTGACTGTGACTGTTATTCACAATATTTGATAATTATCTGCTGCTCAATTTTTATAGCCTATCAGAATGTGTATATACAGCTGCATTGCAAACAGTCTATATTAGGTTCACTATATCACTAATGGTTGACTTCCCAATATTTAACGAAACAACTGTGAGGTGTACAAACAAACTGCTGATATGGGATCTCCAACTATCGTACCTCATTCAAACTGTAAATGTTCATGATGACAATTCATACTGACTATTAATACTTACATAATCCTCAAACAGCCATGAGTTATGGATTTCCAACCAGACTCTGTAATTTAGTCCTCCAAATAGGTACCCTGAATTACAGCTATTGCATTTTGTCACTGCAAGCCATTTTTAGCAAAGTCATGTTTGACACTGTATGCTTACTATACTCTAGGTCTTTTTCTGAGACTTTTAGACACACTGTTCATAACTATTCACTAATCTGTATTTCCTCTTTTTGGTAAAGCATATAAGCAATAAATATTAATGTATAAAGTTCTCTGTACATGGCAAATAAAATTTTTAATTTATTTAATATATTTACTTATTAAATGTCAATATATTTACTTAATGTCATTTCACTGATGATGAAACATTATCCTTGCTGTAGAAATCATTTGTGGTTTTTACCTGATGTCTTAGTTTTTTAGTTGTAAAAGCTTTCAGAAAAATAAACTTCTGAATTTATTACTCACAGATGGAGATTTTTGTTGATATTTCGTTAGAATTAGTGAGTAAAATATCTAATTTATTGTATATTTTTGAAACAATTTGGCAACCAATGATGAAAACAGAAAACTATATGACAGAAAAACTATGAAACAGAAAATATTTCAATACTTATTACTAATTAGTCTTAATATTTAGTTATCATATACCTTTCTGTCTATTTTTTTTCTTTCTGTTTAGACACCTGGTCCTTCAGAAAGCAAAGATGATAGTAGGTTAATAGTAAGAAGAGAACCTAGTCCTCCAACTCCTCGCTCTGTTAGGCTAGAACGAGTTGCCAAAGCCTTAGCACAAAGCTCAGAAGAACTCAGAAGGTAAGGAATTTTAAGGCTTGTTCCTAAGCTGTTTTAAGTGTCAGAAATAAATTTTGCTTATTCTCTGGAAAATACCTAGTAGTGTATTACATTATGAAATACTGACATTAATTTTGGTTAAAATAATATTAATGTGAATTTTCAGAAATTTGTATTTATATGCACAGAAACTTTAGTTTTAGATGGATTTTTAGTGCATATATAAAATATGTAATAAGGTTCAAGATAGTGACAATCTAAATGAGGTTTTCTTTCACAACTAGGATAATGTTGCCTTCATTGTCTTCAAGATTTCAGTTTACCTTGTATATTTTATATTTTGCATGTATTGTATAGAATATATATATTTTATCTTGTATATTTTTTTCACATTCCTTTAAAATCTGTTCACCCAAAGATTAAAACTTTTTAGACAATTTTTTTAATTTTTTTAACAGTCCACACAATATAATAGTCCAGTCTCATATAGTTGAAACTCCAATTTTTTCAAACTGATAGTTAATTTGTTGTATTATATAAATAAAAGTGATTGTTTTATATGAAAAAATGTATAAAATTAAAGATGACATTAAAGTATGAATTCTGTAATAAAAAAAAGTGCAGCAAATAGTGATAAAGAAATATTTTCAAAAAAGGAGAGGAAAACAATAGCATTTGGCCTATATTAATAATCAAATATGTTTCGCTTAATTCTTTAGTTGCAACAAATTATATCGAAAGACTTGTTTCTCTGTTTTTTTACCTCATTACATCTTGTCACCAAACGTCTTTAATAATTCAAAGCAGTCAGCAATAAAACCAAATAGAAATTTTAATTAGTGGAATATTGACTTTAGCCAGATGAGATATGAACTTACAACTTGCAGAGAATATGTTGGGTGCTATACTATTGCAGTACAGTACTGAAGTATCTGCCATTGATAAATATCCTTTGTTAGCTATTTTGATTCATGGCATAGATGAATTTATTGCTGAGAGCTGGCACTGATTCTATTGCCATATGAATGGTTAAAATCTTAAATATTTTTGTGTGTTTTAAGACATTTTGCAAAAGGTATGAAATAAATGTTTTTTTTTAATAACATTCCATTATAGTTCTTATGTTAATAACTGAGACATCAGTTCTATTTCTGGTAATGCACTTTGAACAATTATTCAGAAGAGAAAAACATTTGATCAGTGTATAGTTTTGGTTTGGATAATGTTAATTTAGAAGTAGCAGGATAACACAGACCATAAATTTTTTCCACTCAAGCAGATTTTTGGGATATGTTTAAGGTTTTGAAAAACATTTCAGTTACTAGCACTGTAAAGTTCATGATGGTTTTAGATTCCTAAACAGATTTCTTTTATCATGACAGCTAGCTGTAATCCTAAAATACTATTGATATTAAGCATATCATTCAGAACTGAGATTTTACAACCAGAAGTTATGTATAAACTTTACATAAATAGTAAGAAAACATGAAATAGTAATCTAAACTTTAATCATCATGTGTAATATTCAAAAATTAGAAGAAAGATTGAGAAATAAGTTGAAAAACACTTCTGGTATGCAAGTAAATTTATTTAAGATTGTAATTCATACAAAAGTGAATTATGCGAAAATGCACTCTTGTAGTTAACTGAAAACAACTTGTGCTTATTAATTTTTTGCTTAAGGAAAATTAAAAATTCTTTTTTTTCCCCCATTTTCACATGCTATTAACATTTGCAATAACTGTTGTCAACTGATATACAGAAGTACACTCTCTGATTCAGTGTAAAGAAAGCCTTTTAACTCCAAAAGACTGTCATTATTTGCTGGATATGAGAGTCAGTGCAAACCCTCTAAACATGGTTACCATTTGCTGCACTTAACATAATTCAGGTAAAAGCAGCTACCTAAAACACCCTGAAAATTTAAAATTTGATTGTGAAATATTGAGATTAATGAGATTACAGTCATGGCTCATTATTCGTTGCTGATATTATAAAAAACCTTATTTTTTGTCATCAATGTTTCATATATCCATTGTTCCAACATGAGCTAATAAAAGGTGCTTGAGTGGCACACTAAAGTAAGTTGATGGTTTGTATATGATAACACAGAACTACTCATTGTTGCTCTGTATACACAAACATTCAGTGTTTTACAAACAGTTCTGTACTGTAATTATAGATGGGTTTATGGTATGCAGGGCTCTATGAGCAACCTTTTTTTTTTGGGGGGGGGGGGCCATAGACATACTTATTCACTCACCTGAATAAGAATGTCTATGTGCCCCCCCCCCCCTCCCCCCCCCCCATTCACTCACCTGAATAAGTATGTCTATGTTTGAAAATTGGAATTCAGGAGTTCTTCAGCTGCATGGGGCTCTACTGTGTATACCTATAAATCTGTCCCTGACTGTATTATATTTATATTTAAACATATTGTACTATATGTACAAAATTAATAAATTGCAGCATTGTTATGTAAACAGAGTTTTACAATATGATAGTAATATTTCAAGAATATGGTTGCTTACAACAATTAAAAACTGTATTGTGTTCCTATGCAACATATTTCCTGTACACCATAACATCCCTCTTCTTATATGCCATTCATTCTTAGTGTCACAGGTAATGAACTTCATCTCATGCAGTGGTGGAGGTTGGCTCAGTTTATAGTGCACCAGGCATGTAATCTGCAGTTCCCAGGTTCACATCCCACCTGTTGCTAGCACTGAGATTTTCTCTGCTAAACCCCTCACCCTGCCCTTGGTCAGAAAGAGGATGCAGATGTGCTTGGAAAGGCCACCATCTTTCAGATGGGACATAAAGCCTTGGCCCTGTGTGCAAGAGAGCCATACCCAGTGCACATTAAAGAACACACTGGATGGTGTTGATGGGAGGCTCCCATATGTCTCCTGACAGTTATTCCCAGTGTCCTCTTCCCCCAACCTTCTCTGAGTCCTTGGGGTTTTTCTGACCTGGCCATTTAACCCAGTGTATGCAAAAAGTGCCACTCAGAGTCACCCACTCATCTTAACCATAATGCAAAAAAAAAGCAAAACATGAAAATGAAATTAGAAAATAAAACAATAACTAGTAATATATAGTTCGCCAAGCTCCAACTCCAAGAAACCACTTCACTACAACACAGGATCAATAAAAGGTAAGGTTAAATTAAAGGGCAAACATGGGCTGCATTATTTTTTTATATACATTTCCTGCTCTGTTGTACTGTTCAATTTAATACAATCATACTGTTATTAAGGAAAGAACAAAATATCCAAATATTGCATTTTACTACTGTTGGAGTGTGTATTTCAAAATCTTGGAATCTAAACCCACTTTATTGCATTAATCCTTATGGGAAAATTTGGTTCATTTTGTCAGTAGTAAATGATCACAGGATAAGTCCTGTGTACATGGAACTCATGAAATTATGAGCTGAAAAAAATTTGGTTTTGCCATGAGTGGGATACGAACCCACATTTCCAGGAAACATGCCTGTTATGCTAACCACTGCACCATCAATGGCTAACCTTTTCTCAGCTTATGTGACCAAATTTTTTTCAGCTCATCATTTCATGATTCGTTTTGTTTTGCTGAGTCATTGCCATCACAATTTTCGAATACATAACCTCAGTGAATAATGGGGGTATGATTATATTTTAGATCCAATAAAGTAAGACAGAAAAACAAGTATAATATTTAAAAATATTAAGAATATGTTGCTATAAAATGTAAAAAATGCTAGAGAATAGAGGCATATAGACTACTTTATGTGGTGTCCATCTACTTGAGATAAGAAGTCTTTTGCATCCTGACATCAGTTCCCATAGTATGTAGGCATAAAAATTTGAGCTTCTTCAGAGTGATATAAAAAATGCCCATTACTGGTGCAGTTTCCTATTTTTATTTTTCCCACTTTACAAATGATTAAAATTCTTATTGGTATAATAAAATTATGCAGTGTGATAATAAAGACATATCCAAATTATTCGTAATAAATCATAGTATAAAGCAGCATCCTTGAGAAAAAGAAAAGTGTGCATTGCCATTTGCTTTTATTTATTATTTTATTAAACAAAATTTTTAACATTGGTCATGTTACTAATGAAATTTGCTTCAAGTAATAAAACTACTACTAGACTGGAATAATTTACATAACAAATGAATAATAATAATTGCAGTTATTTTAAATGGTTTACAAATATTCATATATTATTTGGACCATAAACTGAACAGCTAACCATTTTACATCTTAATATTATCAACTGTTTGACACAACTAATCATGTTTAATTACCTTTTTGCCAGAAGTGTTGTACATAATGCTGCACCTCATCCTTCTGCTGCCATCACTTCCATCTCATCTTCCACGCCTGCTGTTCCTCAAGACGCTATTCTTGGGTACTCACTGTCTCCTTTCTGTTACATACTTCTATTAAAATATGCATTTAACAATCAGAATGAAGTCTATTCAATTTTGAATGCACATCATAGAATAATTACTAATATTTCTTATGCTTGATGTTATATATGTCACAAGTACATTTGTATATGATACAGTCGCAAATTATATGTTAAGGTGTAAATTCACTTATATCAATTTATTTAAAATGTTATATGTATATACCCTGATCAGCCAAAACATTAAAACCACCTATCTAATACGATGTAGGTCCTCCTCTCACCGCCAAAAGAGCTCTCACCCAATGAGGCATAGATTCAATGATATGTTGGTAGGTGTTGCTTGATATATGGTACCATGACTGCAATAGAAGATCCCACAGTTCCCGTAAATTACATGGTTTGGGTGATGCTGCTCATACCCATTTCTCCAACTCAAACCACAAATGCTTGATAGGATTCATGTCCGGCGAATTTGGGGGCCTTGGCAATAAATGGAATTCCTCATCATGTTCTAGGAACCATTCCTGAACCTTCTTCACAGTGTGACATGGGGCATTGTCTTGTTGAAAGATGCCATCTCTGCCAAGGAATACAGTTGCTATAAAGGGGTGTACTTGGTCAGCCACTATGTTCAGGTACGTGACAGCTGTCAGTTCAGCTTACAGAGATAATTGATCTAAGTGTTCCCAAAAAAATATTTCCCAGACCATCACACTCCCTCCAGCATTCTGGATCCATCCCACAGTGTATCCAGGTGAGAAGGCTTCCTTGGACCATTCGTCTGACCATGCAACCCTCTTCCAGTCTTCTATGGTCCAGTGTTATGATTATGTGCCCACTGCAAGCGCTGACGATGGTGAACAACTGTGAGCATAGGCACACAAATGGGTCTTTGACTGCAGAGACCCATATCCAAGAGCTTACGATGAACTGTGTGATCGGACACATTGGGCCCTTTCCCACAATTGAAATTATGGGTATTGTCAGCCACAGTAGCCCTCTTGTTGTTTTGCGAACAAGATGAGATAGCCTGTGCTGACCTCTGGCATCAATGAGGCATGGCCGGCCCACACCTTGTCGATGGCTTGAAGTGTCACCTGTTTCAGACCATCTTTGATAGGTACTAACTACTGCATAGTGGGAGCAGAGTGTCACTATTTCAGAGATGCTCTTACCAAGGCGTCTTGCCATAATGATTTTGTTGAAATCAGATAAATCCTTTGCTTTTTCCATGTTGAGACAAAATGAAATATTGCCTGCGAGAGTTCTGACCCAGGTATTATATATATCATTCGTGACCTTGGCATGTGACACTGATTGGCTGCACATGCACTTCTTTGCATAATGCAGAAGTGGTTTTAATGTAATGGCTGATCGGTGTATATATACAGGTAACCCTCATATAACACGGTAGTTAGGTTCCCATAAAATCTCATGTAGTGTGAAGCTGTGTTATATGAGACTAAGAACCAGTACAAAAGAGTTTGTTGTGTTCCAAAAACTAACAAAAATACACCATTTTATTTTTATAAATATTGGAAACTTAATTTTTATTAAAATTGTAATAACTGAACAAACATCTTATAAACTGTGACACTTTGTCAGATAATATATGTTCATTTAATTTTCGTCATCGCTGCTAAACACAATCGAAAGGGAATGTTTTTTCTGTTGCAGAATATTTCATCTTCTGAACTTTCTTCTGAAGCATCTAGATTTTGTGCATCTTCTGCTCTTTTAAAAATCAGTAATCTGGGTTTGTTTGCTTTTGCTTGATATATCTTTGATATATCATGGTATGGAGCTAAGCATTTTTGAAGTTTGATTTAAGGTATGGATTTGTACTTTTTTTATTTTGTTCTGGGCTAGGAGTATTTACCTTAATATGGTTAGTTCTCCCTTTTGAACTTTGTGCTTCTCTCAGTTAAAGGATCTGCATTCAGAAAATAAGATTCTAATTGCTTGGCTAAGTTTATGCGTTCCATATGCTTTTTAGTGTAAAATTTTGAACTTCAGAATTTTTATCTGCACTATCATCTGAAATGATTTGGTTTACCTCCAATGCCATTTCCACCAAAGCTGCTTTGCCAATGTTTTTTTTTTTCAAGTAATTCTTGAACGTTTTCAGTAGTCATATCATTAAAACCTTCCCCTCCTACTGATTTAGCAAGTTCTACTATCACATTGATTCCATTTTCTGCCAGTTCGACCATATTTCCTGAATGAACTGACTCTAGCCATACATTTTTCCAACACAGATTTAATGTCAATGGCATTACTTCTTTGAGTGAAAAAGCTATGATTCCGATACAATCCACAATTAAAAAATGTTTCCATGCCTCCATCACTTCAATTGATTCAGAATCAATTTTTTTCCAAAACTCATTCTAACGATTTTCTGATGTAATAAGTTTTAAAGGTAGATATAAAGTCTTGATCTAATGACTGAATTAAAGAAGTTGTATTAGGTGGTAGGAATATTACTTCAACGTTTCGATGACTTAAATCTTTTAGATGGCCTGGAGCATTATCCAATTCTAACAAAACTTTGAAATCTAGATTTTTCCACTTTAAACAGTTTTTCACAGCTGGCACAAAACAATTTAGAAATAATTCTTTAAATCAATAGGCAGTTACCAAAGCTTTTTTATTTGCTTTCCAATATACAGGTAATGTGTTTTTATTTATACCTTTCACTGGATAAGGATTACAGGATCTATAAACTAGCATTTGGTTTTATCATGTAATCTCCTTATGCTTTACTGCACATAAGTAATGTTACATGATCTTTTGATGTCTTAAAACCTGTGCAGTTTTATCTTTTTTTTTCTGAAATAAACGTTCTATTGGGCATTTTTTTTTCACCAAAGGCCTGTCTCATTGTCATTGAAAACTTGATGTGTTATGTATCCATGCTCTTCAGTAATTTTTTTAAATTCCTCGGATAACTTTTGGCAGCTTCATTATCAGTTGACTTGCTTTCCCCTTGAATTCTTAGGTAATGAGAAGTGGTTTTAAATCACTCAAACCAGCCTTTACTCATAACAAACTGGGTTAACAGAAAATTCTCCATTTTCTTTTAAATGGTTATAAATTTTTAGTGCCTTTTATTTAATTGCATTTTCATGTAATGGGATCCGTTTTTTACTGCTATCATCAATCCAAATACTGAGTGCTTTTTCCATTTTCTCAATTATTGGCTCTCAGGTATGAGCTGTCTTATTTGCGGAAATAGAAGATTCCACAGCAACAGCAGTTCTAATTTTCTCTTCATTTTTCTTTATGGTCTGGATTGTTGCTTCATTTAAATTTAAACTTTTTGCAACATATGATACCTTTCTTCCTTTTTTTAAGATGATCCAAAATTTGTATCTTTGATTCTAGAGAAATAGTTTTTTTGAGCAGTGCTTTTTTTTTGTTTCATTAGGCATAATTTAGGGGCTGGAATTTAATTCACAACAAAGAAATTATTCCAATACAGTTCTTAAGAACAAAATTTAGTAATACCCAAAAAAATTATGAACAATTAATAAAAATTAAAATAACATTACAAAAACTTTCTTAAACTTTCTCTTCAGCTCTTGAAAAAGGTTTTTTCAATGCTCTTAGTCTTAGAGATGGCAAGCTTCACTGCAGCATTTGATACGACCAACTGACTGTGAATTGTTTTCTTTGCTCTTCACATAACTTCAAATCTAAAACCTCATTTTCCAAAAATGTTTTCTCACTTTTTCCTAATTTCTGAAGTGATACGAAATTAAAAACTAGGCAAGTTTGTGATTGATAAATCAACAAAAGCAGCCTAAAGTGCAAATATTTGAATTGGAACTGCATGCTTCAAAGCCACAATTTTTAATGATATCAAACCCTGCACCAAAGCTCAAAAATAGCATGTTTGTGAGGTTTGCCACAATTCTCTAACCATGTTAGAGCAAAACTGTGTTGTAGAAGTACCGTGTTATACAGGGGTTGCCTGTATCCTACTAATGTAGCAATATAAATAAATGCATACAGTTCTTGTCACCTGTTTTTTTTTATCCAGAATCAGTTTTCTTCTGAAATTTTCCTCCAAAAGGAAAAAAATTTTATAGTACTTGTTCCACAACACATAGCATATTAATAATGAAGTATTAGTATTGATAATAATATAGCATAATTATTGATAATAAACTGTTAAAATGTGTTATATACAGTATATTTTAGGGAAAAAAATATTTTTATTTGCAATAACATAAAAAGAGACTATATATTATAATTTAATGTTTTTTCAACTATGCCATTTTAAAAACTGTTAGGATGTATTTCTTTAATATTTCCAAAATTCATAAAAAATTCAAACTTTATTCAACAGTTGTTAAAATATAGGTCAGTAATATCCAATATACAAAAATATTAGCACTGTTTATTAATAATTATTCTAATAACTCATTTAATGTTTATTAAACTGTATGAAATGTTTTGAGAACCTTGCTTTAATTAGATTTGCATTGTACAGCATATAAAACTAAGTTGCTACAATTTGCCAAGCATAAAATCTGAATTAATTACTATTTTCAAAATCCTTGATATCTCAGTTAATTTCAAGTAAGAGTGTTGAAATGAATAATCCCTTGAAATTTGTCATATTCAGTAGCAACTCATTTGAAATGTGTTTCACTGGGCCTTGTGTTTAGAGAAAACAACATAAAAAAATATACATCCTAATCCAACAGTAATAGTAAAGTCCATTAATCAACTCAATTCAGGAATGCAAATTTTTTAATTACCATCATTTTAGCAATATTTTAATACAAATGCAAGATACTGTATTTCTGCCTGTTTCTTGTAATACAGATATTTAAAAATGGCATGGTGTTGTGATGGATTGATTTACTGACTCAACTAAATTAAAATTAGAAATGTGAGACAAATGATGGATAAGATAATGGATCCATGTTAATGGTTATCTAAATAGTGAACATTTTATACTTTTATATTTCTGTATGATACAAGTAGCAAAAAAAAATTTAAAGTATAAAACATGTTTATTAAGGGACAGATTGTGTTTTCTATTAAGGCACTGCAGTAAAAACAGAGATTATGCAAGCATGGTGGTTATATTAAAAGTAAGAGGTGTTGCGTTAAGTAAGAGGTGTTGGTTAAAGTAAGAGGTGTTGGTTATATTAAAAGTAAGAAAAGTAAAAAGTAATAAGTATATTCAATCACTCTTAAGAAATAAGATTATTGAGATTAAGGTATCAGTCTAAAGTAAAATATTGTTACATATAGATGTAATATCTTCACTATATTTAACAAAACAACTTGATTTTTATAATATAAATAATGTAGTAGTAAGTATTGTAGAGAAATTTAAAAATATAAATATTTTCCCCTCTAATTTAGTACTTTTGTAAGACAGTTTAATTAGTGAGAGTAATCAAATGTTTTGCAAATGCTAATTTATTCAATAGTTCAGATACTTTATTATTGATACATAAATATATATCTGTGCTATATTTAGATGAGTATTTTAGAAGAAGCCAACTTTTATCATCCTCACAGTAACAATACAATTAATCAAATATAAAATACATATTGTGCTGTAAAAGTTTTAAAAATTTCAAGTAGCTAGAAACGTTTCCAAAGTACTAAGCTGTTGGGCAAACTGAGGAGCAGTACATAATTGAGTTCTTGAGCATTTGTTTATTTTTTGAAGTCGTCATACCCAGGATATTCTTCTAATGATTTCCTTCCCAATTATACCTTTTGCAAAGCTTTAAATGTACTTAACTCACTATTTCTATAGTTGTTAGAATTAAGGATAAAAAATTCTTAGATATATATATATTTCATTTAGAACATCCAGAAAGATTCATGTGCTAATGTTATTAACACTTCCAAGGTCCCCGACAATCATAGATGTTGACAGAATCCAAAATGACAGGCCTAAGAAGAACATAGACGTCTTTTGTACAACATGTAAAACTTCAATTTAAAAAAAATAGAAATTGCCGTTTGAAAATTTTCTTACATAAATCATACAAAAAGACATAATTTAAGTTTGAAAAATAAAATTTTCTTTTTTCATTTCATGCATAATTTATTAAACTGCAACATTAATAATTTGATAAAGCCATCTGATTGCCATTTCTTAGAAGCACTATACAGTATTGCTGATTTATTTGTTAAATGTTACTCTATGCTGAAGCAACCCCTTGATTTAAGCTCACAAGTTTGATTTTCACTATTACCAAAAAAATTTTCTTTATAGTTTCAAAATTCTCCTGGAAATTAACAAAAAACTGCTATTTTTAAGAAAAATTTTATACATTTTGATTCTCACTCTTCAAATCTAAACTGTAAGCCAGAGCAAGGCCAGAGCTTGTTATTGTTAGAGCCTTAGTTATTGTGAAACTGCCAGCAGCATCACGGGAGACAGGAGAGCCAGGGTTCCATGACCTACTTAATTGCTGGCACATGTAGCAGTTAAGTGCTACAAAGTGGATTATTTACAGCAAGCACTGTTCTCATACTTTGGATAAATTCACCACGCATCTAGTTAGCATTTATACTTTTATATTTAAACCTTCATTTTCATTTCTGTAGATTTATTTCTTTAAATTACCCTTTTTTCCTGATCTCTCAGTCAATCAATTTTTTAGTTATGCTACATCAGATGTCCAGTTTACAACTTTTTGCTGTGGATATTTGATTTGCCATCACATAGGTTATATGTAAAATTTTCTTTTATCATTTCTTCATTTCCCATTAAAAAAAACTTTGAGTTTATTTCTTGAAAATGAATGGTTTTTGGATATGAAAGCAAAAAAAGACTTCCTTGGCACATAAATCAGTCCTCCTGTGGGAGGGAAATTTCAGCAAGGGTTTGTAACACCTCCCCCCACCCTGCAGCAGAATTTTTCTATTTTAAGTTTTTAAGTTTATATTCATTGATTTTACTGCCCTCCCCGCCTTCATAATTTTCGTTGTGCCACTCTGACGATGTAGACCTTTGTTTTTTACCCTTGGAGCACAAACCATTCTGCGCTTAACCAAGATCACCAAACTTCAACACCCAAAGAAAAAATTCATAATGCTTAGTAAAAGAAGCAGCCAAGAAAGTGTTCCTCTGTTTCATAAACAAGACAGAAAATCTCATTAATGCGAGCAATCCAAGACACCTTGTATAACATAGTCCCATGTTTTAAAATATACCACACTGAAAAGAATCATTAAAAGAAATAAATATCATGTTTCAAGTAAATATTATATTATTTTGGAAGAAATTTACTTTCGATTAATATATATTTTACTATTAATTCATCAGGTTTTCCAAAATTAAACTTGAATTGCATATTCCAATCTATTTTGAAAAGAAAACTGTAAAAAATGTCTTATTAAAATTAACATGTTTGTAAATTTATTTAAATATTTTATTTTTATAAAATTTATAATTAAATTCTGTTAAATTTGGTATATAACATGACCTATTTCTTTTGATTGGTTACTTTTTTTTTAATTCCCAATGTTGACTTATTGATGTGACTCAGCATGGTTGGTAATGAGCCTGGACTTTTCTCAAAGTATGTACCGAGAAAAGAAATTACAAAATGGGAGTAATTTTCTTGTTTCAAGTAAATGTTTTTTTAGAAATAAATAACTTTTCTATTCATGTTTATTATAATGATTTCTGTCTATTGGTTTTTTTAAAATAAATTTTTATTTGCATTGCCAGAGGCCTTTTTTTTACTACATGCCTCTATAAAAGCCCTCTTAAAATAAAACTAGTTGTCTTTTACATAAAATATTTTATTTTCATAAAATCTAGAAATAAATGCTGATTAATTTGGCATATAATGTGCCATAATTCCTTTCAATAGTTATTTGGCAAAAAATTTCTGAAGTTAGTTTGTTTTTTTTTTGCTGATCATAGTGTAAAAATAGCTGGGCCACTGTATATAAATCAGTTTTTGAGGCAGGACTCTACAAAGATTAAAGGTTGTTATAGAGAAATATGATGAAATTTTATAATTAATAGATGAATATAAATTTGCTAAATTGTGAAATGCAAGTTATTCCAAGTAATTGATCAAGAAATGAACTGAACTGCACATTTCCTAATTAAAGTACAAAATTAGCACTCTTCTAAATAATTATAATTTTTCTTGTGCAAATCATACTTCATATATGTTCTAAATATAATCATTTGTCTCTGAAATAATTTAAACAACTTTATATGACCTATTCTATTCCAAAATGAAAAAAAAATGTTTACATCTTACAGTACATAAACATACATTGATCCTAACTGTGTGTGGGGTGGGGGTGGCTCAGTTGATAATTCACTAGGCTTGTAATCTGCAGTTCCCAGGTTTGAGTCCCGCCTGGGCCAGCATCAAGATTTATTTATGCAAAACGTCCCACCCTGGCAGAGTGGGACGTTTTGCATAAGTAAATCTCATAGATCATTAGATAGTATTAGTCATTAGAGGACATAGATGAGCTTAGAAAGGCTACATCTGTCAGATAGGATGTTAAGCTGTGTTGCCGTGTGTGGGAAAGCATACCATGTGCATGTTAAGATCACACTGGATGGCTTTGACAGAAGGCTATCATTTGTCTCCCAACAGCTGCCCATAGGTTCTCTCCCCACAACCCTAACTATGTATTCCTTCAAATTTACAGGATATGATTCTCTCTGCTGAGTTACCATAATATAATGTTTCCTCTAATAAATGATGGTCATATCAAATCCATCATTGGCACCTTCCTTGACAATGCAGAGTACAAAACGGCAGAAAAAATCACATTGAATAGAACAAACATTTGAACTTCAGCCAATAAGATTAGCATAACACTCGCTATATATTCAATACCACGATAAGCCATAGAAACTATTCTCTACCTACTAAGTTTCTCTTCCCATTATTAATATCAAAAAGTCATATAACTCGATAAGAATTATATTCAAAGTTTATAATGAATTTGTTATAAATAGTGTTTCTGTACCTTAAACTGAATGAATGAGAAATATAATGGTATTATATATAATAACATATGGTATTTTAACTGTATTGAAAAGAGTCTTCCTAATATAGATAACTGGAAAATGATATTTTTTTTTATTGTATATTTGAAGAAGGTATTCTTTTGATTGGGACTTCAGTGCCAAATTGGTACAGGAGGCCTTTTTGATATTTGGAGTTCTAATAGCAGTAGGAAATTTGCACAAGAAGGGCATCAACCTCCTTTAAACCTTCCAGTGTTCCAGCTGGAAAAACAGGTTTCCATTCAGAGGCCAAGCTATTTTCTCCCTATGCTCAGCCAAAAAACTTTTAACTTTAGAACTTTTTTGCCAAATGACTAATAAAAGGAATTATGGCATGTTGTATGCCAAATTAATCAGCATTTAATTCTGGGTTTTCTGAAAATAAATTATTTAACAAAAAAGACCATAAGTTTTTAATGGGACATTTTTAGAGTCATGTAGTAAATGCATCTGGCAACACAAAAATTTATTTAAAAAAAACTAAATATTTCTGAATAACAAAAAAAAAATTTTTTTTGGTTTTAAGCAAATATTTCTCTTGTTTTGTAATTTTTTTCTTACTTTGAAAAAATTCCAGGCTTTTAGTCAATTGTACTGAGTCAAGCAAGTCAACTTTAGAATTTAAAAAAAAAATCAATCAACAGAAATAGGTCATGTTATTTACCAAATTAAATAGAATTTAATTAAGAATTTTATGAAAATAATATTAATAAATTTTCAAGCATATTGATTTTAATAAGCCTTTTTCAATGTGATATGGTGAAAAAAAAGATCGCACTATGCAATTAAGGCTTCGTTTTGGGAAACTTGATGAATAAAAATAATTAAATTATATATTTATTGAAAAGAAATTTCCTCCCAAATAATATGTAATATTTAACCTGAAATATGATTTTTATTTCTATTAATGATTCTTTTCACTATCGTGTGTTTTAAACACAGCCAGTGTTATATAAAGTGGCTTGGACTTCTCACATTCACAGGATTTTCTGAACTGGTTATGAAATAGAAAAGAACTTTCTTGGCTGCTTTTTTTGCTAAACATTATGAATTTTTTCTTTGGGTGTTGAAGTTTGGTGATCTTGGCTAAGTGCAGAAAGGTTTGTGCACCAAAACAAATAAAAATAGTGTTGTATCGTCTGTGTGGCACAGCCAAGGTACTGGGGGAGGGGGAGTTGCCTTTAAAATCATTCAATATATAAACATAAAACTCATAATTTAAAAAAATTATATTTTTCTAGAGGGTGGGGGGAACTTTCACCACGAGTTTAGTGAGGGGACACCTTCCCGAAATTGCCCTTCCACATGACTGCTGATTTCCGTAGCAAGGAAGTCTATTTTGCTGCTGTATCCAAGACATTCATTTTCAGAAAACAGTAGAAGCAAAGATTTTTTACTAAAAAAAAAAACAAGAAATAGTAAAAGAAAAATTACATATAGCATAATGGGATATTAAATAAAATATCCGTAACAACTTTTAAGTCAGCCTCCAGTGTAGCACATCTCAGAAAGATCGATAAATCAGCTGACTGAAAGTTCACTAACTAACAAAAATAAATATACAGAAATGAATTTGCTTTCATATCCAAGACCTCATTTATTTTCAGAAAATGATACCAGATCAAAATTTTACTGGAAAAGTAATAAATAATGAAATAAAAATTAACATATAGCCTAATGCGATGTTAAAATATCCACAGCAACAAGTTGTAGGCCTGCCATATGATGTAGCATAACTATGAAAAAAACAATACTTATTGCTCGGCCAAAAGATCACAAATTTACGAAAATTAATCTGCTGAAATGAAAACTATGGTTTAAATATAAAAAGTAAATACTAACTTTACAAAGGGTATCCAATATGCAGGTCCAAAACACTACATAGCGCACGGAACGAAGATAGCATGTGTCGGTCATCTGCATCTTGTTTCCCTCGGTGAAGCCTACCTAATTAAATGCAGATGCAACCAGAATTTCTAAGAAGGATGTGTTTACTTCCAGTTTCGATTTTAAGAGTGGGAAAGATGCATAGAATGCTGGGAAAACTGATAAAAATAATTTGGGAATATTGAAATAGGTTTATGACAGAAAAGAGTGTGAAACAGAAAAAAAAAATTGGCGAACATATTTTGTAATTACTTCCAAAATATACCGTTTTTAAAAATAGCAGGTTTGTTTTTTGGTATTTTTTAAATTTTCAAAATTTTAAGGAAAAATGTTGATAATAGTTCAAATCAAACTTGTAAGCTTAAATCAGAAGGTTGCTTTAGCATATAGGAACGTTAACAAGCAAATCGGCAATACCGTTTAGTGCTTCTAAGAAATGGCAATCAGATGGCTTCATAAAATTATTTATATTGTAGTATAAAATAATAAAGCCGTCCCATGGCCGAGTGGTTAGCACGCTTGGCTACCGATCTAAGGGACCTGGGTTCAAGCCCCGGATTAGGCATGGATGTGTGTGTCGTTTTTCTGCTGAGGTCCTGCCATCCTCTCAGATCTCCTACTGTGGCATATAAACTGACAGGCTCCTGTCAGACCTCTGTGGCAAGCAGCTGCTTGAGGGGGTATTTATTTTTTTTTTTTTTATAATATAATATGCATCAAATTAAAAAACAATATTATTTTTGAAGCCTGAATTATATATTTTTATAAGATATATATATAATTACAACACCAATTTTTATTTTTAAAAATTGATTTTTTTTTTGTTGTACTAAAAACGGATACATGCATCCTTGGCCTCTCAATTCAGATTCTCTGAATGTATACAACATGGACACTTGAAGGGTTAATGCCTAAGATGGTCTAATAAAGTGTATAGGTTAATAATGACAAAGGAATAGCACTATTCAGACTGGTTCATTTCAATTTCTGTTTTTGGCCATTGTGAGCATTAAATGGTTAAGCAGCATCTTTTCTATGGAGTAGTATTGGTTTGATGATGTTGCTTATATGCAGAATGAAATAATGTTATGAAGAGTGTTTTTAAATGATTGAAGAAAGGGATCAGTCTCAGAAAGAGATGGGTGGAATGTCAAATAGGACCTTCTAATAAAGTCATGTTTAATAATGTAAAAATATTTTGTTGTAATGAAGTAATATAAATAATGATAATAAGATTTGCAAAAGCCAAATGAAGCAATTGTTATTCAGGATAACATTTTGACAGCAAAATTGCAGTGTGGTTGGATCTCAGTATCCATTGGTTATTGAGGATTTTGCAACAGTTGAATTTACTAAGATCAGAAGCAAGTTTTGCTATATATGAAGCTTGTTATAATTATTATACTTCCCAGTGCTTTTATGATTGTGTCCTGAAAAGATGGTATAGTTGTTCGATAATGGTACTAAGGACAATTCACCCTGTGTGGTTTTATTTATCTTCTGATATAATTTTTATGTATACAGAATTTTGTTGGGTTAATTGTATATCCACTTGCCAACATTATTAGAAATTTGAAATATTTCGTTTTTACAAAATATTAATTCAATGATTATTAGTGATTGAAAGCAAGTTTATTGCATTTTTAAAATAAGAGGCAATAATTTAACTCCCAACATCCAGTCCTTTAGTTATCTTCTGAAATTTTAATGCTATAAAACGACTGCAGTTTGAAAACATTGGCATCTGTTTTTAATATGAGCTTTTAAGGCTTTTTCTTAGTTAAAACTCTAAACTGGATATTGCCATCTTAGGAAGCTTGTGACCAAAATCAAAACAGCCAAAATTTAAAATTTTGGCTGACAATTTTTCATAGTCCTTTCCTTTTGTCAGTTTCATTAAAAGTTAGCTGTGTTAATAAACCATTCTGAGCTTCTGTTCATACAAAACTACACAAAAATAAAGTTTGTGGAGCAACTTAGTATTAATACTGTGAAATAATGAATGTAAAATATTTGGGTAAGGTAAATTGTTCAAAATGCTGCATTCATTTTAAAATATAAGCCATTTTTTCCATCATGTTAGTTGTTATTTTATCAGAAATTTTGTTTTTCAGTTTGAAAGATAGTGCATTTAAGTCAATTTTAGTAAAATGTTTCTATAAAATACACTGCAAATCAAATATCAGTGTGCCTGCTGAGTCCTAATTTGTGCCTCCCTTTTCTTTTTTCCCCCATTTATTGCTTATTTAAACTTTTGTGTTGTGATTTTATTTTCACCTGTAGTTTTTTTGTTGAGCTTTGGCAACCATTTTGTTTTCGTTGCAATTTTTTTATAGTTTGCCCTGATTTGCTATTACCAACCCTTTCCCTCCCAGGCTATCAACAGATGGAGCCTCACATAGCTCTCCCTCCTCCCACAGCTCTGCCAACTCTTCTCAGGATTCCTTGCATAGAACACCTCCAAAAAAGAAAGGACTAAAATCCTCCTTAGGCCGATTTTTTAGCAAAAAGGATAAAGTGAAAGTGAAAGAAGTCTATGGTATGGCACAAGGTGAGTATTTTTTGTTACAAAATTATGTTATCAATGTATAATTTTAAGACCCAAAATCAAACAAAAGTAATTAAACTTTGCATCCATGGCAGCTCCAAGTGAATAGATTCACAGGATACATTTTATCAGCTGGTGGATAATCATGATAAGAGGCCATTGCAGGTACCTGAACTCTTGCTTCTATGGGCATCGTCAAACCCACAGTGGAATAAGTCTTCCAGTGTACATTGCTTCAGCCTTTAGTAGTGGGGGAATAGGTCTTTGCCCCATGCATTAGGGGGCTATTTTATATTATCAGCACTTCCTCTCTCAATGAACATAGTTTCTACAAACATCCCACTAATAATTTTCTCTCCATAGGTAGTTGGAATATGAGGACTCTGCACAGAGATTATTCTCTTGATGTCTTCACACAAGAATTCCACCATTATAACTTAGATATTCTCAGCTTGCAAGAGATCAGATGGATAGATAAAGGTCAGATACTTAAAAATAATCTTAAATTTCTTTTTTCAGGAAGGAAAGATGGGAAGCATCTCCAATTCATCACTTTGCTTCTCAGCAGACGTGCTAATGATGCTCTTCGGGGATATGAGTGCATTAATGAAAATTAGCTGTAATTTATTACAACTAATTTTCCTAATGAAAGGTAAGGTTAGGTAAAAATTTCTTACAGCTAAAATTCAAAAAGGCTTTTGATTCTGTTGATGACTATAATATGTGGTTGATTGTGAGATTGTATTGCATACCAGACAAGTTAGTTAACATAATGAAAGCTCTCTATAATAACACCGAGTCGTGTGTGAGAGTTGGTAAGGCTTGTAGCAATTGGTTTAGCATTACTTCTGGTGTTTGACAAGGGTGCATTTTGTCTCCTTTTCTCTTTAGTTTGGTTATTGATAATGTTATGTGAAATTCACTTCAAGGGAAAGATTTTGGCCTTAAATGGTCTGGAGATCTGAAAATTTCTAATTTTGACTATGCTGATGATTTGGTCTTTTGGCAAATGATTGCTGATGAGATGAACTCTTTCATTCGAGCTGTTGATGAGACTGGTAGTAGAGAATGTTTGGTTATAAACAGAAAGAAAACTAAAGTGATGAAAATTGGTCAGGCAAGCTGTGATTCAGTTAATCTGAATGGATGCAGTCTTGAGCAGGTGTCACAGTTTAATTATCTTGGGAGCTATGTAACAGATACTGGTGATGTGCAGCATGAGATTAACAGATGAATAGAGATTGCTGCCGGGACTTTTAATAATCTATGGAGAGTGTGGAGAAATAGGCGTATACACCTAAAGACTAAAATTTGACTGTATAATAGTTTGGTTCTTTTTATGGTTAGTTATGGTAGTGAAACTTGGAAGCTTTGTAAGCAAGATAACAAGAAACTAGATGCTTTTGTTTCTAGATACTTATGCAGTATCTTGGGCATTATGTGGTTCAAATTTGTAAGTAATGATGAGGTAACGCAAAGGAGTCAACAACCTCCTTTGAGCAGCATATAGTGCAGAGGGAGACTACATTAGTTTGGCCATGTTGAGAACCACTGACTAAGAGTTAGGCCCCATACCTTATCTCATTGAAATATATGTTGTAATACTCCCAATGAATGCAGATTTTACTTAGCATGGATTGGCAGGAACACATCTACCATTTTAAATGGAGATTACCTATAATTAGTAAAATTTTCATGCACATACTATAATTTCATGTGAGTAATCATTGTAGCAAATGGAGTAAGCCAAAGTTATCAGAGTAAAACAGTAAAATTGTTTTATATCACATTGAATCAGTGCAATTCGTAGCTGTTTGAGTAAATCAAATGGACAGCTACGGAAATAATTATAAGGTGGGGAATAAGACCAAAATTTAAATCAAGCTTATAGAGACTGAAAAGAAAATACTTAAAAATGTTTTAAAGCTACTGTGATATCATTGTTTTCTAATATCGACATTAGAGCTGATTCTGACTTGAAAAAGCACAGATAATTTCGAACTTGAATTATAATTTAAATTTCTGATTTTCCTTGTAATTGTGAAAAAAAAAAAAAGTAAAAAATAAAAAATTACTTTTGATAGTAATTAAAAATAACCACTATACAATACAACCTCTGATGTTTTTTTTAAAGATATTATCTCTCTCCATTAATGAATTGCTCTTAGAATTGATGATGATGTTAATCAAGAATTTTCAGTTTCAATGAATTGTTTTTAGTATTTTTCATTTCAAATAACATTAAGGTTTTAATTTTGTCATCATTTAATAAATTTCAATTATTTTAATGTTTGCTATAGCTTATAATATGGAACACTGAAAAACTGTCTAGCAACATGTGTTTTTGTATACCAGATTTTTTTTTCCTAACTGGTGTCAAGCTCAGTAATTATTGAAACAGATTGGGGCCAAACTCATCTCTAATAGACACTCTAAAAGATGGTAAGTGTGTGAAGGAGCTATGAAATTAGTAGATCTTTATATGAAAAAAAAAGTGACTTTCATCAGCAAAGATAAGCTCAGTGGGGCCAAACTGGAGCTAAATAAAACTTGAGAATGCAAGAATATGTGAGTGAGTTAGGAAACTGAGAATATAGAGGTTTTGAAATGGTAAAGAAATTTTAAATCATATTATAAATATGTAGGTGGGGATACCAAAAAATATTTTTTGTGTTTAAAGCCCCTGCTTATTAATTCTACCACTATTCATGTTGTTTTTACACTGATGTGTTTGATGTTTCTTCTATCCAGTGCTATCAGTTTTTTCTCTCTGAGCTGCAGCAGCAGCTATTGTCTTAGTACAATTATGAAATGATTGTAGGTTTTACCTTTTAATTTCTCTCTGCATATAGTATTGCTTTTTATATTGCAAACAGCTTTTAACATTAAATCATCAAATCTTATTAATTTAAACATGCTTTATAAATATGTTGGTATTTCATTAATCATTTAGTTACATGTGAAGCTTCAATTATCAGCTACTGAAAGGGAATTATCTAATTCAGTTGAATTTAATTGAGCCAAACAGAAGAAATTTGTAAAGTGGGAGGCTTTTAAGTGATGTGTCATTGCAAATAAACTTGAAAAGCATGATAAACTATCAAAATTTCTGCTATTGCTGATCAAAGCAACAGTGATTATGACAGCTGGTTCAGTCTACAAGTTATGAGCTTAAAACCAACAGAAGATAGTTCTCTTCAAAAACATTTTAATGGTTCAAAAAATTGTATTGTAAATTTCTCATAATTTTTATGTATATGTGGCCCATAAGTAATAAGTAGTTTGATTTTGTACTGCATGTTACATTGTGTTACATCAAAGAGACCTGGGTTTGAGCACAAATAAAGAATGGATTTTTTTGTGTGTGTGTTGTCTTTCTGCTGTGTCACTTTCCTCACAGACCTCTATGGGGTATTATACTGGCAGGCTCTTTCCAGATCTCTATGGCAAGCTACTACTTTAAGAGTAATTTATTTCCATTTTATTTAAACAAATATTCATGTGCATTTAAATGTTTTACAAAATTTAATTCTTTTATATCATAAGCTGTATAATGGCGACATTTGTGTGGGGAAAGCTACAAATAAATTCTCTGTTTTTTTTTTTAAATTAAAAAAAATTTTTTTTAATTTAAATCATAATTTCTGTAAGAAATAAAATAAATTGCTTGATATTGCAGGCATTAGCTATTTAGACAGTGACATTGCAGTTGGAGATGCTGTGGGAATGACTGGAGGCATTGGTCAAAAGTCTGATTATGACAGGCGAACAAAAAAGAAGTAAGTTATGTGTAACTTCCGATATTGATGCCATTATAACTCAAAGCTGTAAATCACATGCATGATAATATCTTTTGAATATGCATTGTAAAATATTGAATTCTCAGTTACACATGCATGCACACACCTTTCTGGCCCACCCACCCACTCACTCACTCATTCAGCATTATTAGTATGTGCTTTACACTGCCTTGCTTGGCTCACTATAGGGTTTAATCTTTGTGTTGCATCCTGTTCTTTCAGCAAATTTTTAAGATCTTTCATCAGCTCCATCATCTGGCTGCCACCTGTACCATGTTTTGTAGTGTCCAGACATGTTGTTATCAGGGACAGTGGTTTGGCTGATACTGCTGCCAAGTAGGCCACACCCATCTGGTTTCTATTGCTGATTCCATACCTGGACTTCTGGCAGCGTTTTTCCATCAAGCCCATGACACAGTGACAAGATCTTAATCAGATACACAGCAAGTTATTCCAGACTTGTCAAACCTTTGCAGTCGTATTTTTGCAGGAATCTGAAAGAGGAAGTTGTAATTGCTCGGCTTTGCATAGATCATGGTTTTTTAATACATTCTTCAGGCAAACAACCGAGTTATGTGCTAGTTTTGCGACACCATTTTAACTGTTTGTCATAATTTAATCAATTGTATTGTTTTTAATTGTGAACACTATTTTTTTAGCTATTATCACTTGTTATCCAAGCCTGTTACACTCAGATCTTTTATCAAAGTAATATGTTTTTAGAATCAGATTTTGCATTTTTAAAATATTTTGAATATTTTAATTGTATTTAATGTTTTACTTTTGTATGTTGTGTTTTTGACTTGTTATTGCCTTTTACTCCTCTTGCACCTATTGTTCACTTTTGCATTGTACATTTGTTTTTGTTTTTTACACAGGCTTTTTACACCCATTGTTATTTTGTTACTTGTTGCTTTCCTTTCATTTTATGATTTAAACTTTGGTTATGGGTTCTATGTTTAACTGCTTTTTAAATGTTTTTTTTTTTTGGTGTATTATATTCCTGAGTTGATGCGCCTGTACGCGGTGAGGGGGACCACCCTGTGAAGGTTCCGCTGGCTCGGTTACCTTCGCAGGGTCCTAAACGCTCGCCCGCGTGTTTGCCGTGCGCGGAACCATGTTGCCGTACCCATGTCCCGGGAAAGGAGGATCCTGGTAGTTGCTCGGGGGTCCCCGTCTTCTCTCCTCAGCTCATGACTGGCGTGGTGTCCCCATTGGCTGTCTTGCCATTGGGGAGCCTGTCCGTCGCGGGGCTGGGCAGCGGATTCCGGGGCCTCTGCTATACACTGCTTTGGCCTCTGCTTCCGGTAAACGGGAGCTCCTGGGGTGGCCCCCCCAGGAGCAATCGGCTGGTGGGCAGGTCCTGCTAGGGTCAACCGTGCAGAGCGGTGAGTAACCTTGCCCACGGTCCGGGTACAGGTTTACAAGTTTCCTCACAGATTATTTTCCTTTTGTAGTTATCCTTTCTTTGTGAGGCCAGTTTGGCCATTCACAATTTTTCTTATTTTACGCTTTGTTTGATTTGTGTAGAATGTTTTGTTCTGCACATTTCTCTTTTTATTTTCCTTATATTTATTTGTGAGGTCTTGGCTCACTGTCTGTGTGGGTATAGTGCCTGCGTAGCCCTGGCGCCCGACTGGGCGTCCTCTTGTTGGGCTTCGTGGAGGGTGGGGACAGCGGGCACTGAACCACACAAAACAAACCATGAGAGAGAATGAAGAAATTAATGCGATCGTTGCCAACAAGAGGGCTTGACATGAGCCCCCATCTTCCTCGTTGTCGATGTTATCTCTGCCGTCATCTTCTGTGTCTGTGTCTTTGTTCCCAAAGTTCCTGATCATCCACTCCACGGGTGATCAGGTACTTGGGGACATGTCCCCATTTTTTGTAAATAAAGGTTTGAAAGGTCTTGCGGGAGAGCCGAAATCCGTAAAGCGCTTACGATCTGGCGACTTACAAGTTGAGACCGCTTGTTCCAGACACTCGGAACTGCTCCTGAAAGTTAAAGAAATTGGTGGGGTGGCTGTCGAAGTCACTCCCCATAAAACTTTGAATTCCTCTCGGGGTGTGATCACCGAGTGGGGCCTCCTCAAAGTCACTGAGGAGGAAATCCTCTCAGAGCTCACACCTCAAGGAGTAACAGCAGTCCACCGGGTTTCGACACGCCGTGATGGGAAATTAACACCCACCCGGGTGTTGATTGTGACATTCAATACGCCACACCTGCCTTCTTACATCAAGGCAGGTTATTTACATTGTGAGGTTCGGCCGTAAATCCCAAACCCTCTGCGCTGTTTTCAGTGTCAGATATATGGTCATGCCCGCACAGCATGCAGGGGCAAGCCCACCTGTGCTCGCTGTGGCAGTAAGGATCATCTCGATCCTGACTGCACAGCTGAAAAGGCATGCTGTGTGAACTGCAGTGGCGAACATCCGGCGTACTCCCGCGACTGTCCGAAGTGGAAGGAGGAAAAGGAGGTACAGCGCCTCAAAGTCATCAACAATATCTCATACGCTGAAGTGAGAAAGCTTGCTGCACCTCCCGCACCACCTGGCAAGGTTTCCTATGCCAGTGGCAAAGTTTCCTATGCCAGTCATTGGAAAGCCCATCGTTCCAATGACTTCGGTTGCGGTGCAGACTGACATCAGTGTACCACCTACTGAGTCTTTCTCACCAGCTGCGAAGTACCTCCTCACGCAGGCGAGACTGAGGGTGGTGTCGACTTCGACATCAACCCCGGTTTCCATTCCTGCAGCTCAGCCTTCCACCTCCACCGGAAGGCCTCCTCCTTCCCGTCCTCAGACAGCAAGACCTTCCAAACCTAAGGGGCCCCCGCCGGTTCCAAAAAAGAAAATCACTGCACCTCAAAGGGCGGTCACCAATCCATGCCCCTCGGATGATTCCGAGGACATGGATACCGACCGCCCCCTATTCAGTAAACCGTCCTCCACGACGGTTAAGCTGAATAGAAATTTGTCATCCGCCCACTCTTCTAAGTCCTGAGATGGCCACACTCCTACAATGAAATTGTCGTGGATTCCAGAGGAATCCTGACGACATCAAGGCCCTCCTTCAGGCACACCAGCCCATCTGTATGTGCCTGCAGGAGACATACTTGCAGCCAGTCACAGATCCTACGATCTGGCACTTTTCACTAGTTCATTGGGACCGGGATGGAGATGGTCCAGCTCGCGGGGGTGTCGCCATCCTCATGAGCAACCACACTCCATTCCAGGTCGTACCCCTCACCACCAACTTGGAGGCTATAGCCATCCGTCTCTTCGTGGGGTTCTCGCTGACTGTCTGCTCTGTATATCTTCCACCTGGGAGCATCGTCTTCCAGGAAGACCTTGATGATCTCATCTCGCAGCTGCCGTCCCCCTTCCTCATTATGGGGGACTTCAACGGACACAGTCCACTTTGGGGCAGTGCTGACACCAACGGGAGGGGCGGGGTCCTGGAGCAGTGACTCCTGGATCCTTCTCTCTCCCTGTTGAACACCGGTGTCAGTACTTACTTTCACTCCCCAACCCGCACTTTCACTGCCATTGACCTTACACTCTGCTTGCTCCTCCTCGATCCTTCCACTCTTTACATGGGAGGTCGAGGATGACCCGTACGGAAGCGATCACCTCCCCGTGGTGTGCACCATCTCCCGTGGGGGGCCTTGCAGCCCTCCACGGGAGACCGTCCAGCCTCCACCGTGTCTCACGGTGGAGGCTGGATCGGGCTGACTGGGGTGGTTTCAAGCTGCTCTCTGAGCTCGATGACCACTCTGTCAGCCAGGAGCCAATCAATGTGGCAGTAGCGGAGATAACGGACTGTATCGTAGATGCAGCTGCATCAACAATTCCTCAAACTTCTACACGGTTTCCTCGCTTTCCGAAACCGTGGTGGAATCCAGATTGCACCGCAGCTCGTAAGGCTCAGAACAAGGCTTAGGGGGTGTTTCGGAGATATCCGACGACCCCCAACCTTGAAAATTTCAAACGCGCCAGGGCGAAAGCACGTTTCGTCCGATGCCAGAGCCAGAAGGAATCTTGGATCAAGTATACGTCTTCTATCACCCGCACGACTAGTTCTAAGGTCATGTGGGATAAAGTCCGGAAGATGAGTGGGAACTACACGTCCCACTCGTTATCGATCCTGGAGCACGATGGACAGGCAATTGCTGATCCCAAAGCAATTGCCGACACTCTGGGGGAGTCATTCACTTCCATCTCTTCGTCTTCCTCTTACTCCTCCGAGTTTCTGGCCCAGAAAGGCAGGGCGGAGCGTTCTCCGCTGTCTTTCCACTCGAATGGCCTGGAGCCTTACAACAGGCCATTCACAGCGGAGGAGCTTCGTCTTGCTCTGCACTCTTCTCATGCCTCTGCTGTAGGGCCGGACAATGTCCATTATGCCATGCTCCAACATCTTTCACCATCGAGTAAGGATCGGCTGCTCCATCTCTTCAATCGCATTTTTCTCGAGGAGCAGTTTCCGGACTCCTGGCGGGAGGCCATCGTCTTGGCCTTCCCCAAGCCGGGCAAAGATCCCAAGATTCCTTCCAATTATCATCCCATCGCGTTGACGAGCTACGTGTGCAAGGTGTTGGAAAGAATGGTAAATGCCAGACTCATCTGGTATTTAGAATATCACAACCTTCTTTCCAACACCCAGTGTGGCTTTCGCAGGCAATGGTCAACTCTTGACCATCTGATACACCTCGAATCGGCTATCAGAAATTCATTTTTAAGAAGAGAGCACTTGGTGTCAATTTTCTTCGACATCGAAAAAGCGTACGACACGGCTTGGATATTTGGCATTCTTCGTGACCTCCACAGTTTCGTCTTAAGAGGTCACATGCCGATCTTCATCTCCAACTTCTTATCGACACGCTCTTTTCGTGTCCGTGTCGGTAACACTCTGTTGCGGCCATACCCCCAAGAATAGGGGGTGCCACAAGGCTGCGTTCTGAGTGTTACGCTTTTCGCTGTCAAGATTAATTCAATTACTAGACAACTTCCTCCATCAGTAGGCAATGCCCTCTATGTTGATAACTTTAGCATCTTTTGCTCTTCGTCCAGCATGAGGGTCATTGAAAGACAACTGCAAATTGCCCTGAACAATCTTTTGGTTTGGGCGATGGCAAACGGGTTTCGGTTCTCCCCACAGAAGACTGCTTGTGTGCACTTTTGCCACAAGCGTAATCTTCATCTGGATCCCGAGCTGCGGCTCGGGGGTAACATCATTCGAGTTGTGGCAGAGACCAAGTTTCTCGGTCTCATATTCGATCGGAAATTGACCTTTTTACCACACATACGTCATCTCAGGTCCAAGTGCACGCGGGCATTGAACATCGTCAAGGTCCTCTCCTCCCTTTCTTGGGGGGCGGACCGATGTTCTTTGCTCCGCCTGTACCGTGCACTTGTCCGATCGAAACTGGACTACGGACCCCAGGTGTACAACTCGGCCCGGGATTCGGTGGTGAATGTGTTGGACCCCATCCATCACCAGGCTCTCCGTGTTTGTACGGGAGCCTTCCGCACTTCACCGGTCCAGAGTCTTTACGTTGAGACCGACGAACCTTCTTTATCTCTTCGCCATCAGCAGTCGTTTCGCCGTCTACAATATGCGTCTAAATTGCGATCCCTGCCTGGCCATCCCACTTGGGACTGCGTTTTCAGTCTGAAGTGGGAAATGATTTACACTAATCGGCCGACTGCCATTCGTCCATTTGGTTTGCGAGTCCGAGGCTACCTCAGAGACATCAACACCAGTCTCGATAGCATTACACAGTCGACAGCTGAGCCACTTCCACCATGGCTCGCTGTTTCCCCTTCCTGCGATTTTTCCCTGTGCAGGACGGGGAAGGCCTTTACACCCGACTTTGTGTACCGGCAACTCTTTGCCAGCCATCGTGCTGAGCACCCGGACTTCTTGCCTGTCTTCACAGATGGCTCGAAGTCTGGCACATCGGTGGGATTGGCCATGGTCTGCTGTGATGTAATCATTGCAGACCAGATCCCACTGCAGTGTTCCATCTTCACTGCAGAGTTGCATGCTATCAGCCTCGCCTTGGACCACGTGGCGACTAAGCATCATCGTCGGTGTGTGCTTTACACCGACTCACTTAGCTCGCTACAGGCTTTGATTTCAGTGAGGCATCGGCCTCACCCAGTTCTTACTAAGATCCGCCAGCAGCTACATCGTCTGGCAGCCACCACCACCATCCATTTCTGTTGGGTGCCCGGTCACGTCGGAATCAGGGGCAATGATTTGGCAGATTCTGCTGCTAGGTCAGCCACGCCCCTGTCCGACTCTCTGTTGCCGGTTCCCTATCTGGATTTCCGGCAGCGTTTTACCACCGAGCTCTGGGCACTGTGGCAGAGATCTTGGTCAGAACAGCTTACCAACAAACTCTTTGAGATCAAACCTATCATCAAACCATGGCAGTCTTGTTACCGCAGGAATCGCAAGGAGGAAGTTGTACTTGCTCGGCTCCGCTTAGGTCATTCATTTATTACTCATTCGTTTCTCTTACGGGCGGACGACGTACCTAAGTGTGAGTTTTGTGACACCATTTTAACTATCAAACACATTTTAATATCATGTCCATGTTTTAACTTTGAATGTCGTTTGTATTTTACATTTCATGATTTTACGTCCGAGCCCCTTACACTCGGACATTTGTTAGCTGATCATTGTTGTTTTAACGCTGTCTTTCAATTTTTACAATTTACAGGTTATTTTACTCGTCTATAATTTTACTCTATTGATTATTTTATAAATGATTAACCCAGGTTGTTTACACCTGGTTACTTTTATTTTTACAAAATATTTCTACATTTGTTTATTGTTATTCACTGCTTGTTATTTCATTATTCTACATTTGTCTCATTAAATTTCTAGTTTATTTTTAAAAATCGGTTGAGGGTTCCATGACTTTTATCTTTTTACATCTTGGACATTCGTTCGGCGCATTATAGCCTTGGATGCTAATGCGCCATTAAACCCCAAATATCCAACCAAATAACTTGCTGATGTTTCCAAATTAGAGTTGGAACTGTGCTTGCATTGAGAATTTTCTCCACTAACTCTGTTCTTCCCTCAGAGAGAAAGGGAAGCACTGATGAGCATTGAAAGGCCATAGTCCATCAGATGAAACAATAAATCTTGGCCCTGTATGCAGATAAGTCATACTATTAGCACATTAAAGAACATGCTAGATGGCCCTGACTGGAAGCTTTCATCGACCTCCAACAGCTGTTCAGTAGATCCCTTTTCCAATCTTCTCTGAGTCCTTGTGATCTGGCCGTGCAGCTCATTGTGTACACAAAAGATCATTCTATGATAAAACACCTCAATAACCTCTTGTTAGGCAGTCTAATTGCTGCATAATAGAGATTATGTAATTATATAGTTGAGATCTGCAACTTGAATATTTTAATCTTTAGCACAACTACTGATTTAAAGGGATCTGGATTCAAGTCCCAAATAAGGTGTTATATTCTTGTGTTGTCTTTATGCTGAGGTCTCACCTTCATCCCAGATCTCCTCTCTGGCTTATTATATTGACAGCTTCTGTCAGATCTCTGTGGCAAGCATTGTTGTTGTTATTTCTTTTAACATAGTGTTACAAAATTTTGAATATTATTGAGCATGTATTTTAAATTCCAATGCTTGGTAAATGTTTCTTTTTCCCACCACCCCTGACCTGATCTTCCACTCCCAAAGAGAAACATTCATGGTGTTCTCAGTGTATATCATATTTTTTTTTCAAAAATAAAAATTTCAAAAATGAAGCAGGAGTATAAATTTCTGTCAATGTTAAAGCCCATTACACATAGTTTATAAGCAAAGGATATAATTTGAAAAGTCAACAAAATATCAAAATACTTACATTATTTACATTTAAATATGCATCTTATATAATTGAAAATCTAACGCAAATACCATGATATACTTAAGTACACTTGCTTTTCACCAGATGGTCTGTGTAAGAATATGATTGATTATAAACTAACAGCAAATGGGCTAATTCTATTAGGAATACCAGGCTGTATAGGGGAGCTGAAATTTAATCTGACCATTACCTTGTTAAAAATGTCTTGCAACTCAAACTTAAGAAGTGTTGTCCTGTAGTTAAAAAGCTTGTATTTAAGTTAAAAAAGTTACCTTTAACACTGAATCTCTTGAAAGACCCAGTTATAGCCAAAGCTTACTACAATAGGTTATGTAGTCATTATGATGGTCATGGTTTGATTACTACTGAAGTCGAAGAAGAATGAAGTTTTAAACAGACTTACTACAGACAGTACTCTTTTTTAGTAAAAAAAAAAGAAAAAAAGGAGCAGAGGAGCAGAGGAGGCAAAATTATTTGAGTGATAAGGCACTCAAATAATTTCAATAAAGGAATGTCCTTAATCAATACCCTACTAGTCATAACAGAAAGTGTTACAAAGAGCTTAATAAACATGTAAAGGAATAGTTAGCAGCTAATAGGAATCTTTGGCTTGATGGCTTGGTTGACAAAACCAAGGTAGCTGCTAGACAGTGTAACAACAGAGAGCTGTACCAGTTAGTTAATGTTTTATGTGGGAAAAAACAGACAGTATACAAGGATTGAAGGATAAACAAGGTAAGGTTATTGAAGGTGCGGATTCTGTCATGGCTAAATCAGCTGAGCATTTCAGAGATGTTCTAAACCAGGCGTGTCCAACCCACAGCCCTGGACAGCTAGTAATGCAGCCCACAAAATCGTGAAGTTTACATGTTTATGACATAAGCTTTCAACATGATTATGTGATTTTCAGCGAGTTTTTGATATCCCACTAGTTTTATGTTGCCCTTTTTTTAATTTTATAATAGAAAATATAAGAAAATAAATGAAGTTTTATTATTCATATACATTAACTATATTATATATTTTATGTGCAGCCCAAAACAATTCATCTTCACTCAATGTGGCCCAGGGAAGTCAAAAGGTTGGACGCGCCTGTTCTAAACAATGTGGTTAGTTCTTCTCCCATTGTTTGTAAAGATGATAGATGCATTATTAGCTTTAATGTTGGCCTTATATCACAGTCTGAAGTTATTTTGGCTATTTCTAAACATAAACTAAAATATCCCCATAGGTAGAAGAATAAAGCTGGGAATATTTCTTTTACCACATGGTTGACTGAAATTTTGAATATCTTTTATGATAAAGGCATGGTTCCTAAGGATTTTACCAGAGCTATTATTATCTCTATTTTTAAAAATGGTCATCATAGTTCTTGTAATAACTATAGGGGTATAAGCCTACTTTCTGTTCCAGGCAAAGTTCTTTGCATAATTGTGCATAATAGAATTAAGAATCTGGTTAACAGGCAGTTGCATAATGAGCAATGTAGATTCAGAAGTGGTAGGGGATGTGTGGATCAGATATTTTCACTTAGGCAGATTCTTGAGAAATGTTTCGAGTTTCAGAAAAAACCTTTGGTTGCTAGCTTTATTGATTTCAAAAAGGCTTTCAACTCTGTTGATCATCATAATTTGTGGTTGATTGTGATATCGTATGACATACCAGACAAGTTAGTTAATGTAATGAAAGCTCTCTAATACACTGAATTGTGTGTGTGAGTTGGTAAGGCTTGTAGCAATTGGTTTAGCATTACTTCTGGTGTTAGACAAGGGTGCATTTTGTCTCCTTTCCTCTTTAGTTGGTTATTGATTATGTTATGTGAAATTCATTGCAAGGGAAAGATTTTGGTCTTAAATTGTCTAGAAATCTGAAAATTTCTGATTTAGATTATGTTGATGATTCGGCCCTTTTGGGAAATGATGTTGATAAAATGAACTCTTTCAATAGAACTCTTGATGAAGACTAGTAGAGTTGATTTGGTGATAAACAGAGAAACTAAAATGATGAAAATTTGACTGGCAGGCTGGTTCAGTTAATCTGAATGGTTGTGATCTTGAGCAGTTGTCTCAGTTTAATTATCTTGGGAGCCATGTAACAGATGCTGGTAATGTGTGGCATGAGATAAACAGATGAATAGGGAATGCTGCTGGGAGTTTAAAAAATTGTGGAGAGTGTGGAGAAGTAGGTGTATACACCTAAAGACTAAAATTGGATTGTATAATTTATTTCTAAAGTTAGGTATGGTAATGAAACTTGGACCCTTTGTAAACAAGATAATGAGGAACTTGATGCTTTGATTCTAGATGTTTACACAGTATCTTGGGCATTAAGTAGTTCAAATTTCTAAATAATGATGAGGTTAGGCAAAGGAGTTGGCAACCTCCTTTGAGCAGCATATCGTGCAGAGAGAGACTGCATCAGTTTAGCCATGTTGCCCATATGCATAATTATAGATTAGCAAATAGGGTTATGAACAGTGTGCCTAAAGGCATCAGAAAGAAGGAGAGACCTAGAATGTGGTGGGTGGACAATGTCAAACAGGACCTTGTTAGAATTCGTTTACAGTGGTGAGATGCTGCAGATATAGCTCAGGAGAGATGTGTTTAGAGAACTAAATTGTACAATATGGTTGGACTTCTGTAGCTCAATACTGTTTGAGGAGGAAAAGGAGGATAGCTATATTGAACTATACAGTAACAAACATCTATTAATATTTGCAAAATTTAAAGCTGCATATGAAGTTAATAATGATCTCTAAAAAATCTATCAGTGTAACAAAATAAAATCGTTACAAATACTTCAAATCTTAAAAAGCCAGATGCCCAGAAATCACAGATTAATGCTGATCAGTGATCACAGCAAACCTTTTAAAACATGGCAAATAAGTGGAATTTAGTATGCAATTGAAAATCCTAGGCATTGTAAAAAGAAAATGTGTCATATCACAAAGTTTTGAACTCATCCTTATAGGGTTAATATTAAAATATTGTTAAGTTTCCAAATATAGTTTTTATTGTATGAATAAAAACTTAAAAATAAGCTATCCATAGTATTCACAAGCAGTTTTAATTGCAGGCATGAGTTATTGGGAGAATCCATGAAAGCTGGCACTCCATTTGCTATGTGGAATGGACCAACAATAGTTGCTTGGCTTGAGGTAAAGATGACTTTTTTATGCTCTTTATTCTTCTCTGAAGAGTTGCACCATGGTCTTTTAGCCATAACTTCAGCATTTCAGTTGCCACAAATGAATTTTTCAGTACTTGCTCATGTACGCTCATCTGACTGACCTTAACTGTTCCTATTACACAGAAGTTAAAAATTTTGTCATTTGTACAATGCATTTATGGGAGTGATGTGGAAAAAATCATGCTTAGTTCTTTAGATCATATCACACCCACTGACATTGATCATTCTCATATCATATTTTGGCCTTTTCCATTGCATCCTGTATAATTTTTTCAAATGAACCTTCAAAGTATGTGATGATCAATTACAGATTGGAATCAATAATAAATATTGCAGATATATATAAAATTAAATAAAGAAAAAAAAATATTTCTTTTTTTAATACGTTCATCAAAATATAGAGCACACAACATTAATTTGTGTATTTTGAAAAATAAAGATTAAAAGAAGAAAAAGAAAGAAAAAAATTATTTAGAGCAAAATATTTTAAAAATATTAGGCTTTCAGTCAGAAATGATTAAATAATCAAATGACCCTGTAATGTGGCAGAAAAAGGCAACCTACTCCCAGTTATGCATGAAATGATTATTAATTTAACAAGTAGGAACTGTAGTTTAATCTCAATTAACCCTTATAGTGCAAACAATGATACATCATATTTCTTTAAGACAGTGTAGTAGCAATAAATCATTGTTTTATTGATTTAAAGACATTCTAGTAGTTTCTCTAGTATTAGCAAGAAATAACTACTACTGTTTCTTTGAGCAATGTTATATTGTTGACTATAAAAGGGGTTAATTATTTAATTTTTTGTGTTTGTTTTTATGATAAATATGAATTTTCTAAGAAATATGTTCTCTTTGATTTAGTTGTGGGTTGGAATGCCAGCATGGTATGTTGCAGCATGTAGGGCAAATGTAAAAAGTGGTGCTATCATGTCAGCACTCTCTGACACAGAAATTCAGCGAGAAATAGGTATTAGTAATCCCCTCCATCGCTTAAAGTTAAGACTTGCTATTCAAGAGATGGTTGCACTTACAAGCCCTTCAGCTCCAAAACCTTCTAGAACAGTAAGTAGTTTTTAATTATATTTGTTTCAAAATATAACTTATAACAATATAAATTTAAATGAAAAAGTAAAACAAATAAAAATTTACAATATAAATTTAAATGAAAAAGCATTTTAATGATTATCAAACATATTTTTCTGTATCTGAAATGTAAAAATTGCTTTTGGAAATCTGTTCAATGCTGAATAAATTTAATATTGATTGTTTCATGTTTAAATATCTAGCCAACATATATTTTCAGAGAAATTTTTAAAAAGCCTTTTCCAATAAAATTTTTTTTAATTACTTACAAAAAAGTCTCCCTTTAAAAATGCATATGTAATAATGCTTTAAACATACGAAACAATATGCAGTTGTCTATGCTTCTTCTCTGTAATTAATTTAAAAAATATTAATTTTGAAGTGTCTTTTCCCACAGAGTTTGGCCTTTGGAGAAATGAATCATGAATGGATAGGAAATGAATGGCTTGCTAGTTTAGGTCTTGCTCAGTACCGTTCAACGTTCATGGAGTGTTTAGTAGATGCACGCATGTTAGATCACCTTACTAAAAAAGATTTAAGAATGCATCTAAAAATGGTAGATAGCTTTCATAGGTAAGTTTTACTGGTACTAATCTATTACAAAATTTTTAATATTCACACTTAATAATTTAAATTATATTTCTGAGCTATTTTTATGTATGTGAAATATTTGTAACTGTAGTGTCTTTGTTTCCTTATGACAAATGCTGCAGTTTATTCAAAAATTGAGAAATTCTTGAAAAATATTGTAATTTATATATAAAAGCATAAATTAATGTTTTAAAACATAAATATTATATAAACTTAGGAAATGAAAATGAAGGAAAATGTATAAATCAGTTATAGCATTATCCAAAGATAATTTTGGCTTATATCATCATCATGCAGAAATATGAAGTGAGGATGGCTCAGGTGGTAGGCATGCCAGGTCATTCATAATCTGCAGTTCCCAGGTTTTAGTCCCAGCTGGGCCAGCTTTGAGATTTATCTCTGTAAAACTCCACCCTGCCCTCAGTTAGTAGGGACACTGATGTCTTGTAAAGGCCACCATCTGTTGGATGGGACATTAAGCCATGCACCTTGTGTGGGTTGGGTTGTTTTACCTCTGAGCAGCACTTTTTTGCACACCATGGAATCAATAATATGTGGCCAGGTCACATGGACCCTGAAGGCTCAGAGAAGGTAGGGGGAAGGGGACCCACTGGAAAAGCTGTTGGGAGACAGATGGTAGCCTCCCGTCAAAGCCATCCAGTGTGTTCTTTAACGTGCACAGGGTATGGCTCTCCCACACACGGGGCCATGGCTTAACATCCCATCTGACGGACAGAGTCCTTCCAAGCCCGTTGGTGTCCCCTACTGACTGTGGGCAGGGCAGGGAATTTTGCGGAGATAAATCTCAACGCTGACCCAGCTTGGACTCAAACCTGGGAACTACAGATTACGAGCCTGGTGTGCTACCAACTGATCCACCCCCACCCCACCTTGTGTGGGAGAGCCATACCCTGTGCACATTAAAGAACATGCTAGATGGCTTTGATGGGAGGCTACCATCTGTCTCCTAACAGTTGTCCTATGGCTCCTCTCCCCAAAACCTTCTCTAAGCCCTTGGGGTCCTTGTGACCTGCCATTTGGTCGATTTTGTGCAAAAAGTGCTGCTCAGAGGTAAAACCACACAAATCATGCAGAAATAATATAAAAAAAAGAGACCACTAAATTAAAAGAATGAATAAAATAATATAAAGTTCTTTGTTATTGAGCAATAAAATTTTGAAGTTTACCCTTCGTGCTATTTGCATATTAAAAAGTTTTTAAAAGCAAACTCAGAAGCATTTTGGAGCAAGGATAGCACTCAGACTTCAGTTGTTTTGGGTTGTTTTATCTCTGAGCGGCACTTTTTTGCACACCGTGGGCTAAATGGCCAGGTCACATGGACCTCAAAGGCTCAGAGAAGGTTGGGGGAGGGGGACCCACTGGAACAGCTGTTGGGAGACAGATGGTAGCCTCCCGTCAAGGTCATCCAGCGTGTTCTGTAATGTGCACAGGGTATGGCTCTCCCGCACACGGGGCCACGGCTTAACGTCCCATCCGAAGGACGGCGGCCTTTCCAAGCCCATCGGTGTCCCCTACTGACCGTGGGCAGGGTGGGGAATTTTGCGGAGATAAATCTCAATGCTGACCCAGCTGGGACTCGAACCTGGGAACTACAGATTACGAACCTGGCGCGCTACTGACTCAGACTTCAGTGAAGTGACATTATGTGGTGATGTTAGGATTGTTAAGAACTTTTTTGCTCATGCCATGAAGGGTGATTCCAGTTTCTCGGTTGCAGGTGGGGACAGGTGAGGTCATTATTTCAATAGCCTCGTGGATGAATCGTTCTCTAGTAAGTGGATGCAACTCCTAGCAGTGGGGCATCCTCCCAGTTTATGGCAGCTTCATGTTGTATTACCAGCTCGACAGTAGCAGTCATTAGCTTGTTTTGGCTGACACCTGTCTGATGCTCTGTGAACCTCTCCTGTAGAGAATGTACTCTATAATATAGTAAGCAACAAAAATTATCTCCAATATAATAAGCATCAAAATTATCTGTTGAATCTTATCAGGGGAAATCTGTGAATGCCTGATTTTTGAAGGAGACTAAATTTGTCTCTGTCCCTTTATAATTTTCTTTAGATTTGGAGCTGAGCTGGAAACAATATTGATTATTTGGGTTCTGGGTAATTTGTGGACTGATTCACACAGGACAAGAATGTAAGATGCCAAAGGTTGACTGCTCCGAGTCAGTGATTGGAAGGAGGGCTAAATCTGTTCTGTTGTCATTTCCAATACTTATTGATTAGCTTTTCTATTATTTTTGTGTGGTAGCCATGGGACCACCCAGCAATGGATTGAATGTTTTGAATTTCCCTTTTAAGTAAAAACTCTTTTAACGATAAAGGCCCTATGGATGAGATCAGAAGGTTACAATTTTGTATCCATGTGGGGTGCTTGAGTCTGTGTATGTAATGGAGGGTATATAAGTAGGCTTTCGGTATATTGACTTTGTCAAGGTTCCTGGGAATGTACTGAAAGCCTACCTATGAACCCTCCATCATATGGGCAGACTCATGCTCCCCATGGGCATACAAAATTACAACCTTCCGTTCTCTCACCCATAGGGCCTTTGCTGTATCATCAAATGAGTTTTTACTTAAATAAAAAGAAAACGGAGCACTGTCCTTGTTCCAAAACGTTTCTGAGTTTGCTCCTAAAACGTTTTTAATATGCAAAGAGAAGGATAAATCTCAAAATTTTATTGCTCAATAACAGAGAACTTATGTTTTAATTATTTTCTGAGAAAGAAGGTCTTTTTAATTGTTTTTTAAAGAATGTCCTTCTTTTCTAAAAAGTACTAGTGACTCTTAAAAATATGCCTTTACACAATTACATTAGAAAACTTCTATCTTAATCTGTCTCTTCTGAAGTTCCAGGGCACATTTACTACTACTTGCATCCATTAGTGATAACTGTGCAGCATATAGCACTTAAAATTGGATATACTCCAACATCATTGTCTGCTAAGAAAAAATTTATTATTTCAGTTGTAAATTATTTCTTTCATGTAAGCTTGTGAAATATTAGGATTCTCCCAGTGGTCATTGGTAATATGGAAAAATTAAGCAGGAGTCGTACTTCAAAGTGCTGTTTGAATATCTATATTATGTAGAAACTGAATCAATTATAAAAAAATTGTGTGTGTAAGGTTTTTTTTTTCTCGTCTTTGATGTTTACCTTTTTCATTGTCATTACATATTTTTTGCACTGTTCAATGATGAATCTAAAACTATTTTTAGTTGCATATTGTAATAATAAAATATGTAATAAGTTGTTAAAATAACATGAAAATTGATTATTATATTTAAATGAATTAAGTTGAAAAAACTGCAATATATAGTAATGAAAGGAAAAAAGTGAGTCCATAGAAACTTGTAAAATAAATCCATTTTAATGTGCCATCTAGTTGGCCATAAATAATTTTTCAAAATGATTACCACAATCAAATGTACAAACAAGCTCAGATCTGGCAGCAATTGGGTACATGGAAGAAGGAAGAAGAAAAAAACTCCAGTCAAGGTTGATAAGTAATTGAATTATGTATGCCCATTTGACTGATAAGTCAATATATAGTAGCATGACAAAGAGAATTTTATTGCTATCATTGTTCTGTGTAAAGCTGATAGGTTGCCTGAAAATATTCTAGAAACGTTGCAACCAATGAATAACTGTTAACCATTTGTTTATTGAACTATTGAATATTACACTGATACCCAAGGTATACAAAATCATTCATGTACTAGTCAGATGTGCATTGTCCAAATTGAACATTCTGTCAAAGTGACCAGTAGCAGAATTCAGTGAAATTAATTTCAGAAACAACAGGTAAAGGGTGGAAAAATGACAACTCGCCCAGGAGTATATTTTATCTAATTAAAATCTGATATGGGTAGGGACTTTTTAGAAAATTGTGGGGCATATGCTGACCCCATCTGTGAAAACAATACAGAGACTGAATAAAAACAGATACTTCAATGGTAGATTTATTTTTGTGCTTCTTTTCCTGTTTCCTATATTATATTATGGAGGACTTTCAAAAAATTCTTGATGCGTGTATAGATTTGTGCTTCTTCCTCCAAAGTTAACAAGCTATGACTTATTTGAAGCCTGTCTGAACTTGTCATTATGTGTTAAAAATAAATCATCATTTCTCTCCTCACTGGCAGCATGTAAAGTTCAGTCTGTGAAATCTATATATTGTTGTTATGGAGCCTACTAAAGACAGGGAAAGATTTTGCATTTTCACACCATTGCAGCTTGGGGACAACACAAAAAAAATTAATGCCGATTTATGACAAGTGTATGGGGATCATGCCTGTTCATATGGCACTCCCACAGGATGGATGCAAATTCAGAGAAGGATGGCAGAGTTTTGAAGACCTCCATCATGCAGGATGGATGTGAAATTTCAGAGAAAGATGACAGAGCTTTGAAGACCTACCTCATGCAGGAAGACTGAAGGTGGCTGTGAACGAGAGATCCATCACTGCTATTTGTGAACTCGTTAAGAAAATCCCACACATCACAATTCAGGTAATAAGTTTTGATGTCAGTGTATTGATTGGTAGTGTGGAAACAATTATTCATCAACATTTAAGTTTCGAAAGATCTGTGCCAAATGGGTACCCCACAAACTGACAGAACAGGAAAAAAGGGCTAGAGTCGACTCGTGCAAGGAGGTGCTGGCAATGTTTGAACCTAGTGGCCTGAAATGGTTAACAGACATTGTCACAGGTGATGAGATGTGGTTTTGTTACTATACAACCCTCAAGAAGTTCGACAACTATATGTAGGTTGCAGAAGATGAGTTGTTTCCCCAAATCCTTTGGCAAGACTTTCGTACAAATAAGAGGATGTTCACAATTTTTTTAAATTCCCAAGGAGTGGCAACCATGGAGACCTTACCTGAAAAAATGACTATAAATGACCAATACTTTATCAGCATTGTTTTGCCAAAAATGGTTAAGGAGATGAAGGAGAAACATCCAGCAACAGGCATGTCAAGGATTCTCCTTCTTCATGACAATGCCAGTGTTCAGAAAACCTGGCAAGTTAAGGCCTATCTGGAGCATGAAAAAATCAAATGTTACCCCATCCTGCATATTCACACAATCTTGCACAATGCGATTTTTGATTGTTTCCAAAATTTAAAAAGGAACTTGCTGGAAATCATTTTTCAAAGGTGCAAACCTTGCAAAATGTGTTCATTCAGAGTTGTGAAATATTCCCCAACGGGTGTACCACACATTCCAGAGTTGGCATAAACATCTGCAACTTTGCATAGATGCTGGAGGGGAGTACTCTGACGGACAGTAAAAATTTGTCGAGGTAAGGGCAATGGTTTTTGTTCTGCAGATACATGTCAAGAGGGGGACAGGGATGGCTCAGTAGATAGCATACCAGGCTTGTAATCTGCAGTTCCCAGATTTGAGTTTAAGCTAGGCCAGTGTTGAGATTTATTTCCACAAAACTCCTCATCCTGCCCATGGTCAGTATGATGCTGGGCTTGGAAAGGCTGCAGTCAGTTGGATAGGACATTAAGCCATGGCCCCATGTGCAGCAGAACTGTACCTTGTGTACATTAACCCTTTAATAGAACTGTACCTTGTGTACATTAACCCTTTAACGGCCAGAACGGCCCAAAATGGGCGAGATTTTGAAGTGGACTAGTCCGAATAGTGCTGTTTCTTTGTCTTTAGTACCCTCTACCTTTTTCTCAGATTTCTTGGGCGTTAAAGGGTTAAAGAACACGCTAGATGGCTTTGATGGGAGGCTACCATCTGTCTCCTAACAGCTGTCCTGTGGCTCCTCTTCCCCTTCCCAAACCTTCTCTAAGCTCTTGGGGTCTTTGTGACCTGACCATTTAGCCCATTTTCTGCAGAAAAGTGCTGCTCAGTGGTAAAACAGCTCAACCCATGTCAAGAACTTTGTCATATTGGTACCTTTCAAGCTCAGCTTCAGAAATAGTACAATATTAACAGTTTCAAAATAAAACATCATTCCAGTAGTGGCCATCTTCATCTGTTGATATAGTGAGTGCTATCATTAATGACTTGCTTACCTGGTTGAAGGCTTGGGTAGATATGCAAGGTGGCCATTTTAAGATGGGTAATCTATTTCTGATCATGTAAACTGTAAGTCAATAGTTTTTTAATTTTTGTATTATTGCTCAGATTCCTTGTAACTGAATAATATATGTCAAAACTGGGTAAATTTATTTTTGAAAAATGGTAAAAATACTTTTATCAGAAATATAACTTAATTTATATTTCTCAGAAATATAACACATGTTTTTATATACATTATCTTTTTTTATAGGCATCTACCTTTACATATATATATATGTGTGTGTTTTATATACATTTTGATTTTTGGTGCATTCTAATTTCAGAACAAGTTTACAATATGGAATAAATTGTTTAAAAAGGTTAAATTATGACAGACAAGCCTTAGAAGATAAAAGAAGAATTAGTGAGCATGAAATCAAAGGTAGATTTTACAACAATGTTTGCTTCATAAAACTAAAATTTGATAATTGATTTCACATTATCAACATCATAAATTTATATTAAAGATATTAATATGTATAAAAAACATTGACTTATGACACTGCAACCAATAAAAAAAGTATCCTTCCTGTGATGATATTTACACTATAAGAACAAATTAAATCAAAATCGATGTTTTAATATGCTGTTTCAGTCATTTCTGTTAAAGTAATTTTGAATTTCGCTACGAATTTGTTACCAGCACACTTAATTGGATATAGAGGGCAGATTTCACAATTAAAAGGGTGTTCGGATAGAAATCCATATCTAGCCCACTATTTGCAAGTATGCATCATCCTGTAGATGAAACTGTGATCAATGAGTTAGGCAACACATTGTCTAACTTCCCTTCAACTTGAATATTGAAGAATAGATTATCAGTGTATGACCTGTACTGAAATAAATTAATTCTCTATGTCACTATTTAAATTTAAGTTAGAAGCCCTTCAACTTGAATATTGAAGAATAGATTATCAGTGTGTGACCTGTAGGAACTCATAAACAATGTGTATCAGATTCAGAAGCCATCCAAACAGAAGCAGAATGTAGTGATAGTGTTAAGGATTTAAGCCAGCAGAGATTCATCACAAGATGCAGGCTATATATTTTCATGTGCATATATCAAAAATAATGGTAAATGACTGCTTACATCCATTAAAATAAACTTCCAGTAAATTTTGTACATGGAATCATTCACCATGGAGGTTGTACAATGCAGAATGTAATGGTATGTTTTGGAGAATCCTCCATATAAAATCTAGATCTCTCACCATGTGATTTCTACATCTGTGGATCTCTGAAGAAGGTTCTCAATGGATGCTAGCCAATTCTGGTTGGATGCTCAAGTGTACCAGGTTGTGTGTTATTGATTGAACCAGCAAATGGAAGGTTCTAACTTCACATGAAAGATATCCAGTGTTTGATAACTCAATGAGCAGCATATCTAAAATAACATTTACCATGACTTTGTGTGCTAGCCAAATGCATTCTATTGTTCTCCTAGAAGGAATGAATGTATGCATCTGAAATATAACACATATGAAGATATTTGATAGAAAATCAAATGATTCAGATTTCAGAACAAATGGGGGGGGGGGGCTCAATCAGTAATGCACCAGTTGTAATCTGCAGTTCCCAAGTTTGAGTCCCACCTGGGCCAGCATTGAGATTTATCTCTGCAGAACTTACCACCCTGCCCTCGGTCAGTAGTGGACACCAATGGGCTTGGAAAGGCTGCAGTCAGTTGGATGGGACATTAAGTCATAGCCCCATGTGCAGCAGAACTGTACCCTGTGCATGTTAAAGAACACTCTAGATGGCCTTAATGAGAGGCTACCATCTGTTTCCCAACAACTGTCCTTGGGTTCTCTCCCTCAAACCTTCTCTGAGCCATTGGGGTCCTTGTGACTGGGCCGTTTAGCCTATTGTGTGCAAAAAAAGTGCTGCTCAGTGGTAAAACAACCCAATTCAGAATAAAAAAAGGTGTTTAATGATAGAAAGCATACAGATTTTGGTTGCTTGAGGATTATGTGTGTATGAATGATCAGTTGGTCAATCATAATGCTAAATTCTCATAACAAGAAGTTTATATATTATGCATGCATTACAGTCATTTATGTTAAATGGTTTTGAATTTAACCATAAATGTTCTACCAGCATATGTGGCTGAATTATGTGTAATTTGTACTTCATATCCAATAAAATTTAGTGCAGTGGAGAGATTTTTGACCAAATCCTAGAACAAGATTTTTTTCATCTTGTTGCCATTATTCCTTTGGTGAGAAGAAGATGCCAATGGGCTTGGAAAGGATGTTGTCATCTGTTGTTAAACTATGGTCTTTGTTCAGAAGAATCATATCCTTTGTGCATTAAAGTGCATGCTAAGTTGTCATAACATGAGGTTCCTGCCTAGCCTAATACTGTCCAACTACTCTCCTTTCCCTTTACTAAGCTTTTTTTTCTTGGGTGGGGGGAGGGGGGGGCTTTAGTTTGGCTGTTTAATCATTTAATAGCAATTTAGAGTATATTAAAATTGATATTTTTTCATTTTTAAATGGATTACATATATATATATTACTCAAATCTTATGGGTGTTTTAAATTAATCCTTCCAGTCTGCTCAACAGATATAGCCATTTTATCTATCTTCCTATTGCTTTTTTCTTTGACATTTGTTGGTTGATCAGTTTGTGAATTTGACAAAACATTGTTCCACCATATCTTTTGAATGCAATAGGGAAATTTAATGATTTATGTGCCAAATGAAAGCTTGTGACATGGGGGGTGTCATAGGCTATAAAAAATTGACTCTCTAGTTTTCTTCCCCCCTAAAAAAGGTGAAATGTAAAAACCATTCTTCAGTTATGTATTCAAAATATGAAAGCCGAAAGTAGCAAACTATATGTTGAATGAAAGCTTCTGATGTGGTGAATGTCATAGGCTATGAAAACCTTGCCCCCCCCCCAAGCTTTCTTTACTTGGGGGGTCAAGGTTTTCATAGCCTATGACATTCCCCACATCATATCCACCTAAAAAAGGGGGACAATGTAAAAAGATTGTTCCTCTATCTCCTGAACATGAGTGCAGAAAGTAATGAGCTGTGTGTCAAATGAAAGCTTATGATGTTGGGAGTGTATAGGCTATAAAAGAATGATCCTGCATGCTTTCTTCTCCCCCCCCCTCCCTAAAAACGGGAAATATTAAAGTCATTCTACTATATCATCAGAACACAAGGATGTACAGTTACGAGTTAGATATCAAATGAAAGCATCATATAATGATGGTCATAAACTTATTTCGAATTTTGTCCCCACTATTCCCCCTTGATAAAAAGGAGGGATGCAAAATTTCGTAGGGTTCAACTTTAACAAGTCGTATCTCAAATTAAAGCCTGTGACATCACTATTATGGGCTATCTCAAACATGACTTCAAAAGGGGGGTAAATGTGCTCAATGTTTATGAGTCCTATAACAAATGGAAGTTTTTGAAGGTAGGTGTTTTTAGTGACAATAAAATATAAACAAAAGAATTTAAAAAATACCTATCTTCCTATATGGTCCTAAAAAGTAGAAAATAAACCTAAAGTATATCAATAGTGCAATCAGTCAATGAGTTCATATTCACTTCAAAGGAAGATAGGGTGCTGATTTACCGACTTGACAAGATTGCTGGGCGCCCTATCTTCCTTACGAATTTGGTGACTTATTGCACCATTGATATGCTTTAAGTCTATTTCTACTTTTTAGGGCTCTATAGGAAGATAAGTATTTTTAAATTTATATATATATATTTTAAGTTATTTGAGTTGGTCTTCAGTGTTTTTATTGTTTTTACTTTCCTCTTAATTTTTGTAATGTATTATATAGAATTCAATGCTTTTACTTATGGTATGACCTGTTTCATTTATTAGTTACTTCCGAATAAGGTTCTAAAGTTCAGTGAGTTTAATAAATAGCATGTATGTGAAAAGAGTTTAAGCAATAGGTATTTCCACCCCTGCTCCCTATTATTAACATATTTTTTTTTTTTCTAGAGGTTCTAGTATGGTCCAATGACCGGGTAATCAAGTGGCTAGAGTCTATAGGTCTTCGAGAGTATGCTGTGAATTTACAAGATAGTGGAGTACATGGGTCTGTGATAGCCCTAGATGAAAGCTTTGATTATGCTGCTATGGCTTTAGCACTGCAAATACCAACACAAAATACTCAGGTATGTTTTGTTATTTAGTATAAATTTCTTATTATTTTAATCTGAAAAAAAATAAATATATATTTGAATTGAAATTTATGGTATAGTATGTAATTTATATTACAGGTAGACGGGGGCGGGGGTGGCTCAGTCAGTAGCGCGCCAGGCTCGTAATCTGTAGTTCCCAGGTTCGAGTCCCAGCTGGGTCAGCGTTGAGATTTATCTCCGCAAAATTTCCCCGCCCTGCCCACGGTCAGTAGGGGACACCGATGGGCTTGGAAAGGCCGCCGTCCGTCGGATGGGACGTTAAGCCGTGGCCCCGTGTGCGGGAGAGCCATACCCTGTGCACGTTAAAGAACATGCTGGATGGCCTTGACGGGAGGCTACCATCTGTCTCCCAACAGCTGTTCCAGTGGGTCCCCTCCCCCAACCTTCTCTGAGCCTTCGGGGTCCATGTGACCTGGCCATTTAGCCTATGGTGTGCAAAAAAGTGCCGTTCAGAGGTAAAACAATCCAATCCAAACAATATTACAGGTAGACTGTTATATATATATATGTGGATTTTTCGATATAAAATATCTGATACTAATATAATAGAATGGAAATCTGCTTGGTATAGTGATTAGCAAAACTGACTTCTAAGTACAATAGACTTGGCCTTGCTTTTGTGAGAAACTGAGACAAAGTAGATAAAGCTACTAAATTATGTTATTTGTTGTTTCTTTACGGGGTAATAAATATTGAGATGATAAACTCGACAGTTCAACATCCAGTAATGAATAGGCACTTTTGACGTCGATTTCAATTTTAGAGGAAAAATTGTCTGAGCCGGGTGGGATATGAACCCACTAGCTCAGACAATTTTTCCTCTAAAATTGAAATTGACGTCAAAAGTGCCTATTACTCTTTAGGGGATGGAAAATTATTTTATTTTTCCATTTCATTAAGAAGAAACCTGTTGAATTTCAACACAAAGCATGTTGCATTACAGCTTTAGGACCTATTTATAACAGAACCCAGTTACAAAACCTGGAAATACTTTATTTCCCCCATTATTTTTAAACTGAAATAGATTTAATTCTCTATGTCATTATTTAAATTTAAGTTAGAAGCCCTTCAACTTGAATATTTATGCTACCTACTATCAACTTATTATATTTGACTGACATTTACAATTGCATATCATGGTGTACAATATATTATCTTGAGAAGGTGATAGTTGTTAATTGAAATTTAAAGTTTTGAAGATTCTTTGAAGGTTAATAGAGTTTGAAACATTACTCATTAAGCGAGTCAAGTAGATGAGATTACATTACATTAAATAAAGGCACGTCCCAGATTAACGCAGCATATCGCTGCACACCATCTATGGGGAGAATGCCATGAACACCACTACCTACGCCGGGGCAAGACAGTGCCACAAGGACACAGCTCATCCACGGCTACCTATGGCGAACAATTCTATAGAAGGAAGGTTCATCCATCGGTCAAAACCTAAATTTAATCTGTTCCCCAGTTAGCCACAAAAATGGTATATAGAACCAAGTTGACTCAGCTCCCGGGGTGGAGACTTCGTTTGGCTTTGCCATCGATAAGCCTGTCAACCGAGGATCTTTTCCAGTCGCAAGCCTTCAACTTCGTCCTCTCCATAGTGCCATCTAGACCAGCTGCCCTCCAGAAGCAGTCTGTACCCCAATTTCACTGAGGCTGCACCAATGAGCCCACTGGACCGGGTTCTCCAAGCCCAGTCTGCAGTACTCTAAGCCACAACCGCTCCCATCAGGGCTGTGACCTAAAGCTTCCCTGAGCAAGTGAATAAGACCACTAGATTGGCCCTCCCAAAACCAGTCTGCAGACCCTCACAGGCTCTGCCACCAAAGGCCACATCCCATCGTGCAAATGAGGAAACAACAGGCCGTGACCCTACTTCACAGAGGCACCATTAAGCCCCACCACCACGTCAAGGTGGTCCCCTATGGGGGGGGGGGGGGGGGGCAAGTGGATGAGATGTCGAGCTACTGGCAAGGCTGGGACCTGTTGCTTAATTTGTTGATGAGTTCATAATTTTTCATTTGGGGAGCAGTCCCTGCTGGCCAAGGCATTGTTCAATCAATATTGCTTGTACACTATTGTCTATGATTATGCAGTTTCACTGTACTGATATGGTTGACAGGTCACAAAGGTTTAATAAGAAAATCATCTTTACTCTTGATGTTCAGAGGGGGATGACTTGAGTGTGCATAATTTAAATTATGTACTTTATAGGTTACTAGGTAAAAAAGGTAAAAAGGGCCTATAAAGTAACATGTATAGTAAAATCATTATCTAGACCTCATTCATTCTCAGAAAACGTAAAAGATCGAAATTTGTGTATTGAAAAGTTAAGAAATAGTAAGAAAATTAAGGAAACCAAATAAAGAATTTAAAAAATACAAAATCAATAAATTGTAAGACTTTATTGTCTGAAAAAAAAAACATTAAAGATATAGCCATAGCTCTAAAGGATTGATAATGATAAATCTATGGAAATAAAAATGGAAGTGTAATGAAAATCTGAAGTTGTACTTACTGTGCAAATGCAGGTGTTATCAAGTATATAACATAGGCAGGCTGTTGTTGCAAAAGTACATACACACAGCCATGCTTGTGCCCAATTAGTCACAGCTGCATCTTTTTCTTCTCTTCAACTGAACACAGTAAGTTCCTAGAAGCAAAAAGTTTTCAGTGGTTTCAGTTCACTTTCAGTAAATTATATGGTGAATGATAAAAATAATTCTAGAAATATTGAAATAGAGTAAATTCAGGGGAAAAAAATACATGCACTTACTTGGTAATTACTGCAAAAAACTTCTGGTTTTATGGAGAAAAAGATTTTCATTAGTTTTCAGGAGCAATTCAAAGCTTTGCAGAAAAATGTGTTGGCAACAATTCAGTTCAAACTTATGAACTAATATCAGAGTATTGCTTAAATGTGGTATAAAATAAACAGAACTGATGATGATGCAAAGTATGGGTAATAAGAAAAATTTCAGTGATTCTTTATCCTTACAATTTATACAATTTCCTTACATTTATCAATATGCAATTATTATGTAAAGATTGTTGTATAAATATATAATTATTTTTATACAACAATTCTTACAATTTATCAAAATGTGCACAAAATTGAAAAAGTAAACATTATTTTCTGAGCTTGAACTTTATATTTTTATAATATATAAAAATTCAAGCTAGAATTTATGTTGTTTTTTTTATTTATGTTCCTTTTGTCATTCTAGTGATGCTTACCAATGCAGAAACATCTATTCAAAAGTTTGAAATGCTATATAGCATTAATATCAAAATCCCCAATGAACATAAATGTTGGCAGAATCCAAAAAGAGGGACCTAAGATGAACATAGACATCTTTTGTACAACAAAAAAAATAGGAATTGCTGTTTGAAAATTTTCTTACATATATCTTTTAAAAATACATAATTCAAGTTTGAAAAATAATACTTTCTTTTTTCATTTGATGCATATTTTATTAAACTACAATATAAATGATTTGTTAAAGCCATCTGATTGCCATTTCTTAGAAGTGCTATAAGCTATTAGCAGTTTGTTTTGCTAAATGTTACTCTACGCTGAAGCAACCACCTGACTTAAGCTCACAAGTTTGATTCGAACTATTATCAACAAATTTTTCCGTAAAGTTTCGAAAATATCCTGAAAATTAATTAAAAACTGTTCTTTTTAAAAACAGAAGAATATGGAAGTAATTACAAAGTACGTACCTCTGTCCCACTCTTCCCCACCCTATTTTTTACACTCTTTTCTGCCTTAAACCTATTTTACTATTATTACAATTATTTTTATCTTTTATCCCAGAATTCTATACATCTTTTCCATTCTTCAGATCGAAACTATAACTAAAAAAATATTTTTCATGGCAGGCATATTGAAGACTGGCTGCTATACATACTGTCATAGTAGAAAGAGGAAGTTGCAGGTATATAATTCCTTGCTCTAACACACTTTGAACAGTAGGGAGAGCCTTCTGCTAAGTGACTGCATAGCAAGTTGTTTACATGGCTGATTTAAGTCAAGTAGGATATACACTCTCTTCATAATGTTAATATTTTGTTTCTTTTTATAATTAAACTTTAGTTTTCATTTCTGTGGATTTTATTTCCATAAAATATTGATCTTTCAATCGATCGATAATTATTGATTTTGCAGAGTTATACTACATTGGATGGCTGGCTTACAACTTCTTGCTGTGATTATTTAATTTAACATCACATTAAACCTTGGTGGGGGGGGGGCGTTCTATTATTTCTACATTATTCAAGTAAAAAAACTTTTTTGTGTCATTTTCTGAAAATGAATGAGGTCTTGGATATGAAAGCAAAAAGGACTTCCTTGGCACAGAAAATCAGTCCTCATGTGGAAGGGCAATTTCAGAAAGGTTTCTAACCCCCCCCCCCATTTCCTCCCCCCATTAAACTCACTGAGGACATTTTACATCCTCAGTTTTACATCCCACAAAGTTTCTTTTTTTTTATTATGAGTTTTATGTTTGTATTGAATGATTTTTAAAAGCATCCCCCCCCCCCTCAGTATTTTGACTGTGCAATTCTAACGATATAACATTACAGTTGCTTTCTTTTTTTTGCTTTAGTGCACTAACTTTTCAGCACTTTTGGAAAATCCCCAAAATTCAACACCTCAAAAAAAATTCATAATGCTTAGTAAAAAAATTAGCAACTAAGAAGTGTTCCTCCATTTCATAAATAGGGCAGAAAATCCCATTATGTGTGAGCAACCCAAGTCACCTTGTATAATGCTGACCTGTATTTTAAAATGAATAACACTGAAAAGAATCATTAAAAAATAAATAAAATCATGTTTCAGGTAAATATTATAGTATTTGGGAATAAATTTCCTTTTGATTAATATATAATTTAACTGTTTTTATTTGTCAGGTTTTCCAAAATTAAGCCTTAATTTCATAGTCTGACCTCTTTTTTGCCAAATCATGTAAAAAAGGTTATTAAAATTAATATGCTTATAAATTTGTGTAAATTTTTATTTTCATAAAATTTGGAATTAAATTATGTTTAATTTGGTGTATAAACTTGATCTATTTCAGTTGATTGGTAATTTTTTTTTTAATTCTAGAAATGACTTGTTTATATGGCTAAAAATGCCCTATTAAAATAAAACTGATCATCTTTGTTTGTAAAATATTAAATTTTCAGAAAATCCAGAATTAAATGCTGGTTAATTTGGCACATAACACGCCATAATTCCTTTCATTAGTTATTTGGCAAAAAAAGTTCTAAAGTTATTTTTTTGGCTTATCAGAGTGAATAAATAGCTAGGCCTCTGTATGTAAACCAGTTTTTCAGGCGGGACCCTGGGAGGGTTAATAATGGTGATTTCTTATTCAGTAAGAGGAAGTGCTTTTCCCTTGACACTTGTTGGTTTGTATGTTTATCAAATCAGTTGTTCCACTATATCTTTTGAACATGAGGGACATACTTAATGGCTTATGATGTGGGGAGTGTCATAGGCTATAAAAAAAATTTATCCCTCCCCATGCTTTCTTCACCCCAAGGAAGGTGAAATATGAAAAAATTGTTCCCCTATATATCCAGAACATTAATGCTGAAATTAACAAGCTGTGCATCAAATAAAAGCTTCTGATGCAGAGAGTGTCAGGCTATAAAAATTTACACCCCTTACTTTCTTTCCCCCTAAAAAGAGGAAATATGAAAATGATTGTTCTACTACACCTTCTGAATGTAAGGGGCCTAAAATTATGAGTTAGGTGTGAAATGATTCCTCATGTGAGGAATGTCGTAAACTGTTATGAGTTTCTCCCCCCCCCCCCACCATTCACCCCACCCTTGATAAAATGGGGGGCAAGTATTTTTGCAGGGATCTACCTTAATGTGTTTATCTCAAATTAAAGCTTGTGACATTTCAAATGCATCAAACATGACTCCAAAAGGGAGAAAAAAATGTGGTCAATGTTTATGAGTCATGTATCAAATGAATATTTCTGAAGGTAGGTGTTTTTAGTGATAAATAAAAAATTAATTAATTTTTTAAGAAATACCTACATTACTATATGTGCCCTTAAAAGTAGAAAATAAACCTAAATCATACCAATTTACTTATTCTACAAGATTGCTGGCACCCTATCTTCCTTTGAAGTGAATACAAACTCGGTGATATTTAATTTCATTTTCTATTTTTTAGGACACATATAGGAAGATAAGTATTTTTAATTTTTTTTAATTTATTCTTTCCATTGCTTTCAATAGCTGTGGTCACTTTTGTTTTATCATTTAAGGAGAGAAACTAGCTTCAAACTAAAATTAAACTAACACTTTTTATGAGGAATGAAAGGAACTTTTGAAATAATTAACTGAAAAAAATTGTTTTTGCCCTGAGTGGGATTCGAACTATTATCTCCCAGAAACATGCCAGGTTCTCTGATGGGAGATGTGGGTTCGAATTCCACTCAGGACAAAATCATTTTTTTTTTTAAACTATTATTTCAAGAGTCCCTTATATGCAGAATATTTTCCTGTAATAAAAAGGAAAATATTCTGCAAAAGGAAAAAAAAAATTGTGAACTTCATTACTGAATGGGAGGAATACTTTGCTATTTGTCATGTGTATCTTCCAAATATTCTTCATAAAGTATTGAGTTATCAAGGTGACAGTGAAAAAATAGTTTGAGTTAAAGAGAGAGAAATTACAATAAATGTATAAAGATTTGGTTGGAAATTAAAAATTTTTGAATTAATAAAAAAATTGAGATACAGAAGTTCGAGTTAACAAGGGTTGACTGCACCTAATACAATAGAAAGAAACATTGCAAAGAAAATTAGAAGGAATATTAAATGTTTCATTTGACTTTCTATCAAAATTCATTTTTTTTTAATAAAAACTATTCTGTATAGTATTTTGCACTAAAGAATATAATCATTTAGATAGATAACCTAAAAGCTGTAGCTAAGCTTGTCCTGATTTCTCATGCAATATAAAAACACTTGCACAAGGGGAGAAGTTTCATCCTTAAAATAGTAAGGAATCTATTGACAAAAATAAAGTAAAAATTTTAATCTGTATTAATGCAAGTTACTAGCTGTATCTCAGGTTAGACATGTATACAGAATGAAATTACAGTTGGTTGGATCCCTTGTTGTTCATTTTTGCTTGAGTATTATGTATGCAAGTATGTATAAATTTCAAAGAAACAATGAATATGTTAGCAAACCAGTGAATAGTTCTTTTTCTGTATTGCATTTCTGCTGAGGTCTTGCCTTTCTCACAGATCTGTTTGATATTAGGTTGTTTTACCCCTGAGTGGCACTTTTTTGTGTGCAATGGGCTAAATGGAAACGTCACAAGAACCCTGAAGGCTCAGAGAAGGTAGAGGACCCACTGGACAGCTATTAGGAAACAGATGGTAGCTTCCCATCAAAGCCATCCAGTATGTTCTTTAATGTGCACAGGGTATGACTCTCCCACACATGGCGCTAGGGCTTAACATCCCATCCGACAGACCACAGCCTTTCCAAGCCCATCTGTATCCCCAACTGACTGGGCAGGACAAAGAATTTTGCAGAGATAAATCTCTGTGCTGACCCATCTGGGACTTGAACCTGGGAACTGCATATTATGAGTCTGCCATGCTACCAACTGACTCACCCTTGCCCCTCTGTATGGTGTATTATACTGTCGGCCTCTGCGGTGAGCAGTTGTTTGATGTATAATTTATTATAAAGAAATGTCACTTTTTTTTTTTGCATTTACCTGTATAAATCATGTGCTAGTGTTTAACCTTTTTTTCCATTATTTACCTCAGCCACCCATATTTAATGGAGTAGAACATATAGTTTTTAAATGGTAGATTTCAATAGTAGCTTAAGCTTTTGCTTAACCTTCTACAAGGTTAAGCAAAAGCTTAACTAAAAGCTTAACTACTATTGAAAGTTTATTTGAAATTTTAAAATATTTTAAACTTCCATGAAAGTTTAGTAATGCCTAAAAATTATTTTTCTCTTTTTCAGGCAAGGCAAATATTAGAACGGGAATTTAATAACCTTTTATTGAAGGGTACAGAAAGGCGACCAGATGAGGTAATATGCTTGTAAACGTTTAATACATTTATAATGCATTTATTACTAGTCATATAACATGAAATGGTTTACATCATATTTGAAAGAAATTGTTACTTTTATAATAATAATAATGGTTATATATATATATATACATAGAATAATCTATACATCGCATTCAGTTGGTCTCCGCAAAAATTCCCCGCCCTGCCCACGGTCAGTAGGGGACACCGATGGGCGTGGAAAGGACGCCGTCCGTCGGATGGGACGTAAAGCCGTGGCCCCATGTGCAGGAGAGCCATACCCTGTGCACGTTAAAAAACACGCTGGATGGCCTTGACGGGAGGCTACCATCTGTCTCCCAACAGCTGTTCCAGTGGGTCCCCTCCCCCAACCTTCTCTGAGCCCTCGGGGTCCATGTGACCTGGCCATTTAGCCCATGGTGTGCAAAAAAGTGCCGCTCAGAGGTAAAACAACCCAACCCAAGCATTCAGTTGATGGTTTCAGCTCATCTCGTATGCCACGTTTTTAGTAATGTATTCCAACTAGCTTTTGATTTAATTTTGAATTTCAGGAGAAAAAATTTTGCTCAAGAATTTTCTATTGAAATAACTAGCAAACAAAAATAGGCCATGTTTAATGGTGAAGTTAGATATTCATTGACCCTTGTGCAAAAGATTCAAGTGGGCCACATTAATAGTATGAAATGAGGTGCCCCATCACTGGATAGTCCTCCAGCCCCATAGAGTACATTGTGCCACCTGCAATGATAGTTTCACCCTCATGTTATATACCAAAAGTAAGACCATTTCATTCTGTGAAGGAAAATACAGTACTCCCTCTTATCTGACCCTTTACAGGACCAGATCCGTGGTCAGATGAACGAAAGACCAGTTAATCCAAAAATTATGTCAGAAAATAAATAAAAATGGCAAATGACAAAAATACTAACTGTATTGTATTTTAATTAATAATTTGTTGTACAATATTAACAATTTACTCACACTCATTTGAAAAAGGTCCATGATTTTCTTTTGTTTCTTTGAACTTAACATTTTTTTACCTGCAGTCTTACCATTTTTTAATAAATATCACATCAATTGCAGATGAGGCCTGTTGTTGTTTAATGTATCTTACTGCAACATCAAAAGCTTCTTTTCCTTCAATATGGCTAACTTTCCCTTCTTCCTCTTCTTTCTCTTCTTTATACTCCACTTCTCTGTTCCCTTCTTGGCAGACTGCATTGATAATTTCATCATCATTCAGTGTTTCATTTTCCAACTGTTCATCACCTTTTAACCATTTTTCAATGTTATCTTCTTCAAGTGTGTCACATCCAGGCAGCAGTTTAAAGTCATTAAGCAGCGAAACATTGTCATTATGTGTCATATCTTCGACAGGTGAAAGCTCATTCGATACTTTCATGTTGTCATCTTTGGTACTTTCTATACAGTTTTCAGCTTTGGGCCAAAGTTTTCTCCATGACTTCACAAACATTGAACGGGGCATTTTTTCAAAAGCTCTTGCCAACATGTAGATCACATCATTGATATTTATTGTTTTCAAAGCATTTAAAAGTCTTATTCTGTCATTTTCAGTTCACAGTAAAATTTCTGAAAGAAGCTTTCTCCTGTATCGCTTTTTAAACTTACAAGCACACCTTGATTTATTGGTTGCACTAAAGATGTTACATTAGGTGGCAAAAACATGGTTTTTATGTTGTCAGAAATGAGTTCACTTGGATATGTTGGGGCATTGTCAAGAATGAGTAGAGGCATTTTAAGACTTGTCAAGTGGTTTTTTTACTTTTCAAACAAATTTTGTAAAGGACCACTATTTAAGCAAATACGAGTCTATCGAAGCACTCTTTTGAGCTTTGTAGTAAATGGCAGAGCAGCTAAATTTAAATGCTCGGGGTTTTGCTGATTTCCCAATTACAAAAAGAGGAAGTTTGTGTGTACCTGCAGCATTTGTACACACAGCCACAGTGATTCTTTCTTTGTTGGTTTTAAATCCTGATGCTGAGGTTTCTTGCGCTGTCATAAACGTTTTTGTTGGAAGAAGTTAAAAATTTAACCCAGTCTCATCTACATTGTAGATTTGTTCTGCACATAGACCTTCTACTTCAATAAGCCCTAAAGGTTTTTCTTGAATTCCTTTGCTGCTAAAGGATCAATGACAATTTCTCACCACAAACACTAAGGTAATGGACACCATACCATATTTTCCAGCGAGAAAGCCATCCCTCGCTTGCTGAAAAATCTCCCCCATTATCGATTTTAGAATGAAGGACTAATTTTTTTTCTTTCAAGATTGACCCACTGATTGGAGTTCCTTTTCGATGCTCTTGCATGAACCAAAGTGCATCATAGAAAATTTCATTTTTCGGCCTTTTAAGAGTGCCCCAAGAAGAAAGCATTTTTTCAAACTCGACTTGAGTGCAGAAATCTTGTAAATATTTTCTATTTCTTCTCCAGTCATATACCGTGCTTTTACCAACACCTAGTTCATCACAAATATGTTTTACTGGATCACCTTTGTCAATACATTCTAACGCTTTTAATTTCATCTCCATCGTAATGACATTACGCTTACATTTGCACCCACTCATTTTGTACCACACAATAATTAACAGATCACAACACACACTTCTGTATATAAGCACAGTATACTGTAATATTCAAAAAGAGGAACTGAAGCAAATATATACTGTACTATAAACAAAACAAGTGGCTCATTTTGATTCATGGAACGACCAGTTAAAGCAGAGACCATTTGAGCCAAGAGAGGATAAGAGAGAGTCTACTGTAATAGAAATTGAAGAAAACAAAAAGGATCTGAAAATATTTACAAATACTTTATAATAAAGGCAAATTTTATTGTACTGTTTCAGAAAATTACATATTTTTTCCATAAATATTTTTTTATCTTTATTTTATTTATGTAATTGCATATGAACCTTCATGCACAGATTTTTATTTTTATTTTTTCCAAAGTGGACTTAGAAACTTGACACTACAAAATGTTTATTTGGTTTTAAAACAAAATAAATTAAAAAAATATATAAATTTAAAAGAGATAGAACTTGAAATATATAACTAAATAACTATACCTGCCAAAAGTTGGGAACAAAACATTTGTCCATTGAAAACATTTCCCATCGATTACTTACTACTCCATTCTTAACTTTCAACTCTCCATCAATAACATACTACTCTATTTGTAAGTAGGTGATGACAGCATCCCCAGAGATTTTGTACACTTGCAGAAAGATTAATCCTGACTCACAGTAGCTATGAATCTGATCTCTAAACCCTACGTAGTAAGAATTAAGTGGGACTACCACACCAAATTTGGAACTGGTCTGTCAAGTACCTGTGGATTGCAGGGAGCTGAAAATTTTCACCACCAGTGATGTCATCACAGACATCCAAGAAATGTGATTTTGCACCTGTTCACTTGCCCATTCAGAACATACCTATTATATATATATGATTCTATAGCATTCAATATGGAAAGACATTCCCAGTTCAAATATGTATCATCATTATGGAAAAACTGTATTTAAAAAACACAGTACAATGTATATTTATAAAGACTTTTAAATTTTGTAATAGAATTGCCTGATAAAGTGGTATCCAAAATGACTGTGGAGCTGACCATGTGAATGCTGACTAAAATGTGACTGTCATTCACAAGGTGAAGACAAAAGTAAAATCTTTCACTTTAGCACATTAAAATTATAAGCAATTATTTCATTTCAAAATCACGTGTTTATAATGAGTGATAAATATTAATCTGAAAATAACTAAACAGTTTTAAAAATGATTAAGCAAAAACGAAGTGCTTGAAATATTTTTGATTGCTTCCAATTAAAAAAAATTTTTCTTTCTATTATATTTTTAAAAGCATTGCAAAATTATTTGAGATTAAAAACTCATAACAGAAATTAAATTGAAATCATTAATTCTCTATGACACTGTTAAATGTTTTTAAGTACTTTGACAAAAGTTCTATACTATCAAGTATCAAAAGTTATTAAGAAGAGATTTAAGTACTGTACCGCAGAGGATGGGTAGTAAGAGGAACTTGCAGGATGCTGGCAAGTGACAAGTTTAATCTTCAATGTTCTTGCTGGTAAATGATGCCTCACTAGCATTTGAAAAAATGATGAGGTTGGAGTATATTGAGTGGGATACTTTATTAAGTTTACAAATGTCATAAACTAAATTTTGGGGTTAAAATAAATATGTTAGTGAGGACCTGAATAATGGTTTTCATATCAGTAGGTATTTTGGGAATTGTGGGTAGGTCGATTCTTAGGATGCATTTTGATAGTTTTCTAATGGGTTTGGGAGTATCTGCATTAATGCAGGTTGGAAATAAGAATCAGGGATGAGAAAGGAGAATGTTTAAGGGGACATGGTATTTCCGAGGTGTAGGTTATATCCCTTAAGGATCAGACGCCATGCTGGGGGAAGGGGGACAATGTCTGTATTGAAGAGATAATGTAAAATTAACGAACTCTGCAATACAGACAAGGTGGTGTCTGATCCTTAGAGGATGTAACTTGCACCTCAGAAATACCACAGCCCCTTAAACACTCTCATCGCCAATTCCCATCTCCAATCCTTCGTTAACATTCATACCCTCAAACCCATTAGAAAACTACCATAATGCATCCTAAGAATTGGCGATTAATATATCCCCCACATACACACCCACACACAATTCCTTATATCTGTACCGATAGGAAATCCATTATTCAGGTCCTCACTAATATATTTATTTTAACCCCAAAATTTAGTTTACGAAATTTATAAACTTAATAAAGGTATCCCATTCAATATACTCCCAACCCAATGCACATGAAACCAAATAATTTTTTTCAGTCTGTTCACAAAATGAAGCTTCCCTTGAGACTCACTGATCTTGGAGAATTCCCATAATCCCACACCCTCTTTCCAACCACCGTCACATGCAGATCGCATTATGGCCACACACACATCCACCAACCACTCCGAACCTCGGAATTGAGCCACTGACAATTCAATTTATGGCAACCTAACCCTCCCCCTGCTCAACAATCAACACCTCTCATGCATTAGCTTAAGCTGCTCACTTCCCACCTAACGACGCACCCAAAGTAAGGGCACAAAACACACATCATGGAACTCAAAAGTGTTTTTAAGCACTCTATGCTACCAAAAGTATTATTGGTTATTTCCTTCACTACAGAAAATAAATTATCAGCATCCTTCATCATTTTCTCAAAATCTACTGAGGCATCACTTGCAGCAAGAATGTCGAAGATTACACTTGTCACTTGCAAGCATCCTGCAAGTTTCCCTTGCTACCCATCCTCCTTGGTACAGTACGTAAATCTTTCCTTAATAACTTTTGATACTTGATAGCATAGAACTTTTGTTAAAGACGATATAACGCTATTTTTTGCTTTGGTACCCAAACATTTTTGCACTTAGCCAAGATCGCCAAACTTCAACAACAGCCAAAGAAAAAAATTAATAATGTTTAGTAAAAAAAAGCAGCCAGCAGAAAATCCCGTGAATGTGAGAAGTCCAAGTCATTTTATATAACACTGGCTTTGTTTAAAATATATGATACTAAAAAGAATCATTAAAAGAAATAAAAATCATATTTCAGGTTAAATATTATATTATTTAGGAGGAAGTTTCCTTCCATTTAATATATACTTTAACTATTTTTATTTATCAGGTTTTCCAAAATGAAGCCTTGATTGTATAGTGCAATTTTTTTTTCACCATATCGCATTGAAAAAGGCTTATTAAAATCAATATGCTTGTAAATTTGTTTATATTATTTATTTTCATAAAATTCGTCATTAAATTCTGTTTAATTTATATATAACATGACCTATTTCCATTGATTGGTTATTTTTTTTTTAATTCTAAAGTTGACTTGTTTATATGACTCAGCACAATTGGCTAAAAGCCTGAAATTTTCTCAAAATATGGTACCGAGAAAAAATTTCAAATTGAAATATTTGCTTGAAACCAAAAAAAAATAATAATTTTTTTTATCATTCAGAAATAAATAGCCTTTCTATTCATGTGCATTATATTCATTCCTGTCTATTAGTTTTTGTTAATAAATTTTTATTTCAGTTGCCAAATGCGTTTATTTTTACTACATGACTCTAAAAAAGCCCTATTAAAATAAAACGTCTTTTTTTTTTGTTAAATACTTTATTTTCAGAAAATCCAGAATTAATTGTTGATTAATTTGGCATATAACAGGCCATAATTCCTTTCATTAGTTATATGGCAAAAAAGTTTTGAAGTTAATTTTTTTGGCTGAGCATAGGGAGAAAATAGCTTGGTCTCTGAATGGAAACCAGGTTTTCAGGCTGGACACTGGAAGGGTTGTGCAAGGTGACCAGTTGTGTGTGTCCCTTTGAAATACATCTAGCACAGAGCCTGAATGAATTGGTATTGACAGCATCATAACTGGACTCAACATCAATGGGGCAATGTTCTGCTCACTGATAAATCCTGATTTAGTCTGAAAATAGATTCCCACTGAAGATTGGTCTGGAGAAAGCCTGGAACCAGATATCCTATTAACATCTGGAATATTAATGGGATGGTAATGGGAATCCCAGTTTTGGAGTTAGTCTTGTGTTGGTCATCACTTTCAATGGCCATATAAATTTTTAAGTCTTCCCAGGAAGGACTGTAACAGTGTAAAGTATTGCAATGAGATCTTCGAACCTTTGTCCATTTTTCACAGCAGGAAATCCTAATTCTGTGTTAATGGATGATAATGCTCACTTGGTGTATCAATGCCTTGAGAGTGAAACTGTAAGCCATATGGACTGGTCTTCCTGATCATGTGACCTAAATCCAATAATCCAATAGGACATGTTTGGGATGCTCTAGGATAATGCATCATTAGCAATGGTGTGCTGGTAATGTTTAACAACCAGCTCGCTAAATAAAAACAAGACTAAAAATATGTATGCAGATATCTATTTGTAAGTTTTACTGATTTACAACAATTTGGAATACAAAAACTTCAAACAATAATAAAATATTATTTTTTCATTGTAATTTCCATATAGCCCATTGATTTTTACAAAATGTTTTCGTTGACTTTTGACAAGCTCTTAAATGACTTATTATGATAAACATGTCATGAACGCTCGCATATGCTTCTGCATGAGAATTATGTAACCAATGAATTGGAATGCAGAATTTATCTAAAAAAAGTAGGAAAGATAAAATTGTTATGTTAGAGTTGTGGATATCCAAAAGGAGGCATAATTAGTTTCAGTATTTACACGATGGGTGTATAAAGTGAAGAAGCATTTTATATGGTGAGTGTGCAGAAGGTTGATTAGTTTATTGGTGTGGATCGTGTTGGTAAGCTGGTAAAGGAAAAGAAGAATTTGTTGTCTTATGCATGGTGATCAATGTCTGAAAAGAATTGGTTCTGAGAAATCAGTATACTTAGCCAAAATTTTGGAGTCTCGAGAACTAAAACCTAAGTAGGAAGTCATTTAGTGTATAGTTATTTAGTTTGTTTACGAATTGGTAAGGATATTCTCTTTAGATTGAATATTTATTTACCAACATGATTTTATTGTTCATTGAATGATATCAGCCTTGTTTTGTGATTTGGATGTGAATAGAATTGAGATAATGATTCTTCTGAAAGTTTATCTTTGTATTATTACACAGTTTTTTGCCAGTTGACTTAGTTTGTTTATAAATAATTTCATCCATGCTTTTACAATAAATTGCATTGTATTGTAATTTTCATTGACATTTTTACTTGAACTCATGCTCAGTGCTCATCCATTTTAATTTGCAACAATATGTTGCTTAACTTTTGAGCACTAGTGTATATAAAATAGAGTTTGTCTGTTCGTTCAACATATTCTCATAGAGAGACAGAACCAAATTTTGTGTACAGCTTCATATCATTGTAACTTAGTGCACTGTCAGGGTTTTGACCCTACAAAATTAGGCCCTCTCCCAAAATTTAGTCACAAAACATCTTCAATTTATAGTTTTGCAGATTGATAACATACTACTCCATTTATAACTTTAGACTCTCCATTCATGAGGTAGGTGGTTGCAGTGTCCCCCAAAGATTTCAGATACTTGCATCAGGTTCAATCCTGACCCACTGCAGCAGTTAATGACACAATCTCCAAACCCTACAGAGCAAGAACCACCACATCAAATTGGGGACTGATTGGTCGAGTTCCTGTGGAATTATAAGAAGCTAAAAACTTCTGCCACCAGTGACATCATCCTGGACATAAACAAGTGTTTGTGCACCTGTTAGGAATACACCTGCTACTCTGTGTCATTATATGAGGCCCAAGTGACACTGGGAAATTCTGCTAGTATGAATATAAAGGGAATTTCTTTGAGAATAATAGGAAAATAAATTTTTGCCTCAAAGAGAAAAATCACTCTTTTCTGTAATTTATTCCTCAGTATTATACTTTGAAAAATGTATCACTTTCGAAATTTTTACCAAATAACCAACCAACAGAAATAGATCGTGTTATATACAAAATTATAGAACCTTTTTAATTCCAAATTTCATGAAAATAAATTATATCAACAAATTTACAAACACGTTAATTTTAATAAGACTTAATGATTTCAGAGTACATAAATTTTCAAAAAGTATTTTTTTAATTTCTAATATTATTTCTAATATTATTGAATTTATATTACTTGCTTAATGTTCTTTAATATTTAGAAGATTGACAGCTAATTAAGATATACAATACCAAATACGTGACTAGTTTTATATGGGAATAGATTTCTATATATTTAAATTTCTGTGTTTCAACCATTTTGTAATACTATATACTTTTCCTTTAATGCTTGGAAATATTTCACACATGCTTTAAATTTTAAGCAGCCTCTGTTTTTTTCTATTTTGCTTTGATTTATTTTGTTTTTCTTATATGCATGGCTTTGCATCATTTTTTTAGGGAAGACGATATACACACTCTTGATATTTAGTACAGCATTATCTTGTGAAGTTCTTAGTTATGTGCCAGCTTACTGTTTGCCAGCTGTTAGTCAGCAACTCTGTTCTGCTTATTTCGCATGACTATTGCATCTCTGACTCAATTCCTTTAGACTATAGATGACATGAGATATTGATTTGCAGGCTGTCAAGCATCCCACCCACACCGTAGCTGCTCATCACAGTGTGCAGGGTGATAGACTGGTTTGAAAGTAACTTTCTACAACTTCGAAAGTGTGATCTTGTCATTGGTGAGAAGCAGCAGGCTGCTAGGATTCATTTGTATGTGTATACATTATATACATATAACAACAAAATAAAGATGATTAGTGTTGCTACTGCAGCTGTAGCAACATAAATGGTGCAATTTCCTTGGTCACACTGGTGGAGAAGTACTCATATGCAACAAAAAGCTGTTCAAGTGGTACAGCCATGTGTCCTCAGCCAAGTTGTGACATACATATTCAGGAAGCCCAACAGTTGCCAAAAACCAAAGAAGCATCCTTTATCCCAAGTTTCATGGATAAAATCTCTATACATCCAGTTACCTGTTTTTCAGTTCCATGTGGAAAAGCTTGTCATCAGAAATTAAAAGAAATTATAAAAAACCTGCTGTAAGTGATATCAAGTTTCACTTGCTAAGGTTTATGTAAGGACAATTTATTAACTAATATATTTAATAAATAAATCTAGTTATCTTCAGTCCATGAAAACTTGAATAACTGCCACAGAGGGTGAAAATTTAAATTTTAGTTAAACGTGGCCCTCATTCTGGTGCTGTAATTACTTAGTTATGTTGTTGGGTGTGAAGAACACTTTTGCCATGCTTCATTACAGTTTGTGTATGTTATTTTTAATAAACAAGAGGTAATGAAATGCATTTTTATATGGGTGATTTATAAGTCTTTACTACTGCCATGATATCAGCATATTCACATCTAAAACAGCACTTTCAGTGCTTTCAGATTTGCTGTATTTACTGTCTCTTTCCCTTTATTCATCTCAATTCTAAACGTTCATTCCCCAACAATTCACCATTTCTATTTGTCACTGTTGTTAAATGTATTTATAGTGTATTAGTGTTCCAGTGTTGTTCTTACACCCTCTTTGTACATTGCTCAAAATTGTGTAAACATTATCCAACTATCTTAATTCTCTGGAAAAGATAATTCAGAATCATTATCCCTTAACTAAAAATTCACTCCTATCATCATTCTTATAAACCATCATCCACAATCAATCACTTCAGTTTTCAGATATTTAAAATTTCTTTTTCATTAAAGCTTTATCCATTATTATTTATAACTGTTTCATTTTCATTAGCTACCCATCAGAGAATGCATTTGCTAGTTCCATGATTGAAAATCAGAGAGTGGTGAAAAGAAAATGACACTTGTTTTTCTATTATTTTTGTTGTGAATTTCAGTCATGATGGATGAGTTGCTCTCAAACAAAAAGTAACTTCATAAAAACAATTTAGTTGGATATTTATTTTTGCCACAAATTGGAACTGAATACATGGATTTGATTCTCTTTTGAGGCAAAAATAGATTTTCCTATTGCTATTAAAAATATTTTGTTATCAGCATATTTTCCTGCAGTTATTAATCAGGTTGAAAAGAAACTGAAATTATTTACAAAAAAATTTAGTCTCCTGTACATTTTTGAACTTGAATGAGAGACTAAGAATTTTAACTAAGGATCTTTGAAAAAAAAATCTGTACTGGATTCAATAATACACCTTTTCAGTAATATTTAGGGATGGTGGAAAATTTTGAAATTGAACTTAAAACTTGAATGGTTTTGAGTTTTACCATCAAAAATTCATTTTTCTGTGCAATGTGATCTGGATTTTATATATGCAACCTAAAAACAACTGCATATATACATAATAAGGAAATTAGTTGTTAGAAATAGGAAGGTGGTGAAGATGAAAGATATAATTCCTTTTGTAAATGGAAAATGTTTGAACTTTCTATTTTCCAATTAGTATAAAGTAAGTGAAACAATATCTATCTTAAATTGTTTTGGAGATTTTACTTAGATTTTGCCCACTTTAAAATGCAAACTTATGGTATATTTAAAATTCAGTCACTTATATTGTTGCTGATTTCCACTTGGTTTCCACTTTCCATGTTAGTATGGATGTAGGCAGATGATGGCAGAATTAATTTACTCAATAGCTGCATGTTTTTGCAGTTGTATTCATATATTTTGACTATAAAATGGAATTCCACCATTGCTCTAATTGTGTATAATAGACTTTCTAAGTTAAAAAAATTATAGAACTTATAAACTTTGGATATTTAATTTTTTTTTATTTCCTGCCTGAATCTAAAAATTGAATTTGAAAATTTAAAAAAAGAAATATTTTGAGCATCTCTAGTAATTTCAGCAATTAAAATATATATGAAATATATAGTTGTGTGTACAGGAATGTAATGCACATGCTGCATTTCTTAATTGATCCTTTATCAAATAGTTTGCAGTTACTTTCAGATACTACATCATGGTTCCAATATTTCAATTGTTTATTTTATTTTTATTGCATGCATTTATCTGTGTAGCCATCATGGTTTTTGACTGTTTTTCTCTGTATTTTCTGTGAGTGTTTTATCACCTTTAACTTATTTAAAATGAAATGAAGACAACTCTCTGCTTTATGCAAATTTGTATTTTTTTTTTCAAGTTCACATATTATTTTTCAATATCATGGCAGCCATGAGTTATGCTAAATGTGAGACATTCTGTTTGAGTTTTTGAGTCTAGTTCTTTACATTTTTATAATTTTTAGTGTGAATATTAAGTTTGGGCATTTCACCAATTTAAAAAAGTTGGTCAGCTGACTGGTCAAATATTGTAAAACGTGGGATTAAAGAATGTGACTCTCATTTCACATGAACATTATAGAGTCATGCTAAAAAGGCATTGAATCAGTTTTATGATCCAGGTTTGTGGATATTTTTTTTTTCATTTTCTGTTCTTTTGACTATATGACTGATAATATATGCTATTCAACCTATGACTATGTAAAATTGAGGCTTTGTGGTATATTCTGAGCATTTTCTAAATTGTATTATTCTTTAAATAACAGCAACGAATTTGATAATCAATATGGAAGTTTAGAGAAACATGCAAAGTGATAATTTTGCTGAATTTAAAAGACATATATTTCAGATAATTTCATATTTGTTAGATAAAGTTATATGTTTTTATTTGACCTTATATACATAATTTTTTACGCTCATGATTTTCAGAAATTTAGAATAAATATTTCTCAAGTGGTATATTTATCAGTTACGTTATTTTTCGTAATTTTTAAAGATATTGATGTCACTTTTATATTCTCATACCTTGTTATAAATTCAAATCAACTAGGGAAACAACACCATGAACCTACTCAGAAATTCCTAAATGTCGTTAATTTTATTGTGCTTTTGTTTCCACAGTATTTAAAAATGGAGTTTATACAAAGGATTTTTATAGAATTAAATATTTTATATTCAGCACTAGATAATAAATATAGGGATAGCAGTTATTTTAATGCTTTATAAGAGTGTATAAAAATGTGTCTAAGGTGTTCAATGTAGTTTAACTTAGTAATACAAAAATACAAGTTTAGCTTGATCTTAAGCTTTACATTGTAAATAAATGTGAAAAAGGCAAATATGTAGAACAGCATTTTTAAAATTAATAGATGATAATATATTTCCCCAAACTAAAGACATTTGTCCTTGCCAATCACTAATTGACTTGTACAAGCAGTCTCAGAGACTCTCAGTTTAAAAAAATTGTTTAGTAAATATTAATTTAGTATTCAACAGTTAAATTGTTAAATTATCATAAAATTAAAATTGTGCTCAATAATATGTTATAGAGTTGAAGATTAAAATTTCTTGCAAAAACTGTTTTCTAAGATTAATAAACATTAATAATGAACAATAAATAACACTGTGATATGAATTTTGGCAAGTGATGAAGGTATTTCTAAAATAATGTGTTTTGTAATCTAACAAGATTGAAGTTTAGGGTAGAGTTTTGGGGGTATAATACTGGGAGTAACTCTAAAATGTCAAGGGTGGTAGCTTTAAAAAATTCAAGATTCTGAGTGCATGATGTTTAGGGCTACATGCCAAGAAATGCAAAATGTTTTGGATATAGCTGCCAGAATTTTTTCTAGATTTGGAGTAAAATTGTAAATCAGTAATAAAAAAAGTTGGGAAATTTTGAAGTTCAGATAGCTTCCTGAGGTAATTTGTATATACATATATATTCTTTTATACATGAATACTAATCTTATTAAATTTCATTACTCAATATATTTTGCCTAGTGATTTTTTTCCTTTGTGCATATATTATAATGGTAACTACTTTAGTAAAAGATGTAGACAGTGTGAGAAAGGAAACTGTCTACAATAGCCTTTTCATTTTTCAGACATTCTCTTAAAATTGTATTTAAACAAGATTATTTAATATAAAAATACTGAACATTTATAATATATTTGATAATGAGCATATATAAAAATGTTTTTGTTTTTGCTATAATGAAATTGTTCAAAAAAAAAACTATTTTCCCATATTTTGACACCCAAAATCTGTTAAAATATATATTAAAATTATTTTAACATGTGATAAAATGCAAAATTAATAGATATTTGCAACAAATTTTATTTCTGGCAGTGAAACACAATTTCGATGATATTTAATAGAAAAATCAACAAATTTTGCAATCTTAGTCAGTTTATTGTAACCATTTTGTACCATGTACCCCCAAAGTTAGTAGCTTTAAATATTTTTAGGTTACTACCCTTTTTTAACAAATTTACAGTTTTGGTTTGGTCCTTCATTACCAAATGTGGAATATACCACCATACTTAACAAGGAAGCAAAAAAAAATTATAGATTTTTGTATTTTTAATTAAACTTTGAGTACAGGATTTTTGTCTGTACTGTTGGAAAGAGTGTAGTACAGGTTGAGAAAGACTGGTCCAAATGATGCTCTGTCACACCATTTGCTTCTGTGCGATTGACATAAAGAGGTCTTCAAGCAATATCTGTGATCATAAACAAATTTCATTAAATAATTATACTTATAGAAGCTTCTAAGATGAATTTAGAAAAACTGTCCTAATATGCAGGAAGTAATTTGATTAATGATTGTTATAATAAATAAAATAAATAAATATCCCCTTAATCAGCTTAGCAGAAAAACAACACAAACATCCATTCCTTACCCCTGGGACTCGAATTCAGGTCCCTCTGATCAGAAGCCAAGCACGCTAATCACTCATTTAACTCATCTATTGAGGTGGCAAAGAATGATGGTTTCTCTTTACTGAAAAGTACAAATAGCATTCCATATTTCATCACTTGAAAAAAAATTGTGTAATAGATTGCTAACAGCATTTTCATAACAAAGTAGTTAAATCATGAGGGTGAAAAACCAGATGTTCAACTACTTTTCACCACAAAATGCAGTAACTATCTCTTTGATCAATGTGGACTCCAATAAATATGAATGTTAATGCAAAGCATCATTTTAGCTGATTTTGCATATTTGGTGTTTGTAAATGCTGAAATTTTTTTGAGAAACAAAACTAGCATATTTTTGAAGTAATATTTCATATGGAAACTTTAATTGTACAGTACTTTGAAATGCGAATTGAGTGAAAAATGCTGCCTAATCAAAACTTGTCTTGCCTGATCTAATGATTAGTGTGCCTGACTACTAAGCCAAAAGGGATGCCATTGTATAAATACGCTGGTTTCTATAAATTAAGGAAAAATCCCTATGTTAAATCAATGGAAAGCTAATGTCATAGCTCTATAACTTCTAAAATAAGTTTTTTTTTTGTTTTGAAAAATGTGATTGCAGATAAAGATCTCAATCAAATAAATCAATAACTCGATTTTCAACAATATTCGTTCAGTATTTAATGAGTTATGGAAGTTTGAATATTTAGTGATAACAATGCCAGCCACAAAAATTGACTTCAGAAATTAATTAAAACTTACTAATAAGTATTGTATCAAAGTATTTAATAAAATAAGTTTGTATTTTAGAACTTCGTGTAAAAAATTATTTCACTATTCTTCAATTTTGTATAAGCTTCTTAAGACTGGCATTGCTGTTGTTAAATATTCAAACTTCCATAGCTCATTAAATACTGAACGAATATTGTTGAAAATCGAGATATTGATTTATTTGATTGAGATCTTTATCTGCAATCACAGTTTTCAAAACAAAAAAACTTATTTTAGAAGTTATAGAGCTTTGACATTAGCTTCCCATTGACTTAACATAGGGATTTTCCTTAATTTATGGAAACCAGTGTATATATATATTATTTCAGAAACTAGAAAAGTGAAAACCTTTTTATTTACAAAAAATATATCTTATTGTAATTAAATAGCATTTTTTGTAATTTATTTTGGAAGTTTGGGTATTGCAACATTATTTTGCATATATTGAAATGTTAATATCGATATACCTGATCATTTCTATCTTTACCTACTTACTATCTTGTTCTGTTGCTGGTGTTGTGTCAAATCCAGCTCTGAAGATTAGAATTCTAGTTATTGTTACCTGTTCAGCTTTGTGTAGAGAACAGTAACAACAGCAAATAACTTTAAGATTGAAAAGAGTAGCATATGCTTAAGTATATACAATTTTTTATAATATGGTATTCTGATGGCAGAAAAGAGACTTTCTAAACCACCCTAAGGGATGAATAATTAAATATGTTTTTGTTATTGTGCTGTATATAATGTAATTTAATGTAGAAATATTGCCTTTATGGTTTTAAGTTTTTATTCCATGCAGCCTCATGGAAATTAGTTGGCTGTTTGTTATAAAGTGAACTAATATCTATATAATAGTTTATTTAGTTTTGTAAGAAACTCATTATGCATGCTATAAAGACAGAATGTGAAATAAATTTATTAGCTTTTTTTTAATCATTTTACTGCCAGTGTTTCCTATTAGTAATGAATAATAACATGAGGCTAGATCACTGTTATCAACTTCTAATTAAATAGAAGTAGCTGCAGCTGACAAAAGAGAATTTTAATGTTAATTTTGAATTACTTTCCTTAATGGTGAATATTGTATATAATTTAAACATTTTAATATTTAGTACTGGTAGTCATTAATTTTAAAATGTGAATAAATCAAGTAATCCATTTTTAGCATATAATGAGGGACTTAGATTATTATTAAAATCGTAAAAGTTTTTAGTGAAGCTATTTTTTTTTGGGGGGGGGGGGGGAGTGTACCATGTATTGCAGTTATTGATTACCCATGTCTGTGTTGTCGACACCAATGTAAAATATACACAAAATTACTTAAGAGCTGATAAATTTCTCTTTTAAATTGAATTCTCTATTTTAATCATTTAAATGTTGTTTCTTTTTAATTATTATTTGTTAATGAATATTCTACACTGGTTTCCATAAATTGAGGAAAATCCCTATGTTAAGTCAATGGTAAGCTAATGTAAAAGTTCTATAACTTCTAAAATAAGTTTTTTTTTTTTGTTTTGAAAAATGTGATTATAGATAAAGATCCCAATCAAATAAATCAATATCTCGATTTTCAACAATATTCATTCAGTATTTAATGAGTTATGGAAGTTTGAATATTTAGCGATAACAATGCCAGCCGCAAAAATTGACTTCAGAAATTAATTAAAACTTACTAATAAGTATTGTATCAAAGTATTTAATAAAATAAGTTTGTATTTTAGAACTTTGTGTAAAAAATTATTTCACTATTCTTCAGTTTTGTATAAGTTTCTTAAGACTGGCATTGCTATTGTTAAATATTCAAATTTCCATAGCTCATTAAATACTGAATGAATATTGTTGAAAATCGAGATATTGATTTATTTGATTGAGATATTTATCTGCAATCACAGTTTTTAAAACAAAAAAGCTTATTTTAGAAGTTATAGAGCTTTGACATTAGCTTCCCATTGACTTAACATAGGGATTTTCCTTAATTTATGGAAACCAGTGTATTTGAACATTGAATACATTTAACAGTTTTAATTCAGTTCTTTCTTATACTTAATTTGCATCTACCAACTTCAACAGTATCCGAACAACTGTTGTTTTTTCTTAACTGGTTTCACTCCATAATAAAAATGTGATTTTTTTGTTTGATACTTTAGTGTTTCATAATTTGATAAATAAAATCCCTTAGTTATGTAATTTTCAAATAAATAATTATTATAATAAGAAAGAATTTCTAATTGCAAATTTTTTAATTTCTATATTATATGTTTTAAAATGTGGTGCAAAATGGTGAAAATTTCTTATATTTTTAAGTAGGTATAAAATTGAAACAGGTGTATGAAATATCAGATTTAGATATTAAATTCTAAACTTAGGTGAAAAAAAATATTTAGAGTGAAATTTTGTTTCTTATTCTTTAATTTTACTTTCTTGGAAGTTTGACATAAAAGTTCTTTTTTGTGTGTATGTGGTGTGTGTGTTAGGAAAATAAAATTATATGTACAATGTGTGAAAAAAATGATTACATTATATTAGAATGGGTAATTCATTGAAGTAGTGATCTATAAAAACTATTATTTTTGTAATTTATTATCCCAGGAGTAAGTACACTTTATTTTCACCATATTACTAGGCACTTTTGGCCATTTCTAACTGAAAGCTAACATTTTTTAAAAGAATTTACTCTAAATAATCATTTTTAAGCATTTTTTTTCTTTTTCATTATTCTTTATTTTTTGAAACAATACACAAATATAAAATTACATGTTATATATTTAAGTAAAAGTATTAAAAAAATCCTGTTTTTAGAATGTTTAATATGATTTTTGCATCCATAATTTACCGAACATACTGTGAATGTCCATTTGCAAAAATATAAACATAAAGCATTGGAAAAAAAGTAAACCAAAATATGGTGAAAAATGACTAATCTCAGTAGAATGAATTAAGGTACAAAGAGACCACCTATATTTTTTTCCACACTTCCATAGTAGAATATGTTGCCCAAATAGCAAAAAAAAAATTTATTTGTGTAGTAGGAACATTCTAGGCTGCTTAGACATGGGAACATGTGCAGATATCAAATTGCTTTGTAACAATCCAAACTGTAATGGCTACAAGCCAAAAGACTAGTGTACAACCACTCCTGGGTTAAAATATGAAGGAACTACAAAAGGCCACTTCAATTATTTGTGTGTGTTTTAAGTCATCCCAAATATTTATTATTCATTAATATTATTTAATTGCATAAGTTATTCTGCAATCTGAAATTTAAATGATATGAACCTAAACTGTCAATAAGAATTTTTCTTATATGAATTATTTTTGACACTTTCAAAAAAAAATTCATAAATATTTGACACAATTGTTTTAAGGCATAAAAAAAACTCTCTTTTTTGCTTAATGTCTTGAATGGTATTGCATAAAGATTTTTGGATAGAAACAAATTATTTTCGATTTTTGATTGACTTTGGTTACTTTTGAAGCTTATTAAGAATTTGTATATGTACTCATTGCAGTAGGAAACTGCCTGCAAAGATACCAGGCAATATATTTTTTTAATTCTTGAAGAATTTCACAGCTGTTTTTTTTTTGTTTAAAATGGAGGAAACCTGACTATAAGAAAATAATTACTGAAAGTTTCTAACTGTTGTGTTGGATACACTTCCATAATATGAGTTTACAGGTTCAAGCTACTTTTTGGAACAGACTTCTAAAATATGAGCCAAATCCCATAGCACTTCTGTTGTCTTACAGACCAAGCTCCCTAACTTTGAAATTAAACTTTTTAAGGAAAAATGATGCTGGAAGTAAATTGAAGATTTCACTCAAATTGCTCAACATTTCTATTTTTCAGTAACTCATTAATAGGTATTTCAAGATTTAATGAAACTGGAATATTTAATAGCACATAATGTTTCTACATTCATCCTAAACATTTTTGTTTAATTGATGAGAGCTCAAAGAATAATTGGGAAAACTACTAAAAATGTGCTTAGTTTAGTAAATTATTTGTTTTAACATAATATGTTTTATCAGATAACCAAAAAAGTTTGTGCAGTTTTTGAGAGTAAAATTAAACCATACCTAAAAAAAATGAATAAAGATATTTTATTCAGGAAAGTAAGCACCAGAACAATCTATAACATTTTCCCAACGAGATGCAAATTTGTAAATGCCACTCCAGTAGAATTCCCAATGTTTACAAACGAAGAAAGCAGCCAACTCCATTTCCAGTGTTTCTCGGTTTCGAAATTGTAGTTTGTGCATTTGATTATCCAGCACCAAGAAAAGATGGTAGTCACATGGCGTGATGTCTAGGGAATACGGAGGGTGGGGTAAAATTTCCTAACCAAGGTTGTGGAGCTTGTCTTGGGTCACTTGCACTGTGTGAGGGCGAGCATTGTCCTGAAGGACCACAATGCCTTTGCAATGAACAAATACATGCTGTTTTTGGAGCACTGCATCAGCAACCCATTGTAGCTGTGCCAAGTTGACATCCACAGTGATTGTTTGACCAATGGCAAGAAGCTCATAATGGATGATACCAACTGTAATCCACCAGACACAACAAAATTTTCTTTTGGTGGATCCTGAGCTTTGGTGTGTGTGGGATAGGTTCACTGGACAGCGATCAATGTTACAATTGTTTGATGTTCCTATAGACAATCCATTTTTCATTGCACATCAACAACCTATCCACCTATCTAAAAATGACTCATTCTTGTAGCATAAAAACAGTGACGAACAGATTGTAAGCAGCTGGAGTTTGTTGTCGGCAGTCAGTTCATGTGGAACCCATTTGCTCAGCATCCAGACTTTTCCTCCTCCTCCTCCTCATCATCATCCTCCTCCTCCTCCTCCTCAAGCAACCATGGGCTATGGAGGTCCAACCAGACCATGCAATTTAGTTCTCCAAGCAAGTCTATCCTGAGCTACATCTACTGCATCTGGCCACTGCACACCAATTCTAACAAGGTCCTGTTTGACATTGTCTGCCCACCGCATCCTAGGTCTCCCCTTCTTTCTGAGGCCTTTAGGCACACTGTTCATAACCCTATTCACCAATCTATAATTATTCATACGGGCAACATGGCCAAACCAACGGAGTCTCTCTCTGCACAATATGCTGCTTAAAGGAGGTTGCAAACTCCTTTGCCTAACCTCATCATTAGTTACAAAGTTGAACCACCTAATGCCCAAGATACTGCGTAAGCATCTGGAATCAAAAGCATCTAGTTTCCTGTTATCTTGTTTACAAAGTGTCCAAGTTTCACTACCATAACTAACCCTAGAAAGAACCAAACTATTATACAGCCTAATTTTAGTCTTTAGGTGTATACGCCTATTTCTCCACACTCTCCATAGATTCTTAAAAGTCCCGGCAGCAATCCCTATTCATCTGTTAATCTCATGCCGCACATCACCATTATCTGTTACATAGCTCCCAAGATAATTAAACTGTGACACCTGCTCAAGACTGCAACCATTCAGATTAACTGAATCACAGCCTGCCTGACCAATTTTCATCACTTTAGTTTTCTCTCTGTTTATAACCAAACCTACTCTACTACCAGTCTCATCAACAGCTCGAATAAAAGAGTTCATCTCATCAACATCATTTGCCAAAAGGGCTAAATCATCAGCATAATCTAAATCAGAAATTTTCATGTCTCCAGTCCATTTAAGGCCAAAATCTTTCCCTTGAAGTGAATTTCGCATAACATAATCAGTAACCAAACTAAAGAGAAAAGGAGACAAAATGCACCCTTGCCAAACACCAGAAGTAATGCTAAACCAATTGCTGCAAGCTTTACCAACTCTCACACATGACTCAGTGTTATAATAGAGAGCTTTCATTATGTTAACTAACTCGTCTGGTATACCATATGATTTCACAATCAACCACAAATTATGACGATCAACAGAGTCGAAAGCCTTTTTGAAATCAACAAAGCTAGCAACCAAAGGTTTCTGAAACTCTAAACATTTCTCAAGAATCTGCCTAAGTGAAAATATCTGATCCACACATCCCCTACCACTTCTGAATCCACATTGCTCATCACGCAATTGACTATCAACCAGATTCTTAATTCTATTAAGCACAATCATGGAAAGAACTTTACCTGGAACGGAGAGTAGGCTGATACCCCTATAGTTATCACAAGAACTGCGATCACCTTTTTTGAAAATAAGGATAACAATAGCTCTGGTAAAATCCTTAGGAACCATGCCTTTATCATAAAAGATATTCAGAATTTCAGTCATCCAAGTGGTAACCGAAACATTTCCAGCTCTAAGCATTTCTGTAATAATTTCATCTACCCCTGGGGATTTATGAAGTTTAAGTTTAGAAACAGCCAAAATAACTTTAGATTGTGTTATAGGGCCAACATTAAAGCCACCAATGCATCTATCGTCATTGCAAACAATGGGAATAGAACTAACCGCATTGTTTAGAATATCACTGAAATGCTCAGCCCACCTAGCCATGACAGAATCCTCACCTTCTACAACCTTACCTTGTTTATCCTTCAATCCCTGTATACCTGTCCGTTTTCTACCACACAAAACATTAACTATCTGGGATAGCTCTCTGCTGTTGTGCTGTCTAACTGCTTCCTCGGCTTTGTCAGCCAAACCATCAAGCCAAAGATTCCTATCAGCAGCTAACTGATCTTTTACACATTTATTAAGTTCTCTGTAATGCTTTCTATTAGTACTAGTAGGGTATTGATTAAGGACATTCCTACAGTTCTTTCTTTCCGAAATAAGCTCAAGTGCCTTATCACTCAGATAATTCTGTCTCTTCTGCACCTTTTTTCCTAAAAGAGTACTGTTAGTGTCCAAAAAAGCCTGTTTAAAATGATCCCATTCTTCCTCAACTTCAGTAGTAAGCATACCATGACTGTTATAATGACTAAGTAACCTATCATGGTAAGCTTTGGCTATAACTGGGTCTTTCAGAGCTTCAGTATTAAAAGCAAATTTTTTAACCCTAGCACAACACTTTTTAAGTTTAAGTTGCAAGACACTTTTAACAAGGTAATGGTCAGATCCAATTTCAGCTCCCCTATATGCCCTGGTATTTCTAACAGAACTAGCCCATTTGCTGTTAATTAATATATAATCAATCATATTCCTATGCAGCCCATCAGGTGAAACCCATGTGTACTTATTTATGTCGCGGTGTTTGTAATATGTGTTAGTTATTCTGAAACCATTGAGTTTACTTACCTGTAGGAGACGTTGCCCATTGCAGCTACCAATACCGAAAGGGCCAATCACCCCTCCCCAAAGGTCAGAGTCAGTACCAACTTTGGCATTGAAGTCACCAAGAACAATATCTCCTTTCTTGACAGAATTCAAAATATCCTGAAGTTGTTCATAAAACCTATCCTTCTGATCCTCATCGGCATCCTCAGTGGGGGCATAACAGCAGATAACATTCAAGTCTTTAACGCTTGTCTGAAATTTTGCTGTAAGAAACCTTTCATTAATGCACTCACATCCTAGAAGAGCATCGCTAGCGTGTCTGCTGAGAAGCAGACCCACGCCTTGGTGATGCTTATTGTCGTCCCTCCCTGAAAAGAGAAATTTAAGATTATTTTTAAGAATCTGACCTTTATCTGTCCATCTGGTCTCTTGCAGGCCAAGAATATCTAAATTATAATGGTGGAATTCTTGTGTGAGGACATCAAGAGAAAAAGCTCTGTGCAGAGTCCTCACATTCCAACTACCTATGGAGAGAAAATGGTTAGTAGGATGTTTAAAGAAACTATGTTTATTGAGAGAGGGAATGCGGACAATATCAAACAGCCCCCTAATCGCAGACATGGGGCAAAGACCCGTTCCCCCACCACTAAAGGCTGAAGCCATCTACACTGGAAGACATCCTCCAATGTAGAATTTGACGATGCCAATAGAAGCAAAGAGTTCAGGTGCCTGCGATGACCTCTGCTCAGGATTATCCACCAGCTGATAAACATATCCTGTGAATCTATTCACTTGGGGCTGTCAACCCACAAACAAACAGAAAACACAGCGGAAGATTTTCCCTCCACAGAAGCCCACTAGTGCAGCAAAATCAGGATCCATAATCAAGATCAGAGCCATATATCTGTCCAGTCCAGTGGGTTTATATGGTCAGCACCAGGACCCTGTGTGGTTGACCACTCCTCAGCAGGGTAGAAAAAAAAAGTAGCCATAGTTGTCCAGATCAGTAGTCCACACTAATCTGGCAGCCCTCCCCTTCCGTTCACTTCCACAAAAGAGTATCTCTTTTGAAAGGTACTAACGGTCTGCACCACAAGAAGGCAGGATCGGACATTAGGTGCTAGGCCTGGCCGGTTCTATGCATCATCACAGGGGATTGGTGCATAGCTCTCCTTCCAGTGACTACCTAGCTACGATTTACAGGTGATATAAATGCAAATGAATGGTTTCATCACTTACATGAAACCTTTCTGAAAGTTCTTGGCACGTTTGTCATTGAATCCAGCTCGATGCTTGACTTCAGTTCAATGTCATCAATGGTGGTCAGTCTTTCCAGCAGGTTGCATCTTCAAGTGTTTCATCAACTGACACAAATTTTCTGAACTACTTTGGGCTATCCATTCACTCACTGTGTTGTCTCAAAATGCCACACATATCTTGCAGGCTGCTTGCGCCACTTTAGTTTCCAGTTTAAACTCATAATGTTAGCAGGCTCGAATAATTGTATTCAACGTAGATATGTTTTCGTTACCTTTCCCATTTCACTAAACTGCTTTTCATGCTCGCTACACATCAACTGACTCAGCATGCCATGTGCTTTTGACTGGATCGATGCATGTGCACCACTTACAATTGTGCTTACATACTTTTTTGTTGAAATGATAACATTGAAAAACCACAAACTTATTTGGTAACCTAATAATTAACTTTTGAGGTAATTTCTTGTGACTGTCAACACTACTGTTAAATGAGTCAGCTTCCTAACTTTAAATAAATATTGTTGAAAATCGGAAGTTGAATAAACTTGAGATCCTCAGTTTATCTCTAGTGGCACTTTCCATAAAGAGTTTATTTCTAGAACTAAGTTAAGAGACTTTGAATACAGTTTTCCATTCACATAAACATCCAAGTATAACAAATACTTCAAGTAATTTGGGGGAGGCTCAGTTGGTGCATCAGACTTCTAATCTGCAGTTCCCAGGTTCGAGTCCCAGCTCAGCCAGCATTGAGACTTATCTCTTCACAACTCCACACTGCCCACAGTCAGTAGGGGGACACTGATGGGCTTGGAAAGGCCATCAAATGGGATGTTAAGCTGTGGTCCCATATGCAGGAGAGCCATACCCTGTGCACTCTAAACAACATACTGGATGGCCTTGATGGGAAACTACCATCTGTCTCCCAACAGCTGTTTCAGTGGATCCCATACCCCAACCTTCTCTGAGTCTTTTGGGGTCCTTTTAACCTGTGCCATTTAGCCTGTTGTGTGCAAAAAAGTGCCACTTAGAGGTAAAACAACCAAACTTTAGGTAATTTAATGCATAATGTACCTTCAGAATTTTTGTTCAGGAAGCACAACAAAAAGTCATTTCCTTTCATTTTTCTCCTAGACATGTTTTACTTGCTAGCTGTTGGTTGCTACTTAAAGTTTTGAACACAACTGTTGTCTAGCAGGATCTTGTTAGAGATGAGGGGAGCAAATGTCCTGGTTCCCACTCACCCCTAATAAGTGCATTTGTATACCTTGATCCAAAGTTTGCAAAACCATCGTTAACATTTGAGAATAAATAGATGAACTAAATAGATTTAAAGTTGGAAATACTGCATTGTGTTGTGCAGTCTCCTGCAATGAAAGGAACATTTGTTCTCATGTAACTTTTTCTAAAATTACTGATCTCATCCTTGCTTTACATTTCCTCCATATGATAAATAAAAATGTAACCAGTTACTCCTTAAGTGCTTTCCATAGGTCTGACAGGAGCCTGACAGTGTAATATGTGTCTGCCACAGAAAGACAAACATCCATGCTTACCTGGAGCACAAATCCAGCTCTCTTTATTCTGCAGCCAAGCATGATAACTACTCAGCTATTGAGAAAAGGGGGGGGGGGGAATGCCATTTCTAAAACACCTTTAACCCATGTTATGAACCTTAGAGATAAAGACATTGAAGTTGCTGTGAGTAACTCTATTAATTTATATAATATCTGAATAATTCAAGCTCTATTTGGAGTCCTGAAAAACATTTAAAATAATGAATAGGAGCATCAGAGCAGAAAAAACTAAAGTATGCTACTTCAGTCATATTCTTTTGTGCTATATGCCATTGATACTATTCTTACCAGAGAGCTTTTTGATATGCCTGAAAACAGCCTTAAATATACACAGTGTATAAAGTTATTTTTAATCATAAAGTATTGATATACAAAGTTGTTTAATTCTGGTGCTTCCATTTTTGTAATATTGATACATAGAAGGTGGCTCTAAAGAGCATATCAGTATATATATATATTGATGATAAAATTAATGCTCTAATGAAGCAAGCTATGCAAATATCATAAACAGATTGTTTATAAATCATTATTACATAGTGTGTAGTAATTTTTGCTCAGATGGTACATTTCAGTATCTTTTATTTTTCCCCAAGTCATCTTGACAAAACCATAGTTTTTATTGTATTATTGTAACGCATATTTTTGGCTAAGGAAGTAACTCTTAAGCATAGAAAATATTTTTAAGTAAATTGAAGAAATAAGCTTTTATTTTTAGTGAGTTTCAAAAATTAATTGTCATGAATTTTAAGTTATTGACAATAGAAATTGATGTTATAAGTAGTTCAATGTGCAAATTTTAAATTAGCATTCTGTTGTCTCATATAATGTTTTTTTTTTAATTAACATTGCTATATAAAATAGTGGTGTGTTTTTATACATAGCAAAGGTAGAAAAACATAATTTCACAAATGCTCATACCAAGTCAGTCTCCTGTGTTTCTTATTTTATTGCAACAAGTTGTTCGAATGCCGTTGAATCTCTTAAGATTTGTTTCTATAAATGATATAATTTAATATTAAATTATTTGTTAAAAAAATAAAGTTCAGTAAATACCATAAACACAAGAGTTTTTGCATACCCTAGATCATGATGAAATGCTAGACACAGTCAGAAATTTCAGTTTTGATGTAGGCTGCGTTTGCAAAAATTCATTATCATGGTTACTACAAGCTCATTGGTAATATCACATGTAACACGACCATAGATTATGTGGTAAAAGAGATAAAAAGCTAACTGTCAAAAATTTTATAAATGAACTGACCAAAGTTGGAAATTTCAGTTTCAACCAGCAGCTTTCTTTGTTTAGGGAGGTAAATTTCTGATCTCAGCCACAAGCCTGCTGATTGTGGAATGACAGGTTTATTCATCATCTGTCCACAGTGTGTTAATTAGTGTTAAAATGAATTTTTCCGTTAAGGTTTCACATTTACCTTGGATGTTTATTCATAATATTAATATCTGTAAGCACATATAGCAATATCACAGTGGCCATAGTTTATGTTCACTCTTGTGGAGTTATCAGGGTATACCAAAGGGATGGGAATGTTTGAGAGGATTACTTAGTTGACAGTTTAAAGGGTAATTTTTATTTCATAAAATTATTTTTGAATTTAATAAAAGGTGAACTTTATTTCATTTTGAATTTTGCCTTTTTAATCACCTTATGCTTTCATTGGTATTGTATATAATTTAGTTTCTGATCTCTCTAATCCGAAAGAATTAAATAGCTATTCATTACTTAAAGAGAGAGATTTTCTACCCTGACAAACAGACTCACATTAGAAAAAGAAATCATTATTCAAGCTTAAATAGATATTTTCTGTGCTCCACACATTATGAACCCTGAAATTTATTCCTTGTTATACTATTGAGATCAGTAAATTATACGGTATCCCTATATTGTGTTGTAAAACATGTGACATAACAAACCAGAAGCTGTGGTAGCTTATCATAGTAACTGTAATCTATAAGTGTTGTCTTTGAAATGAGTAGAGGAACAGTTTTAAATTAGTGACTCATGGAATGTTTCCTCATAATGTCACTTGTCAAGAAAATTCTAATTGTTAGGAAATGTCAGATAACATGATAAAGATAAGTTGTATGTCATTTTCCGAAAATTGAAATTTGGTGAGTCCAGCAAAAATTTAAATATATTTTATAAATTGACATTATCAAGGTTGTTCACTGTATTTTTGGTATTTTGTCGACAAAACAAGGATCAAACAAATTTTACTGTGCAAAAACATGTGATTATGGTTTTATAAAAATCATAGTTTAATAATAATGCAAATATAATAATCGGAACTATTATAAACTAATGATAGTATATATATTAAAAATATTTTGTATCAACTGCAGCTAGATGAGGAAAAGGCTTAATTATATATATATTAGTAAAGAAGTAGAATTATGTTTTTCGAACCAAAACTGATTATAACATATACCTTTTCACTAAAATTTATATATTTTGTTAAGCAGATGATCTTGTAAAGACTCTTTTTCTATTATGAAATCAGTTTTGATTAGTCATTTTCAGAAGTTTAATATAATTGTCATGATTTGTGACTTTTGTATACACCTCTGTTGTACATATTAAAGTTTTAAATAATTTTCAGTGTTCCCTATATCTTAGTCTTTTCGTTTCTAGTGAAAAAATGTGAAACTTTTTTCCACATAAAAATTAAATCAAAAGCAATCATTATTTGATGAGTATTTCAATACATGAGAGTTATGGGATAAAATGCTAAACACAATATCACTTCATTCAATTAGCGATATTTCATTGTAACTTATTAAATAGTTGATATGCAAATTTATTCTGTTATCTTGAAATATCAAAGTTGTTGGTAATGTTTTTTTTATAACTGATAATTACAAATTCCTGTTATTACCAATCTTAAGGTCAACTGTCAGCAGAGGTCAGAAGTAATACACATCTATTTCTATCAGTGTAATTAGCCAACTTGCCTAGTGTTGATAAACAAATTTTGTCCAAAATATTTATGTAAAGGAAAAAACATGATTATGGGCTAATTTAAACAAAATTAAGTGAAGGGTCTGAAGTATAATGTATTCCCTAAATCAAAACAGTAATAATTTTTTACTGGGGAAAGGGCGACTGCAGAAGACTTAGCATGCTTGACTTGTAACCATATTCTTGGCCTAATCTAAGTTAAACGATGGTTTCACAGACAAAAATACTGTTTTTACACAGATGAGCTTGAAGCTAGTCTCCCATTTTGTCCTAAGAATTATCTGGTGAGCCGCATTACCCAGCCATGCTCTAGACCTTCAGATTCTTTTCAATTTACTCTTTGTCTACTCTTCACCAAAAGATACACTTAAAATTTTCCGATGAAAAATACATGAATGATTTTGAGGTTATTAAAATGTATTAAAAGAAACAAATAATTAAGGAATCATAATTAAATTTGTAAGTCAAGTAGGGGAAGTATTCGGATAATAGCTTTCCAATATAAGCTACCAATTGTGAACAAGTTTAACATCTGGGAAATCCTAGCTTCCCAGTTGCTGAGAAATTAAAATTATATTGTTTTGGTCTTATCATTCAAGCTAACAATTCTTAGCCTTTTGTTTTATAGTAAATTAATCAAGAATTTGATATTCAGCTGGTCTAGTGGCTAGCATGATCCAGTTTGATGCAAGTAGTCCTTATTCAAATGTCTCATTTTGATGCTCCTCCTCGCAGGTTTTGCCCATATTCCAATGACTTAATTCTGGAGATTTTGTCATACTTCCATGGCAAGTAACTACCTGAGGAAAGGTTCATTATCATTAAACTAATGGAAATTTTTGATGCATAAGCTTCATAGCAATCAAAGAAGTTCCTATAAGCATAGATCCGCTAGGAAAACTCGCTTTACGCCACTAGAAAGGTTAAGCCCAATTCATTTGCGACTTTATCTCAGCACTTAGCAATAGCAAAGTGGTACTGTTGTTACGATCATGCCTGACTGGGCAAAGTTTTTACCGTGCAAGTTGAAACATTGAGAAGTCTCACTTTCTACATTGGCTAACAAGGTGCTTATCTGTGATTATCTCGCTACTGTACAAACCTTGTCCAGCCTATTATGATGACAACAACAGGGATTTAAGTTGCCTTGACAACTTATTGAACATTCAATATTTCTGAAACAAAGGTAGCATTTGAAATAAACGTGAACTCCAAATTTTTATCTTCAGTGGGTATGAATGACTTTATACATAGGCACTGGAAGTGCGAGAGTTGATTATTTGTCTGCTATTGTTTTCTGTTACCTCTGACATAAAACGAAACGAGTTTTATCACTGATTACACCCACATTGTATACAGCATCGAAAGTAATTGAAGAATATTTTCCTATTGCCTTTAATTGTTCAGAACTTGTACAAGACAGTGCTGAAAAGAGTAAGCATTTCTGCCTAGCTCTGAATTCAGTAACTTTAACTTGAAGAGCTTCCTTGTTCAGCACTTCGTACTCAGTTACTCTCTGCCCTGTCATCAGACAGAAATCAGTTCATCTGGTCTAGTGGTTCCACATGATAGAAAATGGCCATCAGTCAGAAAGGTTATAATGTTTGTTTTACAAAAGCTAACATCTATCGGATAATATATGATACACTATGTATCTTAAAAAACACGAATGTGTATAATGTAGACAGGAGGCACACGAGTCCCCTTAACATTTGTCAGCTGGATCTTGGTCTAAGGAGCAGGGGTGGCTCGGTCAGTAGTGTGCCAGACTTGTAATCTGCAGTTTCCAGATTCGAGTCTCAGCTGGGCCAGTGTTGAGATTTATCTCTGCAAAACTCCTTGCCCATGGTCAATAGGGGACACTGATGGGCTTGGAAATGCCACCTTCTGTCAGATGGGACGTTAAGCCGTGACCTTGTGCACATTAAAGAACACACTGGATGGCCTTGACAGGAGGCTATCATCTGTCTTCCAACAGCTATCCAGTGGGTCTCCTTCCCCACTCTTCTCTGAACCTTCGGGATTCTTGTGACCTGGCTATTTAGCCCATTGTGTGCAAAAAAGTGCCACTCAGAGATAAAACAACCCAACTCCTTATCCTAAGCTTTTGGAGCTTTTTTTTTTTTTGGGGGGGGGGGGGGTGACTCTGTAGTGTTCCATGCTTTCAAACTAGTGTTCCTAGATTTCATTCCTAACAGTGGCTGTGTTGAGATTTTCTCTGCTACACCCTGCCCATGGTGAGAAAGAATACACTGTGGACTGTGATGAGAGTCCATGTGATGAGATATATTAAGCTATGTGATATATATTACCTGGTGTGCACTAAAGAATACATTGGATGACCTTGACAGGAAGCTTCCATCTGCCTTCTAATAACTGTCCAGTGGATCTCTTCCCCCAACCTTCCCTGAGCCCTTGATGTTCTGGTGACCTGGTCATTCAGCTCATTGCATGCAAAAAAAAGGTACCACTCAGAGGTAAACCCAGACTTATATTGTGGAACAAAAAGCTTAATGGTCAAGTATAATGCAACCTAACTTCAATTATAAGAGGGGTCGCGACCATTAGGGATTTATATTTGTAAATGCCCTATGTTATGGCCCTTGAAATTAACATGTTTAGCCTTGTAAGGTACAATTGTATTGCAACCATTTTTGGCAATACTCATTAAAACTGATAGCTGAATGAGATATTTGTCAAGCACAGACCAAAACAATAAAAATATCCAGTTGGAACATGAAATTTTCAAACTGTTCTAAGTCGCATATTTAATAAGATAGTTCAATGCTAAAAAGTATCAAAGGTTAGAGACTGGCCTTGTAGAATTTAGAAAAAACATAACTTTTTTTTATGGTTTTTGCCGCTCACTCGAATACCATTTTTTAATTGGTAGATGGTTCGTTTTCAAATATGAGAGGTACTTTTATTTTAAAAAAATATATTGCCAGAAATCGAATATAGCAATCTTTCGAGAGTTATTGACAAATGGAAAAGTTGGATAAAATCCTACTTCGCTCAGCCAAAGTCTTGGTAAATCTAAACGTACTAACATTGTGACTTGATTTTGACATCCTTAATACTTTTGACTTCTTTAATACTGTATATTTTTTTTAAAGTAAGCATAAGGTATTTTATTCGGTTATTAACATTGCGAAATTCTTTCATGTATAGTGAAAGATATAAGAAAGATGGCCACTTCGAATGCAGCGCAATTTGCAGAGAATCCTGAGTTAAGATTGAAGTAATTCCATATTTATTTCTTCTTTACTACACACGATAAGAAATTCAATAGCCTGATCCGTGAAATTAAGAAAACAATCACTAAAATCAAACAAGGTTTGGGTCACCCAAAAAATGAAAGATCAATCTATTATCTTTCAGTGTTTTATATCTTTATAGTAAGTATTCCTAACAGAATTATAATCTCGCCTTAAGACTGTAAAAGGACCTGGCAAATATGCTGTACTCAGCTGTGTCACCCCAGAAACGGCCCTGTTCCAGTATACACCTATCCCTCGATTTACACGGTACTCAGTTCACACAATTTTGGCTTTGCACGGTCGAAAAATGCAACCAGTTTCGATTTACACGGTACTGAATGAGACGTACATAGAAAGGAAATCTCAGTCAGTACCGTGTAAATCGAAACTGGTTGCATTTTTTGACCGTGCAAAGCCAAAATTGTGTGAACTGAGTACCGTGTAAATCGAGGGATAGGTGTATATCTTAGATATGAATTTTGAGGTTAACCGTCAAATTTCCATATAAAATTGCGATATCCTGAGTGGCCTTACTGCCATTTATTGTTTTTGGATCTAGCTAAGTGTTTTGTATTAATTGGGAATCGAATGATTTCCAGAGGAAACTGTAGTCTAATCACGAATAGCCGACAGTTCAAAATTTATGAATTCACATCGTTTGCTTGAAAGGTGTGTACGGATTTTAAATATTTTTTTCGATAAATTTTAAAATATTTCTTCATTCCCGACTCCCTTAAAAAAAATGCAGAATCAGGTTTAATTTCACCATTAGACAAGTTGGTTAAACAAACTAAAAATAAATCTTTTAACAGCATTGTATATTCTCGTATTTGTCAATATGCAAATATTTTGGTCACTGTATGCTTTGTCCTCGATGTTACCAGTAACAAGACGAAAGGTGTACCCGTTTGCTGATACCGCTAACTACTGCCATCTAAATGAAGAAAAAAGCCTTTGTGACTTGCCACACTCAGCTGCAAGAAAAATAAAATAAAAACATCATTTTCTTCTTCATCATTCCCTTCTCTTCCATCAGCACAAACTGCATCCAAGCATATCATCCCCTTTCCTCGTTGCCTTCATGGTGGACACATTTTTTCAATTTGAGTGTGCGCGTTCGCGTGTGGTGTGTGTGTTCACTTCAGTAGCCACTTCCTGCATGAACTCATCTTCAGAAGCCTAGCAGTGGCATCCCCCCTCCCTATGGCAGGGGTATGTATGTATTCGTGTGTGTGTGTGATAGATCACGAGTTCATCCTGTATTCTACGACCAAGTGACTTCATCTTCACCGTCATCATTGTTGTACAGACAGACCAGAACTTGATATGGCCTTGGTGCCAATGTTGTTATTATGGCAGTGTACTATAGAGAGAGCAATAGAGAAAAGAAAATAATAATACAGAAATTCATTCTATTATTTTTCTGCCTCTTTTTTTACTCCTTACAGCATATAATATCAAAGAAAATCGTCAATGCGGACTTTATATATTCATTTTGATCTAACATTTAAAAACACACCTTAGCAGAACCATTCTGTCGAGATCAGTGAGAAGTTCTTTCGCTGTTATAATTTTAGTAATGCTGACATTTCGATCGGTAGCGTGCCAAGCTCTAGACTTAAGGGTTCATAGGTTCTAATCCCAACTGTGCTAGCGATAAAGCTTTATTTTGCCCTGGCAACGTGAAAATAATTTTAGTCGCTATGTTTCGTTCTCAATAATGCAGATAACCAGATGGAAGATGTAGATATTCTCTGATACCCGCTAATTACTGTCATATAAATAGAAACTCAATACTCAACTATAAGAGAACCAAAGAAAAATATCTGCAGGAATTTTTTTCCTCATTATTTTTCTCTCGTATGCACAATATGCACTGAGATGCCAGTTTATTAGGTACACCTACTTAGTAGCGCGTTATGCCTTCAGAACAGCCCGATACGTCGGTTGGTGCATGGAGCTTACAAGATGCTGGATGCGTTGTGCAGGAATGTTGTACTATGCAGAAATGATTGTGTCGTGCAGTTGCTGCAGATTGGACAGTGGTACAGTCACTGCAAACAGCTCTTACCACTTCATCCCAAAGATGCTTCATGGGGTTTAGATCTGGGAACTGTGCAGGCCAATGAAGCAAGGAATACTCTTCGGCATGTTCCTGGAGCCATTCAGTGATGATATGTGCCTTGTGAGCAGGTGCATTATCATGCTAAATGTGTCCATCCAAGTGGGGATAACCTAGCCATGAAATGAACTTGGTTAGCGACGATGTTCAAATATGACATGGCTTTTAAATATCCTTCAATGGGTATCAGGGGGCATAATGTGTGCCAGGGAAACATTCCCCACACTGCCACCACCGGCCTGCACGTTGACATCAGACAAGATGGCTCAGTGTCCTCACGTTGCTTCCTGCCCTGCCTACAGTCAATAGGGGACACCCCCTTATCCCTGGTCTTGGAAAGGCTGCTGTCTGATGGATGGGATGTTAAGCCATTAGACCGTGTGCACATTAAAGAAATGCAGGATGGCTATGATGGGTGCCCACCATCTTTCTCCCAACAGCTGTCCAGTGGAGTATGTCCTACTCTCAGGCTTCAGGGTCCTTGTTACCTGGGGGTGGCCCAGTCGGTAGCGCGCCAGGCCCGTAAGCTGCAGTTCCCAGGTTCGAGTCCCAGCTGGGTCAGCATTGAGATTTATCTCCGCAAAATTCCCCGCTCTGCCCACGGTCAGTAGGAGACACCACCGATGGGCTTAGAAAGGCCGCCGTCCGTCAGATGGGACGTTAAGCCGTGGTCCCGTGTGTGGGAGAGCCATACCCTGTGCACGTTAAAGAACACGCTGGATGGCCTTGACGGGAGGCTACCATCTGTCTCCCAACAGCTGTTCCAGTGGGTCCCCTCCCCCAACCTTCTCTGAGCCTTCGGGGTCCCTGTGACCTAGCCATTTAGCCCATGGTGTGCAAAAAAGTGCTGCTCAGAGGTAAAACAACCCAACCTTGTGACCTGCCTATTTAGTCCATTGTATGCAAAAAGTGCTCAGAAGGAAAAACAACCCAACTTTTTTCATCCTCAATGGTCCAGTGTTGATGCTTCTGCACCTACTGGAGATGCACTTTTGTGTTTTTGCTGGCAACACAGGCACTCAACATGGTCAGCAGCTGTTGTAGCCCATTCGCAACAAGGACCAATACATGGCGTGTTCAGAGATCTGTATACCAGTGTTTAATTCTGCAATGATCTGCCTGGTTGTGTGTGGCCAATCTCTTTGCTTGCACAATTTTTACCAGTCTCCTTTGACCCCTCTGATCCAAGAGTTGTTTTCATCCGTAGAATCGTCGATCACTGGTGGTGATTCGCTTTTCACACCATTCTCGATAAACCCTTGAAACTGTTGTGTGTGAAGATTCCGGAGGACTGCTGTTTAGGAGATGCTGGAACTGGCACATCTATAACCAACTATCGTGCCATGTTCAGAATTGCAGCAGTTGCTCGTTTTGTCCAATCTCGGGCTCAATCCATTCTAACATTGAAGAGTTGGTCTGCCTGATTTATACCAAACACTGGTCACGTGGCATATTACCTGTTGGAATGAATCATTTGTGTGACGAGGGTTGTGCACCTGACATCTCAGTGTATAGTTAAAAATATCGATCCCCATCCCTTTTCTATTGACACTTAATGAAAAAACTTGAAAAGACTTGGGTTGACTTGAAAAGACCGATGGAACGTTAAAAAAAAGTGCTGGAATGTTCGTAACCCAGGGTCTTGGATTTGCTCCTTGTAACTCTTAGTTCACCAACTTCTCGAACCTTACTTGAGCCTCGGCTCCTCCCTATGACCTGGCCATACTACATATTAAGGCACTATATTTGTGCCTGTGTATTTAAATTAAAATATTTCTACAAATATATATTTTTTTTAATATCGGTCGTTGCAGGCGCAATCGGGTTTTACTATAACTCGACCTGCAGCAATAGAAGTGTTTTTGGATTAAGGTAATCACAAACTGTTTTTATCGATCGATTTATACCTCACTTGCCCCTAGGCACAAAAAAAACCATTAGTACATACTTACATAAGATAGTTTTTCTATATCATAAAAATTTACTGCTTACACAACCATGAAGAAAGGAAATATCATCATCGAAATGTGACAATTTTAATGATAAGTAATACAGCTTCGATAATTTATCTCTGTCCGATATCTCCTAGATTAGGGATATGTTATATATATGTGTTTTATTTTATTCCCATTTTTATACTCTAACTATAGTTTATACAAGGGGTACTCCAGTTACATGCACATTTCCATGGGGTACGTGAAGCATTAAAGGTTGAGAATCACTGCCCTAGATGATCAGAACTAGAACCACCAAACTTCGTCTACAGCTCTATTGAGACATCCCCCCCCCCCGGTGAACCACAGTACGGTTGCCAGATCTATCTCTAGTAGTGTATATAGAACTCTGTGTTTTGGACACAATTTTGTAGCCCTATCCAGGTTCTAGGTGAGAAAGTGACAATCAACTGGAGCACTTTTAAAAAACGATTAATTGCCATAATTTGGCTATATCTAAGAAGCAAACAAATGCTTTAGCAAGAAAAAGAAAATAAATGCTGATTATCTTTTTACCTGAAGATCTTAAAACACAAAATGAAAAACAAAGCCAGGAAAAAATAAAAATCTAGAGATACAACGGAGAAGAAAAAGTATAATGAACTTCGGGTAAACTTCTTAAAGCTTTAGAAGAATTTCGAAAAATAGCTGGAATTCTAAGTCTCTTAAAACCAGTGACAATTCGTTGTGAGGCATGGTACGTGCCCTTAAGGAGAAAGTAAAACTAATTCGTCCAATTCAAGGAAAAAGTGTTGTTCATAGTGATAGAGAGAAGAAGGTGGGGAAGAATTTGCGAAACATCTTAAAATTAACTATGCCAAATGAACAACTCTCTGATAATGAATTTATCACAGAGGTCGGTCAGACTGTACAAAATTTTATCCAATCCGGTCCCTTCGATGAATTTCACTACAATCGAAGAAACCATCAAAGTGCTGAAGAACAAAAAAGCTGCTGGTTTTGATCATGTATCAAACATTGTTCTGAAACACTTCCCAGTAAATGCACTCACATTTCTTATAAACATTTTCAATAAGGCCTTGTATATTTGCTACTTCCCAGACATACTGAAAAAAGCTAGTATAGTGATGATTCCTAAGCCAGGCAAGAATTCCACACTTCCTGAAAATTACAGACCAATAAGTCTTTTGTATTTGCAAATTGCTCGAAGAAGTATTACTGAACAGGATTGAATCTTTTCTACATCCGACCTAGCAATTTGGCTTCTGCAAGACTCTACTATCAACCAAGCCCTGCAGGTTGTGGAGTGTATCTCGGAAGCCAGAAACAAAAAGGCTGCCTTTTTAGCTGTTACTAAGGCATTTGACAGGGTCTGGGTCGAGGGGCTTATCTACAAAATGATCAGATACTTTTCCTAACAGTATGGTTTTTGTCATCCACAATTATCTTAAATCTAGAACATCCGCAGTAAAAACTGTCAAAGAACTATAATCTAAGAATACCATTTCATCTGGTGTATCCCAAAGATCACTTCTCAGCTTGACCCTGTTTAATATATTTCTATCTGATATTCCCAAAACCTCCAAGGTTAAACTTTCTGTGTATGTAGATGATACTGCATTTCTAGCTTCATCACTCGACTGCTTTTGCTATCAGACTTCAAGAATCTCTATATGCATTTTAGAATTGGTGTACAAAGTCTCAGAGGATAAGTATCAATACCGACAAAAGTATAGCAGTGCTCTTCACTCACAAGAGTGCATGAAATTGCACCAGTGGAAATGTATTACAATGGAATCTGCCACATTTAGGTGTCAATTCATCAAAAACTGAATTGGACTTACCATGTTACAAAAGCTGTCTGTGAAGCTAGAGCATCTGAGATTAGCCTCTACCCACTGATGCCTCAACACTCTAAGCTCTCACCCCAGAGGGGCGGGGGTGGCTCAGTCGGTAACGCGCCAGGCTCATAATCTGCAGTTCCCAGGTTCGAGTCCCAGCTGGGTCAGCATTGAGACTTATCTCCGCAAAACTCCCCGCCCTGCCCACGGTCAGTAGGGGATACCGATGGGCTTGGAAAGGCCGCCATCCGTCGAATGGGACGTTAAGACATGGTCCCGTGTACTAGAGAGCCATACCCTGTGCACGTTAAAGAAGACGCTGGATGGCCTTGACGGGAGGCTACCATCTGTCTCCCAACAGCTGTTCCAGTGGGTCTCCTCCCCCAACCTTCTCTGAGTCTTCAGGGTCCTTGTGACCTGGCCATTTAGCCAATGGTGTGCAAAAAAGTGCTGCTCAGAGGTAAAACAACCCAAAGCTAGGGAGCTTTCCATTCCCACAACATTGAAAGTCCCAATACTTAAAAGTTTTGGAATAATTTTTTCATTACGAGTACTGAAAAGGAAGAAAAAAGGTGGAAATCTGATTTTTTTTTATATATATTATTACTTCAATCTGAATATTATGCTCCCAGTATTGCCTAGTGTTGCTCAGACCTTAAGGCCGATATATTTTGGTGGCTGAGGTAAGGAAAAAAAATGGCACCTCTTTGATAGGTATTATTCATTTTGCCACAAAGTATCTGTGTTAGAGCATCGCTAGGGCTCTGCAAATTGGGGGGGGGGGGGCTCCTTTGAAAGCTTCATACTAGTATCTCAAGGATGAGGTGGGAATTTAAAGAAGATAATAGTTATACTAATATAAAAAAGAAAAGAAAATCTTAATTTTTACGAAAATACTGTGAAATATTTTTAAATTTCAAAGAGTTTTTTTTACTGAACTATACAATGTTATTATTAGCATATGGCAAGGCTGTAATAATTTAAATGCTGTGAAATGGTTAATCACAGCGGTGTGAATCACGTCTATTGAATCGGTAGTTCTCAGGTTCGAGTCCCAATTGGGTCAGCATTGAGACTTACCTCCGCGAAAGTCCCTGCCCTACCCACGGCCAGTACAGGACACCTATATGCTTGGAAAGGCCGCCGTCCGTCGGATGGGGCATTAAGCAATGGCCCCGTGTGCGGGAGAGCCATACCCTGTGCATGATGAACACGCTGGATGGCCATGACAGGAGGCTACTATCTGTCTTCCAACAGCTGTTCCAGTGGGTCCCCTCTCCCGACCTCTGAGCCTTCAGGGTCCATGTGACCTGGCCATTTAGCCCATGGTGTGCAAAAAAAAGCGTCGCTCAGAGGTAAAATAACCCAACCCACGTGCTATTGTATGTGGCTCTTCAGGCATATTTGCTGATCTAACGGCGTGGCATAGATGTTCTTTACATATCCTGGCATCACGGTCGGACTTTGATCTTCTGAGCCCTTAAGCTGTGGTAAGTTTAAGAGAGCCCAAAAAATTTTCAATTGAAATCAGGGTCGGATCTAGGAGGACATCACCACCACCGCTTTGAGAATGCTAGTAAGAGTAATGAAGACAAAACGTTATTAAATTTGTGCACATTTGACTATTTTCAACAAATCTTTTAAAGATTTCAAAACTAAGGGGAAATGATATACTGCAAAGGAAATTTAGTCTCTTGGACTCATAATTTTTTTCGTCAATGCCTACTTTTTCCTAGATCCTGGTCTGTTTGATCCACAGTTGTATCAGAATAATATGACCACCTACCAAATAATGGGAATAACCATCCTTGGCCCGGAAGACAGCAGCAAGACGGCATAGCATGGACGCAATGAGACCCTCTCATTTATCGGGGGGTCCAGGATCCGCCCCCCCCCCCATGGGAAAAAACTCGTGCTCTGTCGTAAGACACAAGCTGTGATGAGAAGCCTGGAAGTAGAAGATTAAGGTTTGTCTCAGAGGAGACTAGTAGGGACTTGGAGTATGGGTGGCGTTTAAAGGGGTTGCGGAGCACAGGCTGGCTAGAAAAATATGGAAGTAGAAGAGAGAAAGCAGCTCCGATCTCAAAAGAGTGAGTCCCAGAGCCAGCCCATGCCCCTCAGGTATGCCCTGACTCGGGTGCTCCTGATGGGCACTGTGACTGCCTCGCCTGCTACCTCTCTGATCGCTTGGGAACTTCTGAGTTCGTTAACGAACCCTTCCGTGATCGGACACTGGAGGATGTAGTGCCCTGCATCTGGAGCCCCACAGCCGCAGTTACTGTGGGCAGAGATCTTGAAACGCTTCAGATATGCTGGGAAGCTCCCATGTCCCATTAGTACCTGTGATAGATAGTGGTCTGAGGACATCAAGGATAGACCGACCCTTTGTAAGAATGTCTTTGAAGTTCATTCTCGGTTGTATCTCGGAGCCTCTACCACTCTTCCATGAATTTGACCTAAAATAGACTTCAGGGTAGTTTTAGAAGTCTTAAACTTATCTCAGGTTGGGTGTCAGTAACTGCTGAGCAGGACAGTTGGTCTGCCTGCTCATGACCTACGTGTGCCTTAATCCAGGAGAAAGAGATCCTGGGCATGTTCTGAGTGCCTAGGAGACGATTGCCCACGTTAACGTATGATGCCTGTTCGCATCTTCAAGCGCTTGCAGAGCAGCCCTGGAAGGTTGCCAGAGACACATGCTTATTCAGACTCCAGAAGAGCACGGAGGTTCCGGAGATGACTTGGTTGTAGATCTGCACGCTGAACCTGTCGATTCAAATGGTCCCACAAATGCTCTATGGGATTGAGGTCGGGCAATTTCGCTGGCCAAGGGAGACATTGATGTCGTGTTCCTGGAAAAAGTCGCGCACCACCAGTGACATGGCAGGGTGCATTGTCCTGTTGGTAGACACCATCATCACCAGGGTAAAGGTCTAACATGAAGGGATGCATGTGATCAGTGAGGATAGATAGGTAGCCATTGGTGTTCAGGGACCCATCCAGTGGTACCAGCAGTCCCAGGTCATACCAGGAAAACATCCTCCAGACATGTACACTGCCAGCCTGTACTTGACAGACAAGCGTGTCCAGATGTTTCTCGTTTGGTACCGTATCTGCAACCACCCGTCACTTCTGTGGGGTAGAAACCTCGATTCATTGGAGAAGGCAACCTTTTTGCACTGTCCAATGACGGTAGTTCCGTGCGAACTTCAGGCGTCGTTGCCGATGGAACTTGGTTAACATGGGTGCCTTTATGCAGCGTCGATCCATGCATAACAGGGTTCGTTCTACTGTTATCGGGGACACATACCTGGATGCCCCAACGTACATTTGAGTGGCCAATTGCTGCACTGTTGCGCATTGATTGCCCTTTACCAGTTGACAGAGGCGACATTCTCCTCTGGGGCCAGTGGCCTTTGGGGTCCATATTTATGAGGTCTGGAGGTACTCAGTGTGCCAGCGATCCATTCTTGGTACACCCTTACAACGGCACCTCGCAAACAGCCCACGAAGTCTGTTGCTTCCACGATTAAGGTTTTTTCTCAGAGGAGACTAGTAGGGACTTGGAGTATGGGTGGCGTTAAAGGGGTTGCGGAGCACAGCCTGGCTAGAAAAGTATGGAAGATGAGTAGAAGAGCGAAAGCAGCTCCAATCTCAAAAGTGTGAGTACTTCACCCTTGGCACAGTAGCCAATGATCATTCCTTTTTGAACGTCCGTCAAATCAATATCTCTGCCCGTTGTGCTCACATTATGCACTATGGCTCATCCGACTAGCCACTTATATTTCCGTGTGGTCGATCTTGTCACATGCACTCTTGTGATTCGCCTGGGTGGGGACATTATGATCCCATGGGTGGTCATATTCTGATACAACTGTGTATAGATTTATTCTGATTGAAGCGAACATCAGAAAATAAACACAAAATAGCTGTGGTGAAAACATACTAGCATTGATATACGATGACTATTAAAGCCAGGGTACAGCTGAGATGAATAGTGTTTATACAATAGATTAAAATATTAATTGTTGAAATCAATGGCGGCCTTGAAAACGTATAAAATGATGGTCATCAAACTATGAAGAATGCGGTCTTGAGCAGGCAGCTTGTTTTTTGTATATTCCTACTGATTGTAGCATTTCTATGCGGCAGGCGAATAGCTGTTGAGTAAAACAATGGTCATTACTGTGTAACGTTTATCGGTAATTACTATGAAATTAGCGTTTTTGACGAGTATTGCCAACTCTTAAAGTAATAGTTATTTAACCCTTTCACGACCAAGGGAAACAAGTTTCCCATTTTAAAATTGGTGATAGTCGTATTTAATTATAACCGTATCTGCATTTTTTATACAGAATGTCAAAATAGAACGTATGCCGAACGCAATTGCGTAAACGGGAACGTTTAGAAAATAAACAGAACTGTCAGGACGCATAATGTGTGTACTATGTGCAATGTCCATCTTTGCCTCACTACGAAAAGAAATTGCTTCGCAGAATATCATAATTAGCACATCATTTTGTATAGTAATTTTATTTCATGATTTTGTATTATTTTAGTTAACATTTTGTTCTAATAACCCAATAAATAAAAGACATTGCATAATAAGCCTAACTATAATTTGTGTTACCTTTATAGTCCATTGGGAAAAATATTTCCCATAAAATTCCAAAAAAAACTACACATTGTTATGTATTTTTCTTATGATTTTTATTTATTTTACGTCTAAACAAACTAAAATAAACAGTTACATACTAATATTTACTCTTAGAAACCTTATGGTCCTGAAAGGGTTAAGCAGCATTAGCCGTTCTATCTAGCGTTTTGAGCTTATGCGATTTTGGAGAATTACCCTCCTTTATTCTTGACTGCCCTATGTCTGGCTTTCACTCATTCCAAATTATAAAAGAATTTCGTAATTAGTAAAATATAAAAAAAAAATCTTAATTAGTAATGCTCTGCTGGCAAAAGAACCATGTTTTTACCCCGTTCACATACCTGCTAAGCCTAAATGCCTCGATACACATTTGCTGAAGAGACTTATTACTACTTTTTCCTGTTCTCATCATAACAGTAATAACTAGAGATATTTTTATTACTACTATAGGTATAATCTAAAGCAGTTGTTCTCAACCTTTTATGCTTCACGTACCCCCTGGAAATGTATATGTAACTGGCATAACCCCTGTATAGGTAGATAAAACTATAGTTATAGTATAACAATGGTTATTATTACCGTACTTTATTAGATCGTGACTTTTGAGCTCACGGAGTACCCCAAAAATTTTACCGCGTACCCTACGTTGAGAACCCCTAATCTATATAATAAAAGGGTCTGTCTGTGGCAGACATAACTCATCGGGAAATCATCGTACACGCTTCAAATTTTCAGAGACTGGTTGTGCGCCAGATTGCAGTGCCATATTTCAAGTCGAAAGTCCAAACGGTGGGCTTGCTAGAAGCAAAAACATTTAGCACGCTATTCCTACGGGAAACGAGAATCGCTGTCAAATTTATTGTTGCCATTGCGGCTCCCTAACTGTAAACGTAAAAATAACATTTAAATCTGTGCTGCCGTTGCCAGATTTCATAAAGCATTATTGAAACGTTCCATTGCAGCTAGAGACCTGATTTTTCTAACCCAACATGGGGTTGGGCAGGGGAATCCGCCTACGAAATTTCGGGGGGACCTTTCGGTGAAGTACGTCGGGAATTACTGAATGCCAAAATCCATCTCAGCAATGACCTTTGCAACACCGGGAAATTCTTCGTGTTCAAACTGTGATAAAATGTCGGGGGGGGGGGATACTCACAAAACTAGCCTTTAGTGCAGGAAATAACAGAATATGCAGATTAAAAGTGAGACACTAGCTGTCACAATTTATGTAGAAAAGCCACGGACCAAGTGGGAATCTGATTTTTAAACCAATCAGCGGGGTTTGTTGGGTTGTTTTACTTCCGAGAGGCACTTTTTGCACACTATGGGCTAAATGGCCAGGTCACATGGACCCCGAAAGCTCATAGATGGTTGGGGGAGGGCACCCACTGGAACAGCTGTTGGGAGACAGATGGTAGCCTCCCGTCAAGGCCATCCAGCGTGTTCTTTAACGTGCACAGGGTATGACTCTCCCGCACACGGGCCCACGGCTTAACATCACATCAGATGGACGGCGACATTTCCAAGCCCATCGGTGTCCCCTTAGAAAAGGTACGGGAACTTCTTAATATTCAGTCTGAAAGATTGACTTTTCATGAAATTATGTGCAATTATGCTTAATATATGATCTAAATGAAAAAGATTGTGTTACTTTTTAACACAATAATTTCATGAAATTAATCTTTCAGACTGAATTTTAAGAAGTTTCCAGCTCTTCTTCTTTTAAATCTGATCACCATAATAAGAGGCCAATACTTCAGAAGAAATTTTAAAAATTCCCTGGAATCTCTTCTTTAAATCTGGTCATCCTATGTTAAATTGTGTGTTGATGGTATTTTGGAATGAATAAGAATTCAGTGGTGTTGAGTAGCTTAGGTAATGCAAAAAAATAGAACTATGGTAGCAGTGAAAATGTGGGGGTATCAACAAGATTACTCAAATTAGGGGGGAAGCAAATTTAGTTACTTTATGGGCCATAATTTTTTTATTGAGCAACAGGAAACTAGAAGCTTTTGATTTTCTAGATTTTGATTCCAGGGTTACATGAGCCACATTACTATGCACTACACACTAATGTTCCATTGTAGCTAAATGTTTCTGATATAAAACAACTTATTTACACATACATCTAACATTAAAACTTATCTTGCTGGTATATTTTTACTTGATATTAACTCTCTTTTAGCCAAAATGGAATGTAAGAGTTGCAAATGGTAACACGACTCCTATAAGCATGGATCCAACACAGCGTAATAGCAAACTGGTATCATGCCAGCAGTGAAGAAGCCAATGCAGTGGTATACGCATCGTTATGATAATAGTTACTATTGTTGGGACTGCTACATAATGTTAAGATTTGTGTATTTCTTCTATAATGCACAAAAAATATTTATTAATAAGATACTAACTTGTTTTTTTCATCTGGCAAATATGTGGCCATATAGCTGATTGTTTTTAAGTTCTTTTTTTATTCAATAGGAAACAATTGCAAAAATTTCAAATGAGGGAAAATATCTATTCTGTGGAACTCTCCTGCTGGGGTCACTGATACAATGCTTATTACCTTCTCATTGCAAACCTTACCACTAGTTTTTGTCAAAGGATAAGCTAATAGATTTGGAATGGCAATTAAAATCTTATAGTTTAATACAGGATAATAATAATGATTGTTCTGATATGCCATTTGGAATAGTAAAATAGATATGAATCAAGCCTAAATTTTCATTTAAACAAAATTCTTAGATCAGATTAAATGTAATCGATTTCAAATATAATTCAAATGAAAAATATTTACACTGTAAGATAAAAACATTTTATATTTATTCTGATGATAGGAAAATTCTTTCTTGCCAAATAATTAAATTAATACATACTGTGCATTTTTAAAAATGCCTCTAAATGAAATATTATCATACCATGAGAGCTAGCAGTACAGAGCCCACTTTTAGTAAATAAACCATTAATTTAGTAAATAAGTTCTTCATAAGAATGAAGAACTTATTTACTAAATTAGCAAAGAAATTAGTAAACAGTAAACTTACTATTTGCTTATATTTAATACTTCACAATCCACTTGTAGATCAAGAAAAAAAATTAGTTGAAAAATTGACTCTGGCCAGTTAACTCAGCAGTACATCTGATAATAATTACAGTTTATCCCCACCTGGTTGTCAGTTTTTCTGCTAATTTAAAATTACTATTTGCTAATATAATGGGTAATTAGCAGTATATTACTTTTGAAAATATTAATTCAAAGTATTTGAGGTATGGTGGTTGATTGTCTCTGCCATCAGCATCTTAAAACTGAAGTTTACTTCAGATACATGTGAATGGTGATCATTATTTGTCTTCACATCAAAGGGGTATCTGCAATAACATTTTTTGTCTTAATATATGTCTGTAACAAAACAAAGAGAATGATATTACTGAGCCTGAAGCTTAACTTATGTATAATAAAGTAAAATTATTTTTGATGATAGAGCTTTCTTTTTCTATTAGTTTATATTCTGTACTGTATGCCTAAGTATTTGTTTTATAATTTTTTCCCACTTCTTTTTGTTTTTCAATTGAACTATTATGTATGTGTTTCACACCTAAATAGTTGATGCAGTATCAAAATACTTAATGTGTGGAGAGGGGGGGGGGGGGCAATTGAAATATCAAAGATGACACTTGAAACATTTTGCCACTTCATTTTCAAAGTTTAGATTTAAAATATTTACTATTGAGGATGTAAAAAACCTTGATATCAGTGATCTGAAATTTGATTCGTGAATTGCAGGCAACTGGTTTAATCATTCAAGCTTTTATCAATATTATTTGCAGACCTCTTACAAACTGAATTTTGTTTTAACATTTGTAATTTTATGCCCATTATATGACACCATAGACAATGTAAAATGCATAGTCTCAAAAAGCAGACAGCTTAGTTTTCATATAATAAGCTTGGTATACATGAAAAAGTGTTATTAGAATACAGATTTTCAGCTTATGATATTGATCCCTTTCTATCCTATAGTTTTTAAGAATATAGTAGAAACATACTAATATAATGCCTAATGCAATTATCAGTTAAAACCATCTTGTCAGAAAAATACTCTTCGTTAATAAGAATTCCAAACCTATGACCACCTAAAATGTAATCTACTGTTACAATGGTATTAATCTGGTTGATGATGTGAAGAATTGTAAAAATAAATTCATTAATAAATTTTTGGCTGAGAAAATGTATCAATATTGTTTAGGATGTATAGGTTTTGATGTTTAGTTGCTTGAAGAATTGATACTACAAAGTTTTCAGTCTAAGAACATAACAAGTGTGTAATAGAAAAGTGCTAGATACCAAAGTATACAAAATGTCATGTAAACTTCACAAATAAGTATAAGGGAACTCAGGTGCAAGATGGAACTGCAAATAAAGCAATGCAAACTGTTGATCAAACTTGCGAAATTTTCCACAGAGATGGAACTACGTTAGTGATAGACAAAAGACATTTAAAAATAAATTGCCACAGAGATCAGTGTAATATGCCATAGAAAAAGTTTTGTGAGGAATGCGAGACCTTAGCAGAATGACAAGGCAAGGATGTTTCTTTTCTTGTATTATCTGGGGCTCAAACCTAAATCCCGTTGATCTGCAACCAAGCATACTAACCCACTCAGCCACCAGGACAGTTCATGAGACTTCTAGTTGTCACAAATAGACGAGTTCAGATCCATATATAAAAAACACCATTCCACTTCCCAAATTCTCTATGATTAGAGTGAAATATGTCGGTGAATTTTTTTCCACAAAAACATTTATTGATTTACAGATGTTTAAACATCTACAGGTAATGCTGAGATTATCAATTATTGTTTAAATCATTACTAACGCTAAATAGGGTGATGTGACTTCATTATTTATTACCATCTTACTCAGAGCACTAAAAAGAAATAGTTGCCACCAGAGATCATTGATGGCGAGGCGCCCAAAATTTACGGGAAAGAGTGATAGTTATTAGTGGAAAAAAGACTGAGCCGGCGTTAGTTCAACAGGTTAGAATACTCTGTCATGTTTCTGGAGAGATGTGGGTTCGAATCCCATATGTCGAATTTTTTTTCCACAAAAACATTTATTGATTTGCATATGTTTAAACGTCTACAGGTAATGCTGAGATTATCAATTATTATTTAAACCTTTAAACATCTTAGATACTTCAAATTTCCACATCTATATACTATTTATCTCTCCTATGTTTTTAGGACAGTGGCTCCCAAATGTAATTCAGTGAGATTTTGCAAATTTTTGAAAAATGCTATATAGCAATATTATAAATTTAAAAAGTTTCAAAATGTACTGAAAAAAAACCTTAAAAAAATTTCTAATATCTTAGAAGAATAAATTATGTTATTCAATTCTTCAAATAACTAAGATGCAAGAACTGTAAATCCTAAATAAAACTGTTTCCTCACTGAAAATTTTATTCACTAACCGTCTGGAGAAATTTTAATTTCAGCAATAGAAATTTTAATTTTGTTTCTCATTATTGTTTTAGATGTAGAGGTAAGACAGAAAAAAAAACTATGTACTTGTATAAATATTTATTATAAAATCTCAACTGCAACCCTAACATTTTTAGAAAAAAGCTGGGGATACTCCAAAAAAGGAATAATACTCAATTGCCTGCTCAGTTCCTTTTTAGTTTAGGATAAAAAAATTATTTCATCTTATCATCATGCAAGCTTTGTGATATAATATCACAAGACCAACAAATTGTCACAAACAATGACTTTAATTGTATTTATATTAACAAATTAAACAATTAAAATGTTAGGCAACTAACTTAAAGAGGAATAACTGTTTACTCATAAATATGCTAATGAAATAAATTCACACTTATAGCTTAAAGGTATTTAAAATCCAATTTTTACAAATTTCTTTTATTTTTCCATTTTGGAGGAAGGGGGAATATACTCATATCCTGACTATATCAAGTATTGGTATTTTTAATTACTCACCAAAAGTGGGTGGCCTAATATTTTTGTCATGGTGCTACTAAGATGAATTATATCTCTAAGAAAGTCATAATGAGATGAAAATTTTCTCAATGTTCTCATATAACTTCTGTGACTTACTTTATGATGCGTATAATATGCAAATACTTCATAAAAGCATTATAATGGTAAAACAGATATAAAACACATAGTATTGTTATGATAAAATAGCTGTTTTCCCCAAAAATACCAAATAATTCATTACCTCCTCAATATTATTTTACTTATTGTAACAACTGGTTTACTACTTGTAAAATACTTAATTGCAGAAATAGTTCATGGCATTTCTGGAAATACAAAAAACATTTATGGCATTAATAACCCACATGACAACCAATCGCAGGTGCAGTAGTGGAAATACAGTCTGGTATGGAATACAAACATATTTTAACAAATGTTACCAATCTACACACCTCCTAATCTTAATATTATTTACACTTCATGTATGGTTCTCTTAAACTAAGCTCAGGTAAGAAATTTTTCGCGTTGAATTATTATCAATAGATTATTGCAATATGCCCTATTGTATTATTCATTAATTTTAATAAATGTAGGAATTCTTCTGGATCATCAAGAATTTTTCCGTTTTCTGTAATTAATGAAATATAAACTTAAGAAAAACTTAAAAATGAGTAACATTATTTCTACATGTATTAATAATCATCATATGACAGTTTGATAATGGTGTACATTGTTCAATATTTACCCAACTACTGTAAAAATTGTACAGAAAAGAACAACATAACCCAAAGTCACCAAATAATAAACCATTTAACAAAATATGAAACAGAAATAAAAATTAACACTGCAGTTGATACATTTTTTTTATATGCTATACATAAGTTAGAGGAGATTGGAAGTAATGCCTACCACATATAGGTTTCTCTTCATACGAGGACATGCTTAACTGTAACAAAAGTACAGGTTCTCTGACCACTGCCTTAGGATTAACATATAAAAGTATACCCACTGGAACAGTAGCTGGTTAATTACATTAAAATAATTATTTAATTCAAGAGGGAAATTATACTTCTCACCTCTCTTTTACCTCTCTCAATTTTAAGTTTTGAATTATTTTTGCAATTTTGGTACTTAATCACTTTTATGGGAATGAAAAAGCATAGAAATAAGACTAACCAAATACATCCTTCCAAATATACATAAATTGATAACCAAATGTTCACTGTTTCTCATCTGCTGCTATTTAAGCTTATGTCTATGAATTTAGATTGCCATTTTTACATTCTGCTAATTGATTAGCATTCATGAAATTTTAAAAAATGTGAAATATAGCATGCCATTATGATTACAAAGATTACATAAATGGCAAATCTGTGAGACTAAAGGCATACAACAAAAGTTGGGGTTTGAGACCAACAACATTATACAGCATGTTTATTGTATATTCAGCTTATTCTAGGTTAAAAAAAACTAAAAGCTATTTTTAAATAAATAGAATAGTATTAAAAATGAAATAATATTTATAAAATACTTGATATGATGGTGGTTATATTTGAGGTTAAAAGGTTTAGAGTCCTATTCATTGTCATTGTGAGAGAGATCTCTGGAATTTTGCAATGGTTGCAGAGTAGTGGTAACAATGCAATGTTATCAAGCTTAGATTGAGACCATTGAGGTATTAGTAAGTTAAAGTGAGGGTCTTCAATTGCTTAGTGTGTAAATCTTGTAAACTGTTACATTTTGGAGAATCTGGTGAGCTTTGCAAGTTTGCATTGCAAAGAACAATAACATTCCACAGCAGCAATCTTCCAGATTATGATTAATTGTAACAAGCACAAATTTGTTGCAATCGATCTCCTTTTGCAAAGAGCTGCTATCTAGGTACAGAGCAGAAAACCAGCATTTAAATTCGAAATAGGCATCAATTATTTTTTTCAGTTAACTGGGATGAATGAGAGAAATTCATCTGTATATCTGAACATCACCACTTCTGTCAAATCAGACCTAGGCAGCTCTGTCTAAAGAGAAGAATTACATTTTATAATGATAAATCCCTTCCTGAAATCAAACACAATCTGAAGAAGTTAAATGCTGCAGAGAGAGCGATGCATTTAAACATGGTGAGATTAAAGAGATCCATCATAGTGGAGAAATGCTATTAACTTTACTGGTGGTACAGACATCAAATTTGGTTCAAATAACAGTAGTATTGTGTACAGCATTTAGTTGCCAAACCATCACAAGATTATAAATTAGGAGTGAAAAAAAAAGTTACTTTCAAAGATGAGTTTCAATTAAGATTTTTAATATATTATGACATATTTAAGATTTCTAACTGGATCATTATAGGTTATTTCCCTGGGCGGGGGTGGCTCAGTAGGTAGCGCGCCAGGCTCGTAATCTATAGTTCCCAGGTTCGAGTCCCAGCTGGGTCAGCATTGAGATTTATCTCCGCATAACTCCCCGCCCTGCCCACGGTCAGTAGGGGACACCGATGGGCTTGGAAAGGCCGCCGTCCATCGGATGGGACGTTAAGTCGTGGCCCCGTGTGCGGGAGAGCCATACCCTGTGCACGTTAAAGAACACGCTGGATGGCCTTGACGGGAGACTACCATCTGTCTCCCAACAGCTGTTCCAGTGGGTCCCCTCCCCCAACCTTCTCTGAGCCTTCGGGGTCCATGTGACCCGGCCATTTAGCCCATGGTGTGCAAAAAAGTGCCGCTCAGAGGTAAAACAATCCAATCTAGGTTATTTCCCATTCAGACACAAACATAGTTGTTTCAAATTAGATTTATATTTACTGCTGTGTAGTGTGATTAATGAATGTTTCAGAATTATTGTAAATAAATAAATTACCCCTCAAGCAGTTCCTTGCCACAGAGGTCTAACAGGAGTTTGTCAGTATAATACCTGTAGAGAAGATATCTGTTAACCAAAACTTGCAAAATTTTTCAACAGAGATTTCTAATGAAGGGATGGAACTCACCTTAGTGATAATCAATAGATATTTAAAAATAAATTATCCCTGAAGCACTCCTTGCCACAGAAGTCTGATAGAAATAGGTTTGTGAGGAAGGGTTTACAGAAAGACAATACAAGAAACATATTTGCCTTATCTGGGGCTCAAACCCAGATCCCTGTGATCTGCAGCCAAGCATACTAACCACTCAGCCTCCAGGACAATTCATGTGACTTTTAGTTGTCACCAATAGATTCTGAACAAAACCTCATGTAGACATTCATAGACCAAACAAAACTCAGAAGAAGGACAATCACAAGAAAGAAAATATTCACATCCAGGTTCTTAAAGTGGAAAAATAAAAGTGATTTCAAACTCATCCCTAGATTCTAACAGAGCTAGAAACTGAAACTTTTAACACAATGTGGAGTGGAAATGGGGAAACCCATATATGAAATTGTAAATGGATGGTCAGGTATTTGGGAAATTATGGGTTATCTGTTAAAAGAAAAAGATAAAACTCTTTAACAGTAAATAGAGTGGCTGCACTTCCATTGAGCTTATCCTTTAGGAAAACTGCCAAGACACAGTGGGAACAGAAGGTGATCGGAAGAAATTACAGCTATTATTTACATTTGCAATAAAAGTATATATATGCTGTCATATTTTTCAACTATAAAAATACAATTTTGCAGTCACAGTAATAAACAGAAGTTTTATAATACTGCTCTTTTACACAAGAATATAATAATCAGAGTTTTTACATAATAAACAATTTAGTTAATTGTTAAATTTGATGAGAATTTCAGTGATAATTTTAAATTAATTCCAGAACTATTTTCTGTAGTTTCTTGGTTGACCTATTATTGGTAAATAAGGTTTCAAAATTTTTCCACAAATAGTCAAATCTGTGAATGGCAAAGGCTGCTATATATGTGATTAAATAAGTGCAGTTTAATGTTGTTTAACGAAACTATATTTTATTGTTACCAAAAAATGAAGCATAACTCATATTAGAATAATAAAATTTGAAAACCTCATACATATTTTTATTTGATTGATGAGATTTCCAGTTTGCATGTTCCAAAAAATATGCAAGTTTTTTGCAGTGCTTTGATGCAAAAGCATTTATTTTGTGATATTAAGCTCAATACGGATGATTGTTCAATATAGTCTATATAGTTTTAAGTGTTTACATTAGTTAATTAAATGTAACTATGATTTATTATTAAAGCATATTTTAAGCTGTTATAGTTATAACTCAATAAAACTATAACAGCATAGATCCATATAATCATAGTATAATTATACAATCTTTTTAAATGCTTCCCTAATTGATTTTTACTGAAAAATTAGCCTACCATATCACATCTTTTTATTTCACTTTTAGAATATTTCCCTCAAGTACCCAAGTTAACTCAAGATGTCTTGCAAATTTATCAACTTGAAATATCTTGGATAATCATGGAAGCAATTAATACTTCTTTTATTCCTAAAGCAGTTTTGGTATTTAAATTTATCATAATATATATATAAGCATTTTTGTGCTTCTGTTAAGACATTTAATGGTGAAGAACATTCCATTTACACAAAACAATTAAATATATAATTTAAGATTTTGATACATAATTTTTACATTAAAACAAGTGAATAACCTGAATTTCCTTATTCTTCTTTTATTCATGTCATAAATCAGTTTGCACACCTTCATCAGTTCTTTCAACACCAATTTTATGTGCCAAACCAGCCTGCTGAGATTTGCTGATTTCCAATAAGTCCCTAAGCAATTTGTTCTCAGTGACAAGTTGTCCTAATTTTTCTTGTTCCTTCAAATAGCTCTGATCATCAATTTCAATAGCTTTGTGCATAACTGCAGCCATCTCATCAATCTTGTCTGCTCGCTTTTGTAATTCCTGAACAGTGAGAAAATTTAGGAAAAAATTAACAATTTATTTACTTGCATAAATATATTCTGATAAATTTTACTATTAACTCTAGTAGTCAAGTGTGGTCAAATCAGGTTTTTTTCAAAAGGTTGAAAATGTGATTATTAAGAAATAAAACCAAATTTGAAATTATCTTTTTTTTTTTATATTATCTTTTAAGTGTTTTGTTAGCAGAAAAATAACAGTTATTTTTAACATTGCCAAGTTTACAAGATTTATAATAAATAACATTTTGACCCACACCACATTTATGTTATAGAATTTCACCTGACTACTTGGGAATTAAATTACATTATTAAAAAGGACTACAAATTAGTATTATTTAGTAGCAAATTTTTATTTCTACTAAATATTTCTTGGAAATATAATGTATCCTTTGTTTTAAAGAATTAAAAATTAGATTATGCATCATCATGCATAATTAGAAAATATTTTAGAAATAATTTTAAGATTACCTGATCAAGTATAGAATATATTTGACGATTCCTTTACTACAGAAATCTAAGTCAATCTAAAGAAAACTTAAGTCAAAAATATATCCATGAATTGGGTTGTTTTATCTCAGAGAGGTATCTTTTTACACACAATAGGCAGGTCAAGACTACTAATAAAAGTCCCAAGGACTCCAAGGGCATAAAGAAAGTTGGTAAATTCAACGGACAGCTACTAGGACGCTGATGAAAGCCACTAATCAAGGCCATCCAGTGCATTCACTAACATCACAGGGTATGGCTCTCCTGCACACAGTGCCATGGCTTAATATCCCATCTGAAAGGAAGATGACAGCATATCCAAACCACTGATGTCCCCTATCTCACTGAGAACAGAATAAGAGTTACCCAATAAAATTCTCAATATAGGCACAGTGGGGATTCAAACCTGGTAGTATCAGATATAGAGCTTGCCACACTATTGACAGAGCAAACCACCACCTTATATTTTTTTTATTTGCGACATATAGGACAGAGAAGAATCCTAGAAGCTACTCCTAGCTTTTTACAGGCCTTCTCATACAAGGACATACCCTACTACGACTGAAGTCACTGCTGACCACTGCCTTAGTTAGAGCTAGCACAACACACAAAGTTTGCCTTGCTGGAACAGTCGCTAGCTGCCTAACCACTATGCAGTTAAGGCTTATATCATGAATATATCAGATAAATTATACTGTGGCCATGTTTCATCTGATGGCTTCTAACATAAGATTTTCAAATTGGTCTTTTCAATATTTTTAACAAATTTTTCTTGTATAAAAACTACTTAGTCAAGAGTTAGCCTAAAACACATACAAAATTACAAACATGGGTTTGTTCTAAAAAATTAACTGTACTTTAAAAAAAATACACACTTGAGAGTTATCTCTGTGAACCCAAGCTTGTTCAGCTTTTCTGGTCTGAGCTAATCTTCGAACTTGCTGTCGATATTTGCTCATAATTAGCTCCAGTGCTGACTGATGTTCTTCAAGCATCGCTCGCAACTCTCTGTTTTCCTGCTGTAGTTCTCGAATATGACGATTTTCTTGCTGAATGTTCAAAATAAGTGCTGAGCGTGGACGCTGATGAGCCATTGCATTGAGCTCTTCCAATTCTTCATGATACTAAATAGTAAAAGCAAACATAAGGGGAAAAATAGGTTATTTTCTGTTACACTGTTATTTTAATACTGAAAAGAATTTTTTTTAATTATATGCAATTATGTTTTAGGTTCTTGGTGCTTTAAAGTTGAAGCACATAATTATTCAGAAATATTAACCAGCCTAAATATTAAAATATAAGAAACTATAATTCACCTGTTTCATGGCTTCCACATTGTTATTTAAAGTTTGTGCTTGTGCTATAAGAGCATCAGCAGAGTTGTCATGATCTCGGAGGCGAGTAACAAGACGCTTAGCATCACTCAGAAGCTGTTGCACAGTAACAGACATTGCAAGCCTGATAAAGGGAATGAAAATTAAACAATTTTAATTTAGTGTTAAATAAACTAATTCACTAGTAATCATAATCAAAATTCTTCTATTTTGTTAAGCTCTAACAAAATTAATTAAAATCTTTACCTACATTAACCATTCTAATTTTAAAAAAATTTAAATTATCAAATCTTGAATTAACCCATTAATTCCCAAAGGTAGAAATTATAATATTTTTAAGGTAGTACTTTTATTATAGACCAAAAATGCATGTAAATAGGTAGTTGTGATAAAAAAAAAATTGTGACCACAAAAGCCACAGAAAAATTTTGCGTATACGCAACTTTGGGATTATCAGAACATGAATACTTAAAAGTTAAAACATATGGAATTGTCTGAAGCAGTCTGCATGAAGATGAACTTGACACTTTTTACACATATATATTCTATTGCTTTTGCACTGTCTACATCTTCTTGCTTTATTCTCCTGTTCAACTATAACATGGCCAATATTGTCAAACCGTACTTCATGGAGGTGGGGGGGTCAGTCAGTAGTGTGCCAGAAAAACTACTAATAAGCCAACTATAGTGCTGAACAAAATAATATCTATTCGAACTAAGTATCTACTCATAATCTGTAGTTCCTAGGTTCGAGTAGATAGGGAGAAGGAAGAAAGTGATAGGGAAGAAAGAAGATTGGAAAGGGAGTATAGAAGAGAGAAGGCAGAAAGGGATAGGGAGAATGAAGAAAGTGATAGGGAAGTAAGAAGATTAGAAAGGGAGTATAGAAGAGAGAAGGCAGAAAGTGATAGGGAAGAAAGAATATTGGAAAGGAAGTATAGAAGAGAGAAAAAGAAAATTTATCATTTGCATCTAATTGATCGTTATCTGATAAGTGTATATTTTGTTTGATGGAATCAAATCTATTCCTACTCATGCAACTTCTCACCAATGGTATACCTTTGTCCTCATCCTTCGACCAATACATTTTTATAGCTGGTAAGGTATGGTAACCGGTAAAAATCAATATACCACAAAAGCACTTCAGCCTTGCCTTGCTTAGTTCAAAAGAATGTTGATTATGATCATTTGCATACTTTTTTCGAATAACCAGCAATTTTTTCCCAGACATCATCACTAAAATGTAAAGAAAAAATATCGTATGGAGACTTGCTACTAATTTTGTTTTTAATTTCCTCTATCATAATATGTTCTTCTTGTGGTAAACTTTTTTAAGTCGGATTTTCTTTTTTCCACTTCGGAATAACTTTTTTTGCTTTTGTTTTGACAGCTGTTCTAGTGGAAGTTTTCAGTTTCTTGGAACTTGATGCTGTAGGTTTCTCTTCTTCGACATCTTGAGCTTCATCAAGTAAATTTCCATGCACCTCTTAGATTCCAGCTACATCTGGCAAAATGTTTTCACTCTCACATATATCATCACTAATATCCTCTTCATCTGTAAGTTCGTCAACAATTGGTGGTGTACACTGCGTCAATATTTTCAGTTTGTTACAAATCATCATCCTCTTCTAATATAGCCATTAGCTCTGCAGTTGACAAAGGTCTATTTTTTTCCCCACCACTGAGCCCAAGACATATTTAAAAAGAAATATCCTAAGATACCAAAACAACGATTTATTATGAATGTATTTAAATCATAATAAATACTTACTTGAATATATTTTTAGCTATACTGCCGAATTTACACTTCACTAATTATCTAACACCAATTATTGTTATACTAAATAAAAAAAAACACCCCCTCAAGCAGCTGCTTGCCACAGAGGTCTGACAGGAGCCTATATGAATAGATTAACAGCTATCAGAAAAAAAGCAGAACAAAAAGCTAAAAGGACCAGAACCTTCCAAGACATTAACAATTTTAAAAAAATTAAAGCAGAAGTAAGAAGAAAATTAAAAACTGCCTCTCGTGATAATTGGAAAGAATTTACATCAGAATTAACAACCTCTACTCCAGGAAAAAACATCTGGAGGATTTTTAAAAGTATTGTCCAAGAAAAGCAACAAACTTTTCCAATAGCCCAATATGCCTTACAACATAACATTACCATTAGTCAAACAGCTGAAAGATTTGCCCAAAACTTAAAAATAGTTCAAACTGCACCTAGCTTAGATTCTAGACAAAAATCCTTTTATAACACACAGTTAAACAAATTAAAATCAATCGACACTACAGTTAACTTACCATTTTCCTTATTGGAACTAAATAGAGCAATAAAAAGACTTAATCTTAAATCTGCCCCTGGTGCAGACTTGATCTCTAACAAACTTTTCAAAAATCTTCCAGAAGCATGGAAAGAAAAATTATTATCTATCTTTAATCATATATGGAACACACTAGACATACCACCAGAGTGGGAAGAAATTTTAATAATTTTTATCCAAAAACCCAATAAAATCCCTACAGAAATAACCTCTTATAGACCAATCTCTCTATTATCCAACTCCTTAAAATTATTTGAAAAAATGCTTCTTATTAGACTGAATTGGCAAATTGAAGAGAAAAAATTATTACCAAAAAACTTCTTTGGCTTCAGAAAAAACAGATCTTCTAAAGAATGCATCTCACTACTCTTAAATGATATTTACTCTGCCAATAAAAAGAAAAAAACAGTACTAGCTGTATCAATAGACCTATCACAGGCTTTTGATACAGTTTCCATAGAACATTTACTACTCAAACTGTGTAAAGCTAAATTAGACTATAAATTAATAGAATTCCTAGCAAAATTTTTGAGAAACAGAAAATTAAAGGTTAAATTAAACTCAACCTACTCTAAGTCTTATAACATTACACAAGGATTATCACAAGGATCTACCTTATCCCCTGTTCTTTTTAATTTATACTTACATGACATCAAAAAGATTTTTGATAAAAAATTTAACTTTACAAGCTATGCTGATGACCTTACCTTCTGGGTATCAGACAAAAATGAATATACTCTACAAGAAAAAACACAACAACAATTAGACAAACTAATAGATTATTGTAACAAATGGAATTTAACAATTAACACAGATAAAACTTTTTGTATTTACTTCTATAGACGTAGAAATTATAATCCAAAATTTCTCTTAAAAATTAACTCGCAACCTATTAATCAAGTCAACAAATGTAAATTATTGGGATTTAACTTAGACTCAAAATTAATATGGAACTCTCATCTGGAGAAAGCTTACAATTCTGGTTCAAAACTCCTAAACATTTTCAAATACTTTGCATTCAAAAAAGAAGGTACTGATCAAAAAACCTTAATTACACTCTACTTAAATTTAATCAGATCAAAAATGGAATATGGCTTAGACCTTATAGACAAACCTAATTTAACTAACTTAAAGAAATTAAATGTTATTCAAAACAAATGTTTAAAAATTGCTTTAGGCTTACCAAAATTTTGTCCAACATTAGCTCTTCTGGCTGAAACAGCCATTCCTCCATTTGAAATTAGGCATTCAATTTTAATCTTAAAATATTACACAAGACTCCACTATAAACTACCAGACCACCCATTTTATCTAAACTTTAAAAGACTCATATTCTATAAAAAAATCGAAGAAAATGAATTATTAAAAGAATTCTTTAATAAACTAACTAAAGATGAACTGCGAGGAGACATTACTGAATCTGTAGCAGTATGGTGTTACAAACTCCCAGTAGTTTATACAGAGATTCCACATTTAAATTCAAAAAATGAAATTTCTAATGAAGCTCTATATCAATTATTCATTAATTTTAAATCTGAAAAATTTAACAATTGTTTGGAAATCTACACAGATGGGTCCTACATAAAAGATTCTGGGTCATCCAGTGCTGCTGTATATATTCCATCACACAACATATCATTAGCATACAAATTGCCTGATTTTACTCAGATATTGCATGCTGAAATTTATGCAATATTTGCCGCACTTAACTGGACATTAGACAATTTAACAAATCAATCAATAGTTATATTCATTGATTCTAAAAGTGCTATACACACATTAATACAAGACAACACATACACCACATATCCATACTACACACATACACTCCTAAAACTTTATAATGAAAACCTAAATGAAAAAAATAACCATATTCAACTTTGTTGGATACCAGGACACTCTGGATTTAAAGAAAATGAATATGTAGATAACATAGCAAAATCAGCACATGATTATGATAACATCTCGCCAACACACAATTTTTATATACATGTTAAAAAAGAAATAAAACAATTAGAATTCAAAATTTTAGAAAAACATGTTCAATTTCACTCTATCTTCAAACCAAATTTCAGATTTGAACTTTCCAACAAAATTAATACCTTCCTACAATTACCATTTTCCAGACATGAATCCAAAATCATATTTCGGCTAAGAACAGATACAATTCTTTTAAATAAATCAAAATTCTTACTCAAATTAAGTACCTCACCCAAATGTACAAAATGCAATATTACTGAAAATTCCTCACACCTTATATTAAATTGTGCAAAATATGACTCACAACGAGAAAAATTCTTTGAAAAACTTAGAAACATAAATATTAACGAATTTACTCTGAACTTAATTTTAAATCACCCTACAATCTCAATTCAAACAAAAATATTTGCCTTCCTATTGGAATTCATCAAAGAAACAGAGATATGGAATAAATTGTAACACAGAACAACAACAAAAAAAAAACGTAATATAAAAAAAAGAAAGAAAAAAAGAAAAAAAATTTTTTTTTTCATTAATAAAAATAAGAAAAAAAAATAATTAAAAAAAATCTTTAAAAAAAAATAAAAAAAAAATTAAAAAGAAAAATAAAAAAAAAAATTTCTAAAAAACAAAAAAAAAAGAAAGAAAAAAAAATTAACAAAATAACAAAAAAAATATAATAAAAAAAAGGGTTATAAAAAAAAATTAAAGAAAGCCAAAAAAAAAATAATAATAAAAAAATATATATATTTATACCAAAAAAAAAAAAGACATAAATCAAAATTAAATAAACAAAAACAAAATAAACAAAAGAATTAAATCCTAAAGTTTAGGAGTAAGACGAAACAAAAAAAAAATCTCTTAAAATCTAAGAGGAAAAAAAAATACTGAACATCAAGAATTTTCAAAAAAAAAAAAGGAAAACATAAATTCTATGGGAAAGTCTGTGCAAGGAACTCCCAATTTTTGTGAAGTGTAAACTAAACTAAACTGTCAGTTTATATGCCACAGTAGAAGGTCTGAGAGGATGGCAGGACCTCAGCAGAAAAACGACACAAACAGCCATGCCTTACCCGGGGCTCGAACCCAGGTCCCGTAGATCAGTAGCCAAGCGCAACAAGACTAAAACCTTAGTTCAACTTCACAAATCTCTGAACACTGAAGATATCACTCATATCATAACTAAAATCGCAAGAATAGACTCGTTCACAATGAGTCATCAAATGTGTGGCAGACATAATGTGCACATGTTGTGTAATCCCAATGTTTCGAAAACGCAACATTACTCTAAATGTTATACTGTGCAAAATCTAAAAAAAATTAACTAATTATATGAAACGTTGTCTTGAATGAAATATATGTGAAGCTCTTTTCATAAATTCTTAGGGCATTTAGTATTTCTACATATCTTTTTTAGACTTGTCAAAATGCAAAAGATTAGATAGACTATTCTGGTATAGTTTTAATATGAATAATAATTAGGCTTTTATTTTATATTGATAAATATTTATGCTTGGACATAAAAGATTATGCATTTTATAACATACATTGGCTTAAAATTGGATTAGTAGGCAAATATATTTTTTTTATTATTATTTTAAGAATGTTTTGTTTACGCAACATTGGGGATTAATGAGTTAAGGTTTTACAAATATTTTTGATGCAATCTAATTGTGTTTTTTCCCTCCACATCTGCATGTTACTACAGATGTTTTCTGAGAATTATTACTTACTTTTCATTCTTGCCTTGTTAACAGTCAATTTGCAATGTCATGCGGCAAATTTAACTATGAAAGGCTTTCATGTGGATTTCATACTTGAAGCTATTGCATTGTACTTAATATTAGGGCATCTTGCCCCATGCCCTATTTCATAATACAGATGCTGCACTTATATTTTTACCTATCTTCTTTATTGCTTTTTGTTCGTCATTTGTCGGTGCATATTTGTCAAAACAGTTATTCTACTATATTTTTTTAATGTAAAGGTCAAACTTAATTATTTATGTGTGAAATTAAAGCTTATGATATGGGGACATCATAGGCTATAAAAAAAATTGAGAGGGGCTTTCTTTCCCCACTAAAAAGGAAAAATGTTTGCTTCCTTCCCCCTAAAAAAAGGAAAATTAAAAATGATTGTTCCTTTGTATCTCCAGAAGGTGAGTCCCAAAAGTAACAAACTATGCATCATTTAAAAGTGTGTGACACAGGGAGGGTCATAGACTATACAAAATTGACTTACACACTTTCTCCCCCCCCTCCCCCCCCCCCCTAAAAAAGGGAGGAAATATGAAAATGATTTGTTCCACTATATCTTTGGAATGCGATGGCTGAAAGTAACAGGTTACGTATCAAACAAAAGTTTGTGACGCAGAGAATGTCATAGGCTATAAAAAATTGACCCCATGCTTTCTTTCCCTCTAAAAAAAGGGGCAGTCAGTCAGTAGTGAGCCAAAGCTCAGCTGATTGAGCCAGTGAGTGGCTCAGTCAGTAGTGTGCCAAGCTCATAATCTGTAGTTCTCAGGTTCAAGTCCCAGCTGTGTCAACATTGAGATTTATCTCTGCAAAACTCTCCACCCTGCCCACTGTCAGTAAGGAACACCAATGGGCTTGGAAAGGCTAGCTTCCATCGGATGGGATATTAAGCCATGGCCCCTTTCTGAACTGTTCTTTAACGTGCATAGGAGAGCCATACCCTATGCACGTTAAAGAACATGTTGGATGGCCTTGATGGGAGGCTACTACATGTCTCCCAACAGCTGTTCCAGGGGGTTCACTCCCCAAGCCTTCTTTGAGCTTTTGGGGTCCTTATGACCTGGCCATTTAGCCCATGGTGTGCAAAAAAGTGCCACTCAGAGGTAAAACAACCGAACCCAACCCTAAAAAAGGGGGTAATATGAAAGCCATTGTTCCACTACATCTTCCAAATGCAAGGGCCTACAATTACATTAGATGTCAAATGAAAACTCATATGAGGCCCATCCTATACTTTTGAATTTTGCTCAGCCAAAGGGGCTTATTTTTGTGGGGGTAGACCTTAACAAGTTTTATCTCAAATTAAAGCTGGTGATATCTCTAATGTCTTGGGCTACTTTAAATACAACTCCAAAAACAGGGGAGAGGAAAAATGTGGTCGATGTTTATGAGTTATATATTGTATGAAAATTTCTGAAGGTAGGTAAATAAATTTCTAAATTTCAAAAATACCTATCTTCTCATATGCACTCTAAAATTAGGAAATAAAACCAAAGCATATCGATGCTGCAATCATTCATTGAATTTGTATTCACTTCAAAAGAAGGTAGAGCACTGATTTACTTATTCAACAAGATTGCCAGCATCCTATCTCCCTTTGAAGTGAATATGAATTCAGAAAGTGATTGCACCATCAACATACTTTATTTTTATTTTGTACTTTTAGGGTGTATATGAGAAAATAAGAATAAAAAATAAAAAATAAAAGAAGATAAATAAAAATTTTAAATTTTTTATATTTTTATAAATGCTAAAGTTGCAAAATTTTTAATATGGGAATCAGTATAATATTCTAGCATAGTAAATTTTCAGGTTGTCTTTGATTAAATTTTATACCACTGGGTAGAAATGTAACTTTTTAAATACTCATTCTGGATGATGAAAAATTCTCATTGGAGTCCTAAGTGGCTTTAAAACATATACCACTAAAAATAAAATAACTAAATTAATGCAATTAATTTGCCTACTTGAGTGGCATTGTGTTTTAACATAAAAAGGAAAGTTGATAATACAAATTATTCCACAGCACATCATTGATTTACTAAGCATGATGACAATGGGTGTAGAGGAAAAATTGTTTTCAGCTGGGTGGAAAATCCTAACCAACAATCTCCTGATGACTGTCAAAAGCATAAAACAACTTTGTTTCTTGCAGTTAACAAGATTTTCACCAAAGGCAATTTAGACAAACAAAATTATATCTAAATATTCTTAACCAGTAATAATTGTTTCAGTAAAGTGCAAAATTTGACTGTGTGATTTGCTTCCCAACTTTTATTTATTGAGTAATGCATGGTTATATAATTGTAAATAAGCAATATTTTCCATCACAGAAACAAATTTATATTTATACTACTAAAATCATTATGCTGAAATCAGTCTATATCAGCGGTACACAATTCAGATCTGGACATGATCCAGAATAAATTTTTAATGCTACTTAAACCTAGCAAGGCCTTAAGAACTAAACTGTTAAAAACATCTAAGTATTAAAAAAGATAAAATTTCTCTTTCTACACTTTGTAAATAACCCAGAAATACATATAAAAATAAGAGAAAACCATTTGAGAACTGACGTACAATTATGAACATTGGACAATGATCCAGGAGATCACTGGCTTGACCATTTCTCACTAAATATAAAAATTGTGCCATAGACCACAGAAAATGTTTTACAGGTCATATGTGCTTAGTCTATAGTGCTTTAAAATTATGCAGAATAAATGCATACCATATTGCAACATATTTTAAATAATAAATGCATACCATTTTTTAAGGTGCCTGTTACTTAATATCTAAAACAATACACAAGGAATTTCTCATTATTTCCACTTGATCTGATTTTCACTAAGGCACTTATTGTTAATATAAAGTAAAATGTTTTGTCAAAATAATAATTTCAAATAAAATATTAGAGTATTTTACCAATGATAAAACATAGCTAATATATAAAAGTTAGTTGAGAGTTTAAATACTCAATGTTGATTATTGAGATTAAATGAAAATTATGTTGGTTTGGATTTCAAAACAGCAGATTTTAACTTGTGGAAAAACTGAAAAATTAACTACATAATGATAATAAATGAACAACTCATATTTTACTACCACAATTTTCTTCTTTAAAAAACTTATTTTGCAATACTAACTTCTACTATGGCATATAAACTGACAGGCTCCTGTCAGACCTCTGTGGCAAGCAGCTGCTTGAGTGGGTATTTATTTTTTATTTAAACATTATTTGAACATAATGAAGTAAAAATTTCTTAATTCTTGACATTATATATATATTGAGTGCTTGAGTTATGGAGTTATGGTCAATATGATGGTGCAGTATAGTGGTGCATCAATAGTTTTGACCTTTTCTCAAGCAAATAGTGGGTGTCCTTTGTTTTGCAAGTAACATATATAATCGATTTCAATAATATACACTAAAGTACTTTGTGTGATGAATCTAAACTGAACAAAACTTCTGATAACAAACATCTCAATTGCATTCATTAATACTTTGATGAAGTGTTTTTCACTATATATTACTCTGCATTTAGGTAAACTGTAAAAACTGCTGAGCAGTAATTTAGCTAATTTTCCCATAAGAAATCAGAAGCATCCACAAATGTATGAAATCAATTTTATCTATAAGACAAAGGAACATGAGAAAACATAAAGGTACAATCATGTCCCTTGTAGTACAGTTATGTTGAATGTAATATTACAAATATACTAATCAAAGTGTTAAAATAAATGGACTTCCAGTAGCATCATGGAAATTATCATGGTGTTTGAACATATGAAGTTGCAATGCATCAACAATAACAACACTCAGTTCTGGTAATATTGTTTTAAATACATCACTGACAATAAGTGCTGTAAATTTACTAACTATTTATAACTACTGCAGAGCTCAGAAACATCAGCAACTGAATGAGGAATTAAAAAGAAGGCTCTTACTAAATATACACTCAAAGAAATGCCAGTGCTGTCATGCAAGCATCAAATAGAGATGACACAAAACACTTTAAAAATAATAAAATGCAGATTATGTTATGTCTCACAATGTTTTTACTTCATGATTTCTAACAATAAATATCATAAATCTTGGAACACACCAAAACTAAATGTTACTTTTTAAGACTATATAAATCACATCAATAGATATCTATTTAAATATAACACAGATATAAATAGTTTAGCCCAGAAATCCAGCACTAATGGAATGTCTGTGATCCATCAATTGTTCCAATCCCAAGCTACTCTATAAAAAATTTTCCATAAAATGCCCCATTGAAATGATATTTAAAGAAACTCAAAATATAGTGTTTCATAACACAGTAATAAGGAATCATTTACCACAGCATCGCCATCTTCATATTGCTGTGATATATGAATACCTGCAATTAGATGAGGACATCGATATTACACTCAGGGCCAGATTAAAGAGGCGGGGGGGGGGGGGGGGGGGGGGTGAAATTTAAACTCATTACTAACTAAAAGTAGGGTGACCAGATATCCTGATTTTCTAGGGAAAGTCTCCAAAAATAGTTATCCCTGGAGATTTTTTACATATTAAATTAACTGTACATCATGAGCAGATCTTTTACTAATAGGAATGGCAACTGTTATAAAGAAAAATTCAGTTTTGTAATGCAGATACATAAAAATGTGAGGCTGAAATTTTATAGTTATCAATTGTAAACTATCAAACTAGGGTGACCATACTTCCCCGTTTTCCATGGGCCAATCCTTCAAATTGAATTTTCAAACATCCCTGGATCTTTTTAAATTTGGTCACTCTACTATAAAGCCTGTGATTTCTTTCTTTTTTTCTATATATTATATGACTTATTGATATCTTAATAATTACACTATACTAGGAGTATACAAATTTAAACTAGTATTCTTATGTACTTATTTATACTCATTTTCATTGGCATGAGAAGCTCCAAAATTCAAGAGCCTCAGGATTTCTTCAACTAGCTGTGATCACATCGTAAAATATCGTCGTTTCTTTTTGGTTGTTCCAAATAAGACAGTCCTTAAAAAAGTTTTTCATTTAGAGTGCAACTGTTATGCTGCACTCTATAAATTATTACAAACAGCTGTTAGTAATAATTTTCATTTCTGGCACACGTGAATGATTCATAGTATCCATCATGCGCGGTTTTTTTTTTTTAGGATTAATAATCAGCCATTAACTGCAAAAGATAGAATACTCGTGTTTAAAAAATATATATATTTTTAAATGTTCTATGTCATCTACACAATGGAATTATATATTCTACCATATTTGCATAAATAGCTGAAATTTTACCCTTTTAATAGTCCTATAGAAAAATTAAAAACTGCAGTACATATAGCCTACCTGAATCGCAGCACTTATTTACTAAACCATGCCATATGTCTGTTTTCAAACTTAAGGTCAGTAGCGTTCCTTCACCTGACCTACAAGTATTTACCAAAATACTATTACTTGGTGTTTTATACTTCTAATTGCCTTTCAGTATTAATTTCTCAACAGTTTTTATTTTAATTATTTTTCCTCTATGTATCAATCATATCCCGAGGGAAGTCTACATTAATAATGATAATTAGGCTACAATCGTAACTATCCACTTAGTTGCTCTTACGATTCTCTAAGAGGTTACGGTTCGTTTAAAAGAACCTAAATTATAGGAAACTAAACTGACACTCCTGTCAGATCACTGTGGCAAACAGCTGCTTGAAGGGTATTTATTTTATTCTACTTTGCTTAAACTAGCCGTTCCGTGGCCGAGTGGTTAGCGCTCTTGACTACTGATCAAAGGGACTTGAATTCCATCCTCGGTAAGGCATGTTTGTGTTGTCTTTCTGCTGCAATCCCCTCCATCCTCACAGACGGTTGCGTGACAGAACGCTGACGAAAATACGTCGCTTGTACAATACGCCGTCAACAAAAACATCGACTCTACATAACGTCGCTACGCCGTACAGCAAAATCCGGCCGACGTAAAACGCCGAAAACGAAAATGCCGCCTTTACAAAACATAGTGAACCAAATTGACGCCTGTAGATAACACCGAGAGCAAAAGAGCCGCCCATTAATTTGCCTCAACTAGCTTGCTACCGATCTTCCTATTGCTTTTCGCTCTTTTGTGCATATAGTAAAATATTTTAAGAGAAAAAAAATTCTTTTTGGGTCGGATGGGTATTATGAAGTATTGTGATTTGCAACTTCGGAAATTTCCCGAAAGTGCACCTTTTAACTTTGGAAATTACATTTGCCTATTAAAATCTGGTAGAAAAAGTGTCCCATACCAGTAGAGGGCGCTGGGAACGATATTCTTACCTTGTTAACATTACCCTCGACGTTTCGCTTTTCAATGACTTTTAAATATAGAAGCATTTATGCAATGATTTTACCATTCAAATGCACATTATTCCTAAATATTTTAACTGAACTAGTAAAACTTAGAGAACGCTTGAGCAAGTACATTTTTTTAAAACAAAGAAAATTGATGGCCGTTCGATCAAACAAATCGAATTCCTCTTTATGTAACAGAGCGCTGAAGTGATCGTTTTGATTGGCTCTTTGGTAAACTCTTCGAATGACACAATGTAACATGTGATGTTTGGACTCGCCAATTGTAATAGAAGTTTTATGGTGTAGATATCCTTGTAAATTGCGAAAGCAATTTAAAACGTAATTGGCTAAACAAGAATGCAAGTTATTAGTATCATGATTATTCTTTATTGTTTAGCTACTTATAACGTTTTAATTTGTTTCCAATTTACAAGGATATCTACGCCAGGACTTCTATTGCAATTTGCGAGTCCAAACGTAACATATTAGTAGGTATGTTATTTGTCACATCTTCAAATTATAAAATATTCTTCAAGTAATAAAAATCTAAATTAACCGACAGGTTAGATCATTTTAATACTGCAAATTATTAGTATCATGATTATTCTGTATAAAAATGCTCTAACCTTTCGATTAATTCAAATTTTCATTACCCCCTGTCAACCCACAACCCCCACTTCACCACACTGAATACACCAATTGGTCATAAACAGACCCCCCTTACCCCGCACTATAAGGGGGGGGGGAAATTTATGGTATCAAATATCCTTTAATTCACAAGGAATACAGTTTGCACTAGACCCCTTCGAGTCTACTTCACTGCATTGCACTTCATTATTATTGCTAATCTAACTGGCTAACAACCATCTCCTTACCCCATATACCTCAATTCACATTCCCATTAAATTAATGGCACATTTTAAAAATTTTAAGGGCAGTTAATTAAAGGCCCCTTACCCCTAAAAATTCTCTTTCTACGGTTAACTCCCTCCAATGCAAGAGGATCTAAAGAATATAAAAGTTCTCTCTTAGCCCCACCAGGGCACAAATTTCCACCCCCTATTCAAGACTCCTTCTCCCCCACACCATTAAAAATTTGTAACTATCTCAATCCCATACCTTCAACTATAGTCCATCCCATTTCCTAGGTAGATACGCTACGTTGTGTAACGCAACGCAAGCGCTAAAATCTACCTTATTGACACCAACTCGCAGCATGTCCCACAAAACGCATTATACATTTCACCCTCCATCATGGAAGGTATTTTAACTACTCCCCACCACTCTCTAACACTTTTTACCAAGTAGCAGCTTCCCTTTGCTTCTTTTTTTTTCATTTTTCAACGAATCTCGGCGGCCTGCCAGCCATTAAGCCTAATCGGTGAAATGTGGGATAACCATGGAGGTAGGAAGATAAGAGGAGGAGCCCTAAGCACTTGAAAATGATGCTTCGGCGACTGCGCGGCAGCCATGTTGTTCTATTCAAAACATTGATCAGTAGTCTCTGTGGCAAGCAGCTGCTTGAGGGGGTATTTATTTTTTTATTTTTATAGGTGAGTAACGAAGTGTTGCTATAAAATTTTAATTTTTTTCGACATTTGTATTACGGCATCCTGTTCAGCTTACGGCTGCACGAATCACCCTTCAAAAAAGATACCAGGAATTACCTTTCATCGGTAAATTTGTCATTTTTATAAAAGTTTAAATAATTATACAATGATACAAGCAACTTCGTGTTGAAATTACCGCTATGAAATCGGTTTTATTCGAGTTGCAAACCTCGATTCTTCACCAGATTTTTTTTTTATTTTCTTTGGATTGTACTCAGTGATAAATGTGAAGATGTACTGCTTATATTGATTGATTGATTTTACGTTACACTTATTTGAGAATTCCTTCTGCAGGCTTTCTCAGTTAAAAAATTTTGTTGGCTGTAATTGAATATTAGTGTGTATTCTATTTAATGGATGATGAATTTACATACTTTTAAATAGAGGTGATTAAAATATCAAGGAGTTTTTTAGTTTTTTTATTTTAGGTGGAAGTATTAGATATTATTTTGTTTAAATGTTTCAGTGTTTAAATTCCTCTCTCTTCATGATAATAAGTTCAGTGTAAGAAGGGAGAAGTAAATTACAATAAAGTATTTTCATAAGGTGAGAAATATAATATTTCTTTTTTTTTAAATTTGGACAGCATTTAAGGAATTTGTTTAAATGCCCCTTTTTTTCTTGGAGTCTCATATTTTTGAATTTCTTTTTAGATTAATTTAATGTATCTGGTGTAAATTGTCATAGGTGAGTGACAGCGATCATTAGTTAGGGTGAAAATTTTTTAAATTGTTTAAATAATTTTAGTTAAAAGAGGAGAGGAGAGTGTAATGTTTTTCTCTTTTTCGTTAATTCTTCGGATAGGGTTCTAATTGTCCCTTTTAAGCTGAATACTGAATTTATTTAATTCTGTATGGATTTCAAATAGAGCAAGTTTATTGCTTGTAGTTATTTTATTTTTACATTGGTTGAGGTGTAGGTTAGGCGTACATGAAGATAGGTATGAGAGACTGAGGAGTCAGGCACTGAGATGTCGGGTTCAAGCCACTGTCTGGAACGTTGCCTTTTTTTTTTAATGGATATTCTTTTTTTTATATTTTTTAAATTTTTTATTATTTTTGCTTAGTAAATAAGTTGTTTTTTTTTTCATATGGTTTTTTCAGATATTATTTTGAAATTTTCCTTTGTGGCTGAGGAAGGATGTATTTCAATCCTTATGAGATTTTTCTTTTTTGAGAGATTGTAATAAGTGTGTATTTTGTATTGATTTTTAACTCTGGTTGAGGGAGGAGAATGAGCATGAGATGGAGGAGAGATGTAAAGCTGAGGGTACAAACATAGAGCTGGTGGGTTCGAGCCATCATCTGATGCCTTTTTTTTTTTTGTATAAATATATATATATTTTTTAGTGCTTTTTTTTTACTTCTTATACTATTGGCTTTATTTAGTTTTGTTAAGCAAATTTTTTTATTTTTGTGGAATGAGAATTTTTTTAACGTAAAACATCTATTTTCTGAATCTTACAAATGTGATTTTTTTGCAGTTTAAATGCTGCTATTGCATATAATGTTTAGTGTTTTATCCATAAAATGTGTTCTACTGTTTTCAGTGCAGTATAAATAAACTTTCAAAATCTGGTAATTGTTTGTTATTGTCGTATTCAACGAAATACATAAATAGTTCTGTTATACAGTAATTCTGTATTGAAATATTCATTGCACTGAAAAAAACAATAGAAATTCCAAATAGCTTAAATGGGCTTTCTCTTAGTCGTAAAAAAATAATCTTCCCGTACATAACGCACAGTAAAACTGAGTATAACACCTGAAAAGTAGGCTTGATTGCAGCGGCAGGCGGTTTGTTTTGAATGCAACAATATGGCTACCGTCCTGCTGCATAAGCATCATTTTCCTTCTACAGGGAAAGCGCGTTAGGGCATCTCCTTATCTTCCTACCTCCATGGGGATAACCAGCACTTTACGGTTCTGGTCCCGCCAGTCGTTGCTTACAGCGCCCAAATTGAATTTTGTGATTGGACCAGATGATAAAGGGGCTGAGGTTGGCTGAGGCTCCTTTTACAAAGTGTTCCAGGAAAGAATGAAGGATTGTTAAACGCTGTTACCATCCCGTGCTGAATGCCACAGCATTTAATTACTGTTAAGTACTGGAACATAGGTCATGGAGTTGGCAGGAACCAATAACAGCTTTACTGTATCCACAATGCATATTAGACTTGAATGTTCTTAAACGTAAAAACAGAACCTCAGTAATTTATATTTGAATAGAATCTAAAATTCTAAATATTACTCTTAAAAATTCTCGTCTTAACTGCCCTGTGCGAAAGAAAGTTGTTATACTGAGAAAAATACTTTTAAAACTGTTCGTTGTAATCGTGAGGCTAGCGGTTCCTATCGCTTCAAGATGCTGCATGCAAAGCACACCTTACTACGTTAAAAGTACAACGGACGCGATCATGCCTTGCCGCTTTATATTTTAGCCACGGCGAGCTGAATATCTTACTGCGACACAGTATTCAGCAAGTGGTACTTGAAATTGTATTAAATGTCATGTGAGGTTAAATACGAGCAAATATTAACTATATAATTCTCTCCTTTTCATAACATTAAACATACCTTTCGAGTTTTTATTTTCCGCCTGCCCAGGTTCGAGTCCCAGCTGGGTCAGCGTTGAGATTTATCTCCGCAAAATTCCCCGCCCTGCCCACGGTCAGTAGGGGACACCGATGGGCTTGGAAAGGCCGCCGTCCGTCGGATGGGACGTTAAGCCGTGGCCCCGTGTGCGGGAGAGCCATACCCTGTGCACGTTAAAGAACACGCTGGATGGCCTTGACGGGAGGCTACCATCTGTCTCCCAACAGCTGTTCCAGTGGGTCCCCTCCCCCAACCTTCTCTGAGCCTTTGGGGTCCATGTGACCTGGCCATTTAGCCCATGGTGTGCAAAAAAGTGCCGCTCAGAGGTAAAACAACCCAACCCAACCCATTTTCCGCCTGTAGCACTTTCTAACAGAGGAAAACTGATGGAGACTCGAAAAATGTAGATATTAATATTTTGTTAGTACCTGTAAAATATATTAAAAAAATATCGTTTCTTTGATCTCTTAAAAAAAGTTTAATTTTCGCACACCCTTTTGACTAAGAAGGTAAAGCTTTGTTGCCATTGTAAATTTTCTGGCCATAACACTCTACTACCAAAATTTCATATTTCTAGTGTAAATAGTTTTGTTTGCAATATTCTTTTGAAATTTTAGCAGTTTCCATCATTTGTCACCGCCAGAGGGCGCTACTAAAGCTATTGGAAGATTTCAAAATAGCAAATCGCAATATTTCTTCGAAACTAACCAATCCAAAAAGAAATTTTCATATATCTCTAAAAGTAAAAAGGTTCATTGTCTATAGACGGACTGACAACAGTTAGCAGAGAGACGAACAAATATTGGCATAAGCAGACAACAAAGTGAAAACATTAGCTCGTTTTTCAAACGAACCTTTAAAAAAAATTTTTTTTTTTATTTTGTTAGCTCCTTTTACTTTTGCAGCCGATTGCTGTCTTCTGGTGGAGTTTCTCGGAAAAAATATTAATTTATTTCTATGAGTGGAATTTTTACATCCAACTGCAGCTCAGTAAGACATTGATAAAATATGGAAACTTTTATACGCAAAAAAAGCGGTAGAAATGTGTAAAATTGTAAAAACTAAGAAGTTTTAACTAGGTACACACGCTAACTTAATAACTGAAAATGTGACTTAATCAATGACAGTCAATCACCGACATGGCCAGCTAACTGTACTGGACCTCTAGCTCTAACCAACGTAATAACATATGCTACAAAGGAGCAAGTTAGCAAGCAGAACAGGGATCGCCAGGGCCACAGCGGACGAAAACGTGAGTAGCGCTGCTGTCAATTCACGTCGTGAAATAGGCAGGCATTCCATTACGTAGGCACCGCTTTAAGATCACCTTTATTGATGAGCACTGTAGTAGAGGTCCTGTATAGTTAGAGGCTGGCCATCTCGGCCAGTATTTTTTTAAATTTAATATTTTTTTCCACAAAAATATAAATATTTGCGTTTTTGGAATCCGCATCAGCTGCAATTTCCAGTGTTAGAGAGTGCTAAAGAGGGTAAATAGAAACTCGAAAGGTAACCTCTAGCGGCAGAAAAAAGCTGGAAAATATCAAATCTTTAAATAAATATTGCAAACGGTCTATTTTTGCTAGAAACTTAAATTGTTGCTCATCGAGTGTAATGATCAAGTGGTTTACCCTAATAGTAATGATTCGTCCCATTGGTAAAATGTAACTTTTCTGCTTTAAGAGTTAAATGAATAACTTTTTTGCACATTACAAGTACTAATAAAATATTAAGTTTATTTTCAGAATTATACAGTAGTTCAAATTTCCACTGTCAGAGGGTACTGAAAATGTAAAATAACTAGAAGAACGCATAACGCCTCTGGCACATATGGGAATCTCATTCTCTTTGAAAATGAAGTTCTTCCTTGCCTACTTTTCATTCTTTAAAAGTTTTAATTATAGATGTTAGTGTTGTTTTTCTGCTGAGGTCCCGCCATCCTCATGGACCTTCTACTATGGTATATAAACTGACAGGCTCCTGTCAGACCTCTGTACAAGCAGCTGCTTGAAGGGTTATTTATTTATTTTTAATGCATGATGGGGGGAAATGCACATAGTAGTATTTCATTAGTAATTATAAAGCATAAAAAGTATTTTTCTTTTAGTTTTTAAATTAAAAAATGTTGCTTTTCTCTCGCTCCTCTGAAAATAGTGCGCAGATCATTGCTGTCAGTGGAATTTCCACCATAACAGAACTCTACACGCCGAAATTTCTACCATAAACAGATCACTTGAAACATTCGTTAAACGTTTTCCAGTTTCGATATTAAGTGATCTCTAATGATATAAATTTAAACTACCTTTGAAAATGCGAATAACATTTCATTAGTTTCTTACATACCTTGGGCTTTGGGTCAACTCATTGTTGTCAGTGGAATTTTCAAGACTGTCACATTCTACGACAAAAATTTCTAGCATAACTACATCGTTTGCAATATTCGTTTTAAATTTTTGGATTTTTTTTCGATTTTTCTACCGTTAGAGGGCGTTAGAGGGCAAATTGTAATATTTCATCAATACTTGTCCAACCCAAAAAGAATTCTTAATTTTCTCTAAAAACATACACTTTTCTGTTAAAAGAAAAAACGGTTGCATTACCTCCCCCCCCCCCCCCGTGGGTCTAAAGAGTCAAGTGATTGTTGCCAATGGTAACTTCGTAATCTTCACATTTCAACACCAAAATTTTAAACTTTTAACATAACTACATCAAATTGGAATATTCGTTTGATATTTTGGAATTTTCAAAATTTTCCACCGTTAGAAGGCGCAGTTATAACTTTTGAGAGATTCGAAAAATGCAAATCGTAATATATCATTAATTCCTACCTAACACAAAAAGAATTTTTTATTTATCTGTATAAACAAAAAAGTTCATGTCTACAGACGGACAAGACAATAAATAAAAAAAAAATACCCCCTCAAGCAGCTGCTTGCCACAGAGGTCTGACAGGAACCTGTCAGTTTATATGCCATAGTAGAAGGTCTGTGAGGATGGCAGGACCTCAGCAGAAAAACAACACAAACATCCATGCCTTACCCGGGTCTCGAACCCAGGTCCCGTAGATTAGTAGCCAAGCGTGCTAACCACTCGGCCATGGGACGGCTGACAAGACAACAAAACGAAATTATATCTTTTTTTTAAAAGAAAAATAAAGCCGTAAAATTTACTTTTCCTTTTTTTAGCCGTTTTCTAAAGTGCTCCCAATCATGAACACTGAAATCTGTATCAAATATTACCCTACCTTTTTCCGGAATCCATAGGTACCATGCAATACCATTCAGCTATGCAGGCTAAACAATCCGAGCAACGACAAAACATGGCGTCCAATTTTGAGATGGCCAACCTATATAGGACCTCTACACTGTAGCAGACAGCAGTAAGTATATTTGTACACTCTCTTTGGCAACAGTAGTTTAAATCAAAATTATCGCTGAACTCAAAAGTCAAAATGAAAGCATGGAGTGTTTTTGTAGTGTTTTCATCAGTAGTAGTACTTGTTTTATTTTTTTACACTACTTGCAATCTGGTAGTGTTCCTTTCTTCACATACAGTACTAAGTTATGAAAATGAAAAGTTCCATTTGTTTATTAATAGTAAGAATGGTAAGTAAAAAATATCCGTAGAGAAAAATCCTATCCTTTAGGTAAATTTGCTAATGTTGGTAGTAAAGAATCACAGTATGTATCCTGTAAACAAGGAACTCGTGAAATGATAAGCTGAAAAAAAATGGTTTTGCTGTTAGTGGGATTCAAACCCTTGAAACATGCTAGTTTTGTTATGGGATGTTTCCAGGTGGCCTGGGTTAGAATCCCACTCGCATCAAAACTGTTTTTTTTTCTGCTTATTGTTGCTAACGTTAGTTTATAGGAATTATAATGTTTGTCGACTGCCAAATGAAATAATTATAACGAAGGTATGATAAGTGAATTGACTACAAATAGTAATGAAATGTGGTTTGGAGAATAACTTGATATTGTGACAAAATGTTACCATTCCTTAAATAGGTACAAGTTTCAGTCATGCCACTGAAATGATAACGATTCATTTTAAACTTATTGATAATATATTAAAGGGTTTCTCCCTTTAAAAATAAAACCATTTGAAGCAAAAGTATTTACCAAAATGAGGTGATAATAAATTAGTTTAAAGTGCAGTGGTAATTATAATGCAGAGGGTAATTTTAAATTTACAATTTCACTGTTAACAAAAATGGTAATGCTAAATTCGTGACTTGATCTTGTAACCGAATGATGAGTATAAGTATTATTTGTCATTGTACTTAGCAATGGAAGCCTCAATTTGCAGATATAGAGTGATTTTGCACATGGTAGACTTTTGAACTAAAGTCCCAGTAGTGTGAAAGTTCTGTGTGTTGGCACACTTAAGATATGACTTATGAGAAGTCTGAACTAAAGGGTGGTGTGGTAAGCAGCTGCTTAAGCGGGTATATATATTTTATTACTCCTACTTATCACCCAAAGTTTAATGTACAGAGGTGATTAATATATGGAGTTCCTCTGGATGGTTTGGAGATGACGATATGACTGGAACCAGTCTTTAATTAAGTACATTTGGCCAGCATAGTAGATATTAAATGTATGTAGATAAAGGCTGGATCAATCACATGAAGATGGATGAACTGAATGATTGTTATGGTAGTTTCTCCTAGATGGATTGGAAATCAACAATGTAATTGGAAGCGTTTTTCAGTCACATACATAAATTCAGGTTTAGTAGATAACTGATTTTGTGCACTTTTAAGTTGTTGATTTTCTCCTGATATAAATGCATTGTTGAGTGCATTTTGTAATGATTAATTCACAGTTAAAGATAGGTAAATTAGTAATTACCAAAAATACTTAGTATTATTTAGGTACTATTGATCATACCAGAAGTGATGCAGATTCCGATTTGCTCATAAAAAAGTATCAACCAGGAGGCTCTTATAGCATGGCTGGTCATGTGCACATGTCTGAAAAAACTGAGGAGTAGAATCCCCAAATGCACTCACAAGACAGTGATTGACCAGATGGTGTATAGCATAAATCAGCAGTAGAGAAGAGATTGATCAGCAGCAGGTAGCTCAGTGGTCAGAGCACCCAACATGTCATTGGGAGGTTGTGGGTTCAGATCCCACTCTGCTCAAGACATTTTATCCTCTACACTCATCTTCATCCTATTACTTAAAACAGCTTAATAGTGATTAAATACTCAGTAAATCCATGATGAGCTGGGAATTCAATGATGAGCTGGAACTGCTAGATAAAGAAAAAAAGGCTTCGTCGAGCCACAGGCAATCTGTTTGACATGCGGAAATTCTCGTCAGCAAATAAGTCTCAGTTCAAATGCCCTGCCAGATGAGGTCATGTGATGTTTCTTCGGGGGACGTCAGGGTGTCTCAGTCAATGGGATATGGATATGTTTCTGTGTGATGTAGACTCTTGTTGCCTTTCTTTGTCCAGCTCCCCAAACTGGATCCACTGCTGGCGCTCTGTTGCTAGGCAGAAAAACTCTGCCGATGGCGATTCTGGCACTCATCCTTTCGCCCTAGCTGCTGAGTTCCTACAGAAATATATTTGATGTATTAAAAATAAAAATTGTTACTTGTGGGATAACCCAAAACAATAATGTTGAAACTCAAAATCATGCTCTTTTTTGCTTTAAGCAAAAAGCATATTTCAGTTACACAAAATGCCTTATAAATCAGAATTTAAAATACACCACTTTAAGGTAGTTTTAGCAGCTTGTGCTAAAATTCTTGATATATACCATGGAGCTACAAAATGAAACATTTTTGAGTTTTAATGTTTATAATATAGATAAAATTTTGCCTAGGAAATTAAGCACTCTAATGAAATTTTTAGATTGCTAGTACCAAGGATTTATTGATGTTATAAACTTAGCTGAACATAGTTTAAAAATATGTATATCACATGCATTTTAATTAGATGTGTAATTTTTAAAAGTGCATCAAACTGTTAATTCCATTCTTCTTTTGTTTTTGTGTTTCAAATAAAATTCCTTTAATTCAAAACATAGAGTTATTTTTTCTTTATATTTTAAATTTTCAGGATATTATTGGATGCCAATCTTTGGGAATAGCCTTCTTTTGATCATGTTTATGGGCCAGCACAGCCTACAGTCATTATTATTTTACAAAAATTTCATGTTTAAGAAAGGTTTAGATGTACTGGAAAGAGCAATATATATAGCTTCTACTTGTCTAACCCTTCAGGTAATTAATTTTTGAGCATCTTTGCATTTTGCTGACAGTTGCAAATTTTTGTGCAATTATTCAGTTTGTCATATATAATACAGTAAAACCAGTAAATTTGAAATTCGAATTTGAACTTTCATTATAATTCCAATTTAAAAATATATGATTTAAATTACCTTGTAGATTTGAAATTACATGATTGTAGTAACTTAAGTAGTGAGACATCAGCTAGTTTTCTTTATACAAAACTTACCATAGTCTTTTGAGAGACAATCAATTCAGTTAACAAGTTCAGTGTAGCATTATTCTTCATTATTAAAAGTCCCATGTTGTTCCTGGGGAAGTCTGAGCCTTCGGGGTCCATGTGACCTGGCCATTTAGCCCATGGTGTGCAAAATAGTGCCGCTCAGAGGTAAAACAACCCAAATTAATTTTAAATTTATTAATATTTACAGTAATAAACCTAATTTTTGAAGAGGTTTTTCAAAGACACCAGTGCAATTAAAAATCTGTTAAAAATCTAATAAAATATGTGTATAATTATATTAAATAATTAAAAATCTAATAAAATATGTGTATAATTACACATATTTTAACAGATCCATCCAGATCCCAAGTTTAAAATCCATATAGATATTCTTGAATATGAAAGAATGAACATGAATTTTTTCAAAATTTTGGAGAATATGTTCTTTGAGAAATTTAAGGTCAAATATTTGAAACAACGACCTTGAGATTTGACCATGTAAAAAAGTAGTCATATGACATATCAGTTTAAAGCCCATTAAAAAAGGAAGGAAACAGTATTTCATTTATTTTTCTATCTCATCTCTAACTAAGTTATTAGCAATAATATGATTATCGGTAGGGTCAAAATTGCAAAATTGTCTCAATTTCAAGTCTCTATGGAAAAAACTAATTGGCATAAAATTTTAAAATTCAAGTTTTTTTAACTATCTATTTACTTGGTACAGTAAGTATACAAAATTCATGCAAATCCAAAAGATCAAGATTCAAAAATTAAATAATGTTGAATCACTTGACCAAAAGCAATTTCCTTTTTTAAAAATTTTTGCTTGAAAAATATCAAACTTAGTAATCTGCGATGTCATTTCATTTATGTATTAACTTATGCAAAAATTTCGTTGTATTGATTTTTAAAGGGGTAATATTTTGTTTATTTGTTAAAGCTCTTGATGAGGTATTGGCAACCAGTTCATCAGGGAACATTGTGGGAAATTATCACATCTGAGAGTTACATATCCTGGTGGCTGTTTACTATTGTTCATTCAATTGCATGGATTGTAATTTACACTGGATCTATTATCATGGATATGCCTGAATTGATTGGAATAAAGCAGGTAACAAGCAACTTGAGTATTTGGTATCATAGTTAAAATGAGAAAGTATATCTCTCTTCTACTTTGTGCAAAAGCAAATTATGTATTTAGGGTCTAAGCAGATAAATATTTGGTGTCCCTACACTGATGTCAGTGGCATAATCAAGGGAGGTTTATAACCACCCCCTTTTCAGGGCTTGGATAAAACATACTTTACAAAAACACTCTCTGAAATTTGGAGACAAGATGTCAATCCCTCATTAGACCATTATATCCAAATATGCTATTACTATTATATAAATATATAAGCATGTCATTCTCTCATTAGACTATTAAACTCAAATATGCTACTACTATTATATAAATTTCTAAATGGGGGTGGCACCATTTAGAAATTTCTGGGTTATGCCAATGACTGATGTAGCATATATTTAGTCAATATTAAGTTAATGTAATTTAATTATTTAAGATATGAATGAATAAAATGTAATTTAACAAATGAAACAATTTTAAATCAAAAATTTGTGAATAAATGTTTTTTTTTTTATTTCTAATACTATGTTTGGAGGGGGGGGTTTGCTTGATATGTGGCTGTAAGGAGCCATTAGCTTACTCAGAAATTCACATCTTACTTTAGGTTGCATTAATAAATTACAAATATTTAATTTTAGCATTTATCATAAGTGAACTTCGAATCCTATGAAAGGAGCAAATCTGATGCTTATATTTCTTTAGGTATCAAACATTTGCTTGTGTGTAGACTACAAATGCAAGAAAAATTTTAATTGCTGCAAAAAATAGTTTTGAGCCAAGTGAAATACAATCTATAATCTTATGATAATGTATCTATTTGCTCTGACCTTAAGCTGTTGGTCCCCCAATCAAAGTTTTCAATAATGAGAGCTATGAATGGATCCAGTTGATGTATTGCTTTATGCATCACTATGTAATATAGTTTGCTTCATAATTATAATACTTAATGTGCCATGTTCCAACATTTATGATTAAAGCATTCACTCTTAATGCATTTTCTTACTTGATATTACCTAGACAAGCACATAAAGGAAGAAAAAAGCAGAAAATGAGTTGAATAAAAATGTAAGAAAAAAAAGGACTTCCATATTAGGTTTTTAACAAAACTCTATAATATCTCATTGAACTCCATGGATCTGCACAGATCACTTGAGAAATGTATAACCTGAGTCAGTGTTTTTCAAACTTTTTCCTTCATGTTAACCCTTTTCTTCAATTTTTAAGTTAAACTTGTAAATATTACTGATTTTCATGACCTTGTCAGTTTTACATTTTGCCCACCTTCTCTCACCTGTCCTCCATGAATAAATATTCAATAAAAAATGAAAAAAAAAAGAAAAAAAACCTCAAGCAGCTGCTTGTCACAGAGGTCTGACAAGAGCCTGTTGGTTTAATATGCCTTAGCAGAAAGTCTGTGAGGAAGGTGAGATCTTAACAGAAAAATAGCACAAACATCCATGCCTTGCCCAGGGCTCAAACCCAGATCCTTTTCATCAGTAGCAAGATGTACTAACCACTTGCCACTCAGCTAAATACACTGGCGGAAATTGAAAAATGGACACCCAGAAGGAATTCCTTTAGGAACGTCATATTTATAATATGTTAATAGTTAAGGGCAGCAGAAACCATGATCCAAGATTTGAAAATCATTAGATGAAATAATGTCACTGAGGATGACAACATGCAAATGTATACAGTGCCTATTTAAGGACTAGGGCATGAAGAAAGAAGTTATTCATCTTGTGTCATGTTGTTCAGTGCTCTTTGAAGAAGCTACCATGCCTGGACGATGCAGGTGCACAACATTTGTTCAGTTGGTGGAGTTTGAGCGAGGCCCTATAGTGGGTCTTCAGGAAGCAGGTTCTTTTTGTCAAATTGCACACCGTGTTGGATGAGAGGTATCGGCAGTGGTATGATGGTGGCGTTGATAGTCAGAAGAGCATTAGCACACTCACAGACGTGGTTCTGGGCAACAGAGTTATGGATGCACGAGAGGATTGGCGTTTTAGGAGAGCGGTGGTGGCAGAATGAATGGCTACAGCGTCACAAATTTGATCCTCTGTTGTACCAAGGGTGTCTACAAGAACAATGTGCAATTGTCTTTTGGAAGCAGGACTATGGGCTTGCATGCCGCTGGCACAGTTACCATTGTCACCTCATCACTGTCGAGCATGTTTTCAGTAGTGTCAAGAACGAGTTTATTGGAGGGAAGAATGGCAATCTGTGGTCTTCAGTGATGAAAACTGATTCTGCTTAGGAGTGTCTGATAGTCGTTTATATGTGTAAAGGTGACAAGATCAGTGGCTTCTTCCATCATACATTCACCAGGGACACACAGAGCCCACACCAGCATCATGGTGTGGGGAGCGATTAGCTATCACTCTTACTTGTCTTGTATTTGTACTGGTTACAGTGTACACTGAATACTACACTGAATATAATTGTACAGGGTACACTGAATACGTATGTCAGCGACATCATACAGCCAGTCGTCCTGCTATATTTGAGTGTAATCTCAAATGCGATATTCCAGCAGGATAACTCCCATCCACACTCCACCCTGGCAACTCAACATGCTCTTCAGGCAGTGCACCAACTCCCTTAGCCAGCACGCTCTCCGGACTTGTCTCCAATTGAGCATGTCTGGGACTGGATCGGACAAAGGCTCTTTCTGCGGACTGTGGCAGGCAATGACCATTGGTGAATTACGCATCCAAGTTGAAAGCACATGGAGTAGTATCTCCCCCCCCCCCCCATGATATTCAGCATTTGTGTGATATCCAGCATTTGTATGATCGATTGAATGCCAGATTGGAAGCTTGTATTGCTGCTCAAGGAGGTTCAACACTTATTAAAATGTGTCTTCTGTAAAATGTAATACTCATTGAAAGGTAAAATAAACATTGAATCACTTCACACGTGTGAGCGTTGTCCTTCCTCAACAAGTTGTTTCTACTAAATAAATCTCATAGCTTATGCTTCAATTTTAATGGTGTTCTTTTTTCAATTTCTGCCAGTGTATTTATACTGAATAAAGTAAAACAAAAGATGTATATTTTCATTTTTATAAATTTGATTAAATATTAAATATATTTTTTAATTGAAAAGAACTTAATTACAGTTTTATTTTTTGAAACAAGGATTACCTGGGTTCATCAACCTTATCCACAAATCTGAAGCAAATAGTGCAAATTTAATATTTGTTTGAGAAAAAAGAGAGCACGTCAAGTGGCCATTAATTCCTCAGAATGGCTGTCAACAAGAAATATTTAAAGTGTATTTCAGTAGCTTCTTAAAAGAAAAAAATGAAAGTTTTGTTATAAAAGGTAATTATGTTTTCATTTAAAAAAAACATAGCTTGAGTTCATCAACCATACCAACAAATCTGAAGCAGAGACTGCAAAATTGAATACTTGTTTGAGAAAAAAAGAACATGTTAATGGTTATTAATTCCTCAGAATGCCCTGTCATCAAGAAATATTTAAATTGTGTTTCAGTGGCTTCTTAAAAGAAGAAATAAAAGTCTTGTTATAAAAGAAATAACTTTGCCTGAACATGCTTACAATTACCCCTGACACTCAGAGTAGAAATATTTAAAACTGTAAACAGTATAATATAATTAAAAAAAAAAGTATATGTTTGAGAAGTATTTTTGCCCCTCTCCCCTCCCCTTCAAAAAAAGTACAAAAATGCAAACTTTCTACAGAGATGCTTTAAATCCATCTACTACAAGCATTTATATTTACCAATATAAGAGTTGCAATCATGTTCATGTTTTTTTTTTTTTCATTCAAAAAAATAATGCAAAGTTGAATTTTAGAGTTGCAAAACTCATTATTTTCATGATATTATTTTTTAATTTATTGACTTCTATGCCAAACAGGTTACTCTGTGTATTTAGTCTTGATTGATTATTCTAAAGGAAGCATATGCTGCATTTATTATGCCTAGTTACAAAAGGTTGCATTTTTAGGACTTATACACAGTTTCCTTATAAAATTCATAAATTATTTCAATTTTTATTATGTTTTATTATTTTCTATTAGTAATATTTACTCAATAAATGATATGCACCTTTACAATTAATTTGTATTTTAAGTAATTAGTAATAACACCTTTAAATTTATTGGTGTTCTAAGTAATTAATAATATCACCTTTATAATTAATTAGTATTTTATAATTGGTGCAATATTTCATTCCTTCTACTACCTTCAGTCTGAATTGTGAACTGACTGACAAAACTCATGTGCAGCCACTGTCTCATAGGCATTGAGCATAAAAGAACCAGAAAATAGCATGTAAATTTCTGTTGTTCTGTTAATATGCTACAAAGTAAACTATCAGGATAAAAATGCATCATAAATGTGTACATATTAATTTCCCTAATGACTGTAATGCACAACTAATAAAAAATGCAAAAGTATAAAATGTTACAAGCATGTCTTTACTCACATTATTATTCAATTAGCAGATTTAGCTTTGCTTTAACCCTTTTAAAATTCTCAACAAATTTGCCTTTGTCACAGATCTTTTCTATGTCATATTATGCTCCATGGCAAGTAGATTGCCTAAGGAGTATTTTTTGTAAGTGCAGAAAATTCTGTCTTAGATGCAATATGTATTAGTCTTGGAAACTGCTAGAAATATTTTGTGATTTGTAGATGTTATCCAGAAAAATGTAATATAGTGCTGGTATCTGAAATTGGGTTCTTTCAAATAAGTTATTTCTTCTCCTTTGCAGGTGTATTATTCACTTCAGGGGTGGCCAGACCCTTTGTGCAAAAAATCTGAAGGTCTTTGCAGACTTTATCAGCATATGCGTCACCCCAGCTTTACCTCTTTCACTATCATTCTTTTCTTCCATCCTATCATGCAAGTTGATCGTTTCCTTCTTGCAACTGTGTTTACTATTTATATGTTATTGTGTTTCAGAGTAGATGAGACTGATCATGCATATCATAAGAAGCAATTTAAGAGAAAAGAATTAAGTTTACAAGTATCCTTTACAAGTTGATGGGGAAACTTTCATTATCGTTTTTATTGCAGACGCACAAAATTGAAATTAGCATTAAGGAACTAATGATGTTAAATATCACTGATATCCCAACTGTGACATTAAACTGTTTGCAATTGATTTAGAGTGCCTTTTGATATGGAAAAACATTGTTTTATTATTGTTATTATGGTATAAAATCACATGGATAAGATTTAAATGGAACTGGCATAATTACAACACAGATTACTGCACTTAAATTGCTTAGTAAGAAAATTCATAAGATGTTGGAATTGGAAAAAATTTAATGCACTTTTTGAGAATAAAAGTAATTTGTGAATAAATAAAACATGCAAAATCATTAAAAGTTCATAATACATAATTATTATTTAATATTTAATATTATTATTTAATATTTAATCATATTTTTAACTGTATCTTATAATAATCACATCTCTTAATGTTAAGAACATGTAGGAACCTATAACAATTATCATAAAGACTAGTAATACTATTTTGCTCATTTTAGTAGATGAAAATATATACCTTTGTTTTTTGTACATAGTGCAACAACATGTGTCTTTAGAAACATATAGAACTAGAAGTCAGTTGGTGCCTTAGGCACCTCTTGGTTTCTAACCTATTGCCCCAACCCCTGTTTGACCTTGAACATGACACCAAATCTGAAAATTCTTATTTCTGAGTGCTACTGCCTGAAATTGCCCTATTCACCATTTTTAGCTCTTCAGCACCATTATATTGGAATTTGACCATTGACCTCAAAGGACCTATCACATCCAAAATTTGTCCTAATTTCTGAGATCTATGACTCAAAATACCACCAGGAACTAATTTGTAGATCTCTAACACCGGTAGATGTAAATTTGACCTTGAAGAACCCTCCAGATTCAACATTTCATAATGCTTCCAACATCTACAACCTGAAACACCCCCTTTTCACATTTTAGCACTCGTAGACCATTGTTTAACCTCAATTTGACCTTAAAGGACAGGTTGGAGGTCAAATTTCAGTTTTTTTGTGAGATCTATTACCCGAATTACCCTAAGTGGAAATTTTCAGAGCTCTACCATTTATGCTTTATAGTTAGAATTAACATTATCCCCTTTCAGTCAATTACAATTGTCTATTAGATGAGACTTCTCGTTATAAAGTCTTTCAATTAGCCTTCATTTTTTTTAATGCAGAAAATTTTATTCCTCAGTAGAATTCCTTTTCAGTTTTATGAAAGCTTTATTTTTTTGTAGACATTGCCATTAGCAAATGTAGATAGCACTTTATAAAAAAATTTATTATCTTAGTATTGTGCCAACCAATTCTAAAGCTCATAAACTTTAAAATACATCACCTTAATAATCATGGACATCCCTGAAGTGTGGTTTCAAAGTGGTACAGGCTACATCGTAAGAGTTAGATTTGATGCTCAATGTCAGAAGTAGGTGCTATCTCATCTGCAGGAAAAAAATTCTCAATTATATCTCCAAACACAGGGTCAATCGTTATGGATTTAAAAAATAATAAAATTGTATAAAGATGCATTTATTTACTGCAAAAATAATGTAACCCAAACTACAGAAATATACACAAGGAAAAGAGACATATATAATAAAAGAACACAAATATTAGTGTGTAAAAAGTGTTGACATTATACACAACTGTTGGGAAAAAGTGCATTTTAAAATTTCGATATAAAAATAACAATATTTACCTCTGGGAATAACATAGAATCTAAGTGTATTGCTGTAAATAACTGTTATGCTGTAAACTGTAATAAATAAGAACTTTGCAATAC